>JAWWLV010000179.1:58722280-58747596 GCA_035041135.1 Platyrinchus mystaceus
ATCTTGCAGAAGGTTATAGCACCCAAATGAAAAGCTGATGACTACCACAGCTGGAATAGATACATTAGCAGGCTAAAAATTACATGTAAACATAAAATAGTTTTAAAAAAAAAAGGAAAAAGAAAACCAACAGAAACCTTACTGAAACTGTGAGGGCCAAGAGGGCAGAAAGACTGAAAACAACATTACAACCACAGTTCATTTCTCAAAGTCGTTATAAAATCTAGAAGTTGTAAGTGAAAAATTATATAATGAACTAAGGTACCTTTTAACAAACTGCTTTTACACTTAAAATTACCCACAACAGTCAGGAATAATACAAGCATTGCACAGCCTTGAGACAATTTCAGCACATTTCAATCCAGAGTAAGTTTTGAGCTCAAAACATCTGAAAATAGCAATTTGGAAAAACAGCTGTAACCCCATCCAAGAAACACTATTATGAATGACAGCAGCACTGGAACAACTCAAACAAGGTATTTCAGTGCTGAAGCTGCAGTGTTTGCCTTAGCACAGGCACAGATTCCTTGTGACAGTTCCAATGGAAATGTGAGGGACACACTCCTTACACACAGCTTTACAGCTCAGCTGCACAGAATCTCTTCTTTACTGGGAGCAAAGTCAAGGAATTATAAACCAAGTCTGGAAACCTGGCATTTTTCCCAAGACAAGTCCAATTACTAGAGCAAGACAACAAAATATTTAAATATAAATGCCTGCCGTTTTTTGTCCTGTGGTTTTGAAATATGTAAAGTGATAACATGACAGCAGTTTAAATGTTTCTCCTCCTCTCCCTCCTGCTTCCCCTTTTAAATTTTTACAGAAGGGAGATTCTTGTAGATGGAGTTTTGCCACTGACTTTAAGGTCGTCTGATGGGAAATGGCTATGAGGAAAGAATCCCGCTCTGTGTGCTGTACAACACTTGCACTTGCCAAATACATTTCATATTCCAACAAGTGCTGTAAATAACTATTTTTTTCTGCAGATCAGAGGCAGTGTCAGCACCCAACTCCTTCAGCAGTCCTGACCCGCTTTCTCCTTCAGGACAAATACACAGTGCATGACACGAAGCACTTTTCCTTACCCGCTCTCGGCTCCAGTCAAGAACCCTGCAACAGCCCCAGGAAGCTCAGACTTCACAATTAACAGATAAGATGACATGGCTGCAAAGAGAAGCAGGACAGATTTAGCAGAGGAATACCAACATCTCTGGCTGTGACAGCCAGCAGGGCTGAACCGGCGTGGTTCCGGCTGGAACATCCCGGCTCCGCGTTAGACACCACGGCACCAGAACCAGAATTTATTCCCTCACACACTTCCTTTAAAAATAGCTGCAAGTCCCTGAGTGTTGCACTGATGTTGGCTAATGCCTCCAAAGAGACTGTTAAAATGTGAGTCTTGGAACAAGGAAAACATAATCCAAAGGAATAAAAGGCAAGACAATATAATACACAGGCCTGACCTTTTACCTGGGAATACAGACCTACAGGCGAGAGACAGACGAGGCTGCAGGACTCCTCCTGCCTCTTCACAGGACATTATTAATGATGAGAGTAAATAATACTTATTTCTATCAGTAAAACAGGTTTCTTTAATGTCTCTGTTTTTAGTGTTGTTCAACTGCTGTTGTACTAAATAAATATATCACAGAAATTTATATACAAGAATAGGACTTCAAAGGGATTTTTATACACTGCAAAGTTTGGCCCTCAGAGCTAAGAGGATTATCAGTGACAGACCCCTGCTCCTCATGCTAAACCCACCACCCAGAAGATCCCAGCAACAACATCAAGTGCAAAATACACAGGAACTGCCAATCAGAAGAGAAATTATTAGCTACCCTTACAGGAGCACTGACTTGAAATTAAGTACTTATAATTCTATTCAGCAGAAAGCAATGATACAAACACATAAATCCAAAAACTCCTTCACTGTGTCAGTTTTCTCCTTTACTACATAAAATGATCAAAGGCATAAATGGGAGGGCTATTAAATTACAACTTACACTAGTCTGATACCTTCACATACTGTTCATGTCACTTTTTTAAGTAAGCAGCAAGTGTTTATACAAACCAAAGACTAGCAGAAAATTACTCAGAAAAATCAGCTTAACAAACAACTTCAACAAGTGTCAAAGCCTATCTGAAACTACTTTCCATCCTTCAGCATCCAGTAATTTTAATAACTTGTCAATAGAAGTTTAGTTACATTTAATCCTTGACAAAAGCTTATCTGTTGTGCTCAAATTTTACTGTTCTGTACTCAGTAATTCTGTAGAATTTTACCATGCCATATTTATTAATGCTTTAAAATTAAAATGTACATTTTGAAAAGGTAAACCAGCAAACTTCCACAAGCTGATATTTGGGTTTGGGGTTTTTTTTAAGGAATGTTTTGAACCTTAAAAGAAAAGAAGTGTGAACTCAGACACTGCTGTTCTACAGCAGCTACTGTTAAATTTTGAAGAAAGGTAATGTGGTCTCTACAAAGAAAGAGAATTCTGTTAATACAAAGTGACATCTACCTACCACAAGGTTAAATTAAAACCAATTTGGCAAGTCACTAAATAAGGAAATATTCACTTCTTCATAATTAAAAGCACTTTTTTTTTCCCAATATTCAAGTGCATTTCCCTGTGACACATAGCTGTTGATTGCACCTGATTTACTCTCCTGTTTGCATACAGCAGAATGTAGATTCAACCACAGAGAAGGCTGCAGCATGCATATTTCTAAATCACCAGAGTTTGTAAGTAAATTAACAGAGTTTCTCACACTAAGCTGCAGGCAGATGAAGATTTCACCCTAATTTAAAAAAAACAAACAAAGAGGGAGAGGAAAACTATGCTAAATTGTAATTCAACTTTATTTATCCATTAGCCCACTTTCTTGTATGACACAATACTTTATACACAAGCAAGTCACAATTTGCATGTATTTATGTCCTTCAGGAAGATTTCAAAACTGGTTCTTTTGCAGTCCCTGCTGCAGAAAGCTTTGAATTAATTTCCAGATCAGATTTCCTCCTAATATGCAATCTGTCACTCTGCCCTTGCATTCCTATTAGCCTCTGGCTAATCATTTGATCACTTATCCTTTGTTGTGCACTTACTCTTTGTTTTTTGGAGGAGTCCTATTTCACTGAATTCCACTCCTAAGGAGGGAGCCAATCCTGCACCAAGAAAATTGCATCTTTCTTCCTTTCTCTGGGCATATGGGAAACAATCTCACATAGTAGGATTTCCCCCCCCCCCCTTTATATTCTCTTGTTTGTTCTACAAGATGAATAATTAATAACAAATAATTTTATTTCTATCCTGATGGTTAAAGAAGACCTGAATCTCATACATAAACCTGAGCAGGATGCCCACAGTAATCACAGTTTAAAAAGCCAAATCCTGCTTTTAGTTCACTTACAAACACAATTTTAATTTTCCTCAGAGTAGCAGCTCCTTGTAGCTTTACTCAGTGTAAAGTGAGACATTAACCACTGTGTAACTCTGAGACACACTAAAAAAGTGAGCAAAGAACATGGTTTGTTTGGTGTTTTAAAGCTGAAACTAAACCAAAAAAAACCCTAAAACAATACAACAGATTTTTGTCTGTTGTATTCTAGGCACTTGGAATAAAGTAGGAATTCCTACTCGGGGAATAAAGTGCCTAGAATAGGACAGACAAAAAGTCCTGTATCCTTTGCTCCAAATAACAAATTGTACTTCACTTCCCTGACACCCACCACGACCGAAGCCACGTCAAGTTCCATTGTACAAATCAAATGTCAGCTCTGCTTGGCAGCCCCGATGTGGAACGGAAGGAAGAGATTACACAGCCACGAGACTGAACTGTGACACAAGTGAACACAACAAAACCCCACCTTGTGCTCTGATTTATTCCACTTTGAAATACTGACATGAGGCATCTATTTTGGGACTGAATGAGACAGGATTCCTGCAGAACAAACGGTGTGCAAGGGCACAGTCTGAGGCTTCAGCAATAAGCAGATGCAGCAAGTCCTGAACTACATGAGCAACCTTTGTATAGTCACTTCCTAATTTTCAGGTCCCAAATTTGCATGTATTATGTTATTTTTAGATAATTTTCAGCAGGCACCAGGAGCTACTCGATGGAGAATTAAGCAGCTCTGAACTTCTCAACCAGTATTCAGCACAAATCAAAATTATATTCACAGTTTATTATTCAACAGGCTCCTTGAAAGCAGCAAGAAACTACACTCTTGAAATATATATCACTTCATCATGTTCTGAAAACTTGGTATTAGCTGACAGGAAAAAAGTTGTTTGATAAATATAAAATATATTTGCTTTACACTTCCATTATTAAAGTCTCCACCACGAGCTGTGACTCTCTAGAAATACACATACCATGCATACATTGTTCAGAATGCCCTTGCTGTGCTACAGTATTGTTAAACAATGAAGACATGTCCCTATCTGAAAAAAACACTAGTTGCTGGAGAAAAGGGAAGCCAAGGTTATGTTTTTAAAACAGTCCCCAAAATATCTCTTCTGAGGTAGCCCAGTCTTAAAATCAAACATGTGGATGGCTTTTTGGTTACCGGGGAAAAAAAAGAGTAACTCTTTCTTACTGTTGTACCCAAAACAAGACCAAGTGGTGAAGTCCATAGCAATTACACCAGAGAATATATATATTAAATTAATTTGTGATAAATCCCTGCAAATCATTTAACTTAACAGGCTGACCAACTCTTCTGCTCAGTTTTTTCATCTACCACTGATAATATCAGAGCCCTATAAAGATGTTAAGCACTGTGGAAAAATGGAAGCAAGCTCCCTTTCAACCTTCCCACAGGAGAAGACGGGGCTGGGATAAAACCAGACTGGATCAATAAAACCACACAGGCTCCACAGCTCCTACTTTCAAAAAGATTTGGGAGTCAAAAGCAGACAGAGCAACCTTGATTTTCAGCTGAGGGAATACGAGGTAAAACAGGGATTCCTCACAAATGTCTATAGATAACTGAGATAAATGAAAATGCTTGCAACTTTCATCCTCTAAAGAGTGCAGACAGGAAGATACCAAGTTTTCCCAAAACACTGGAAAAGATTAGAGGCTGAACAGCAGAAATAGCAGAATAAACACTCCCAGTCCCAGCACACTCCAGCCCATCCAAGCTGGATCCTTCATATCAACTGCACGTGACAAACCCCTCTGGGCTCGTGCCTCCCTCTGCTGATACCGGGGCTGTTTAAAATTGAATCTGTCCTAATCCAAACAACGTGGCAAAGTTAAAAAGGAAAGCAGGGAAGGAGCTCAGGAAAGAAAGTGAAACTAGGGAGTATTTTGGGCAAGCTTCCATTTTTCCTGCTAAAGAACAAGAATGGAATAGGAAGTACTTCATTGTTGCATTGAGCTTCTTACATGTAATTCAAATGGTGGAAACATCAGGACTGATGGATGGATGCCACTGGAAAACATCAACCCTCACACCATATGGCCTTAAAAGTCTGCTCTTTGTGTTCATTTTGCACTGAGTCCCCCACATATTCAATTTTAAGAAGTCTCCCAATAGCTTGATGGGTTGTTTTTAATATTTCCTCTTAGTGGAAGCTTAAAAAAAAAATCTTGGGATAATTTGTTTTAAAATACAGATGTAGAACAGTATGTGTGAAAGATGTTTGTTCATATGGAGATACTCTGAGAAGTGAAAAATGTTGTTATCCTGACAAATTTCTGCTCCCCTGCTTCCTTTTCCTTCTACCTTTATCTTTTACCTGAATTTCTTTGGAACATACCTAAGGCAAGCTTAAAAAACAAAAAAAACCCCTTCTTATTCAATAGGGAACACTTAGGCAGCAGATTTATTTTGGTAAAACTTCATTTGTTTAATTACATGTGTACATTTATCCTAAAAAAAGCAAAAAGTTTCCTCACATATTCCATTCTGAAGTACAGCTGCAGGTTGGGATTTTGGCTTCTTTTTTTTTAATTTTTTTTTAAAATTATTTAAAGCAGGCTTAATATTCCTTACAGTATCAAAACTTCCAAGAACTATTCAGTGCAATAGGCAAACATGGGAGCACAGGTTATCAATTGTTAAATTAGTACAGGAGCTGACAAACCTGCCCTTAATTAAGGCAGCTCTGCACTGGAAATCCTCACTTTGAATCAGTCAGGATAATTAGGCTTTCAGGTCAAAAGCAAACCGCGCTGTGAAAACAAACATTCGAGTTTGTTTGAAAACAGAATTAGATTTCCCATACTTAAAGGAAGCTCAGTAATTTCTTAAGGTATTAAGGATGCAGGTCTCAGCATGTAACAAGCTGTATTTTATTCTTCCATGATTTGCACCATTCATTTATTTTCAAAGTTGGTTGAGTACTGTTCTCTCTGATTACAAAAAGAAGGTTATTCTCACCTGCCCCCTCATTCTGAAAAAAAATATTTGCTCTGTTTAAATTTGAAACAAACTTTGTAAATACTTTTAGAACTAAATTGCAGAATGAATGAACTCCGGGGGGAAAAAAAAAAGAAAAAAACACAAAAGAAAATAATCTGCAATAGGAAAATGCCCAATTAACTCAATAAAAAAAGGTCTTCAGTCTCTGCACAGCATCTGCAAGCAGCGACTCACAGAAAGCACACATATATAAATTTGCATGGGGAGGAGGTAAGTTAAATATTTCATTGTTTACCTCGCAGAAAAACAAAGGGAAGGGGATGTGGAATACAGCAGGAGAAGGCTGGAGGTTCCCGAGGCGCCGGGCTGCCGGCAGCTCTCCCGGGAAGGCGGCCCAGGGCGTGTGGGGCCGGGCCAGGCCAGCAGATGGTGGTGCTGCTGTTTTTAAGTCTCTGCCTTTCCCGGTGGTTACGCCTCTGATTCACTTTGGGACGCTCAAAAACTATGAACCACCCAAATGTAAATACATATTTAGGGTGTACTGGACTCACAGCGGGGTCTCTGTGTATTGTCTGTCACCTTTACTGTATTAACAGGCCATAAAATGCAGCTACAGAACAGCATCGCCCATTGGAACTAATCCTGCAGCTTCCAGTTATTGCCTACAGTGTTCAGGCAGTGCCAAGGATAAAACAGCGCTCCAGGGACACAGAACAACCTTTTTTCCCTCATTACTTTTTCTTAGAAAGAAGAAAAACGTGTACCTTTTGAGGACACGTGAAGTGCAGAATATGGAAACAAAATCAGCAAGCACAAGTTACAAAAAATTACAGTGAATTAAATTGTATTTATACCAGAAAGCAAATAATTCTTTGTAAAATTAACACAGCTGTCGGGAAAGCTTAGTTCCAAAGAGGGGACTACCTGGGCACAAGCCAAGGCAGGTGAGTTACTCACACTGACCCACAACCTAACTGAAGAAATGGAAAAGAAATAAAACCCGTTGCAGAAACTCCTCACACGGACCCACCCGAGCTACACGTCTGCACTGCAGGTTCTACCGCAGCGCTTAATCCCGCTGCTGGTAAATTTTAAATAATTAGACTCCTGTTCTCAGCAGTTTGGGCTGATGTTGGTGTGCATCCCAGCTACCAGGCCCCATCTCCAGCAGCGGTGACCTTGAGCCGATGGCAGCCCGCGGCCCTGGGAAGCACGCTGGAAAACTCCGCATGCTTCCTGCTAGACCTCGGTGCTGGAGATTTGTTAGTGTTGGCAACGGGCTGCTCTTGTGCAATACTTCATTGTGTTTGCCTCCATTTTTCCACCAGCCTTGCTAAAATCAGCCCTTCTCTGTCTTTACTACTTATGCTTTAAGATTCCTAAAGATTTTCCCTCGGGCACGCAGCCTCCTTTTCAGTCACATCCAGAGAGGGTAATTCTAGAAGGAGAAATTACTGCCTTCCTTCCTCCCCTTTGGAAAGCACCTAGGAAGCTCACAGAGCTTTCCTGGCAGGAGAGGGGGAAGAGCTTTGGCCCCCTGTGCCTCATCCATCACTTCCTAGAAGCACAAAGCTATGAAAACAATAGCAGGGACTCCGTCCAACTCCAGTTGCTCCTGGGAAGGACGACACGAAGAGTCAGCAGAGCTGTGGAACTCAGTGCTTTCGATAGCAGCCTCCCTCTCTCCCCGTGTGCCTCCAGGGCTACAGCTTCCCAAGGGCCCTCTCCCCTCTCTGAGGGCACCTGACAGGACCTGGAACCCTTCAAGGTCCTCCTCTTCACAGCAGGCAAGAAATGGACATTGGGAAGATCACTCCACGGAAAGATGTGGGTGGCAGGAAAGGGTCGGGAGGAGCGGATGGACAAACGGACAGCCCGGCAGGTGCAGTGTGACGGTTCCCTTCCTCGTGCCCACTTCACACCCACACACACAACTAACCAGCCCTTTCTAGACCAGAGCAATTCACATGCAACCAATCACTAGTTATTTACATTAAAGGGCTGCTGGATTGGGACAAAATGCTGACAAATAGAACAACATAAAAATTAGTAGCACTGGCTCTCCCATTCAACCTTTTGGCTTCCCCTTATTAACAATACCTACACTGCAAGAACAAGAACATACTGATTATAAGGAAAGCAAAGCAAATCTTCTCCAAGTTTAATCACTCTAAGCTGTACATATTCTATAAAGTCTTTAAGACACAGTACTAAAATTACCTTAATTTACATTTGGATATTGCATTATCCTGATGCACCCTTAGTTAATCCTTGGTACTTAAATGGATTTTGGTATTTGACTTGTGTTACTTGAATCAACATTACAAAGTGTTCCAAGGAATGGTTAAAAATTTGCAGGAAAAACTGAACACTCTTATTAGAGATACATGTTAAATTTCCAAGCAGTGCACTTGAAGTAATTTTTTTTAACCTTTTAAATTCCAAATCTGACCAACCAGTGCTCTCCTGCAGCTGTACAAAATTTATTTTTTAAACTTGGATATCTTGCCAGTAGAAAAATGAACTCCCCTGTATCCTGCCAGTAGAAAAAAAAAATTAATTCCCCTATCTACACAAATCCCTAAGTGCATGCAATTAGAACGTCACATTCAAATTTGCACATTAGGCTTTCTTTTTTTTAAAAAAGCAAAGATGACAAATTGGAAAGCGTAACTATTAAAATGATTACTGAAACGCTCTCTCCACCACAAATTAATGTAAATCACTTCTGCACTTAGATTATTTTTAGAAGGGATCAGACAAAACTGTAAAAAAAAGCCCCGAGCAGATGCAGATAGTGACAATAACCCTGGCAGAGTTGCTTATTTTAGCCACAAGGCATCTTTCATTATCTTATGCTCTCCCATCATTTGTGAAATAAGACACTGTATGATGCAACGTTCCCAGGTCTGATGATGGAAGAGGTAACAGAAAACAATTTTATTTTTAGCCTTACTCTGAAATCAAAGATGTTGACAGAGTCTGGATGTCTGCCCAACAGGCACAGCGCTGCTGGTCCCTTCAGACAGAAAAACAAAGAGAGGGGAACACCTACCAACAGGCACTATGGGCAGGGCCTTACACTTAATCCCAGCATGGATCCCATGCAAGGACAAACTATACTCCACAGTTTCCCCTCTCCCATTTAAAATCTGCAGAAGGACCAGAAAGACAAGAAAAAGTCCCTTCTTTCCATGCAGTCCTTCAGGAGTCAAGGCCCTGAGAGGCGAAGAGAATTATTCAACCTCCCTTATTCCTTTTTAGCAGCCTGTCAGCCTGCAGCACCGTTGCCTGCAAAGCTGGCTCCTGACACAGTGCTGACCTGGGCTGCAGCATCACAGAGCACTGCCAAAGGTGGTTGTTAAGGAGAGAAACAAGGCAGCTGGAGAGCTCTGTTCCCAAAGAGAGCTCTAAATACTACAGAGAAGCTGTGACAGCTCCTTGCAGTGACAGCTCAACACATCTGCTGTGTAGGAGAAGGTGCCAGAGGCCCAACTTGCCACCCAGGCTTCCACAGATCACCCACCCTCACAGCCTGGGGCAGGTTTAGGCACTACCAACATCAACATATTCAAGGCAGGAAAGTCAACTTTCTCTCTTCAGTGCATTTGAAAACAAGCCCTCCTTGCAAGTAAATGTACTGGATACATGTCATCTCAATGAAACCTGTTGCCCTTGGAACCAGAATCACCAAACCAGTTTCTGAAATCTTCCATCAAAATGAGGTCACTCAAAATATTTGATAGAAGCATTTCAACTTGCAAACCCCTACTTTTTAATTAGTTTGAAAGAAACCCATTGGTTGGCAAACCAGGCCCTACTTGCTGGCAGAGAAGGCCACTGCAGAAGGTGGAATAAGGAGTTTGGTAATATCCAGCAGGCACTAGTTTGGGGCTCTAGAGTTACTGAGCTGAATTTTATTAAAAATGACACAGAGAAGGTTATGAACTGCAAAGAGGAAGAAATGAGAGTCATATTTCCTCTGACCACAGAGTCTTGTACACAATCCCAGAATCTCCAGAACCTGCACTGTGTATCCCCCCCTTCTCTAGTGCTGTTTATTTAGAGATCCACTCAAATGGGAAAGGAAATTAAAAGATTTGTTCATTGCTACAGAACATCCTCTAAAACCTGTATGAATAAATAGTCCTTAATCTTGGAATTAATATGGTCACTCCTGCCAAAAATTAATGCTTGGATTTTTACAGCCATTTCAAATGGGCAGCTTTTATTACTGGAACTTTCAGTATACGAAAATATTCCAAGTTTATCATGAAAGAAGTTACTTGGTCTAGTTCTAGATGTCTACACTGTGACAAAAAAACCCAGCAATCACTGCACTGTCTGGACTTGACAGGTAATTCTAAAGGAAAGAACAGCACTGGAATTCTGTTTCCTTCTTGAACACGTGTATCTTCCTGGTGGCAGGGGACAGAGGAGGAAGCTTTCACATGATCCTCTCATTTAAAAGAAAATATCCAAAACATTTATAGCCAAAAATAATCCAAAATTTTTCTGCTGAACACTGTCTACTTTCAGACAAATAATTTCTGAGGGCAATACTACTTAGTTACCACCAGGTATGCAAGCATACCTAAGTAAGAGTTTAAATACTAAACCAGGTAGTGTCATTTTATTAACCCATGCACCAAGGAAGACAAAATAAGAACAGTGTAAGAGGACAGCCCAGCAAATGTCAACATATCAGCCCACATGAACTAAGTTGGGAAGATAAACAACTCCCCCAAATAACAAGGTATTGAACAGGGGAAAAAAAAAGCTCCCATTAATGCAGAACATATGAAACATCAGAGCTAAGCAAACATTCAGTTGTTACACAAATCACTAAAATGCACAGGCAGGTTCCAACAGCAAAACCCAAAACACATGATCTGATAAAGTGCAGCTCCCAGGAACAAACGTACAGAACAGCGGAGCGGAGATGCTGCTTCCTCAGCCCCTTCCAACCAGCAGTGCCAGCTATGATGGATGTGCTGCTCCACAACCTGGGATGCAGCAACAGGCACACAACCCAACCCCCACAATTCCCCCCATCTACCCCATGACTCCAGCCCCTCAGCTTAGCATGATCACATAAACCTTTAAGTTCTCTGTCCTCTGAAGAGCACTTTAATTTAATTACTGCCTTTGGTGTCTCTGGGGCTGTGTAGCCTGTAGAGGTTACACTCCATGCAGTTAATATTGAGCATCTGAAGTCTCTTACCTCCAATATTCTGGATAATTATTGTAGTTGCAACCAGGACCTATAAAAAAAAAATTGATTTCTTTAGAAAGGGTAAGGGTAACTAAAATCGTATGTCCCCTGCAGTCATAAAACACATGTGTATCATCTTAACCAGACCAGATGTGGCAGCGATAACTAGTCCTGAGAGGAAGGGCATCTTCTCCTTAAGTGAAGAGTTTAACACATGGAAACCAACACAACCTGAAATGAACATGAAAGCAAAAAAGTCCTCCCTGAAAATCTGAGATGACAAAGCAAGAGCAGTAACTCAGTGAAGCCTGATCTGCAGAAGATCAGGGTTTTAAATCACTGAAAACATGTAAGTGCATCCCAACTGATATCAGGTGAATAGAAATGAAAATGATCATTGGGCTCTGAAAAGACAGACAGCAGAGATTTGTACAAGCTCAAGTGCACTTCCTCACTCCAAAAACTTGAGTATTTTTAACTGTCAGGGATGTCATTGTTCTTTTAAACTTGTAAACCAGACAGACTTTTCTTTAGCGTTTGTGATTATTCATACTGGGAGCAAAAAAATGATCACAGGCTACTAAAATACTTGTCTGAATCCAAAAGAAAATTAACTTCTAACTGAAAAAAAACCTAAAAGTGGCCATAAAGTTTTCCCAGTGTTTTCTTCTCAGCTCAGTTCTAAAACACCAGGATCATCTAGTGCAGTTTTTCTTTATACCCACTGCTCTTGATATAGCAGGACATTCCTAAATGAGTGCTTGGAAAAAAATTAAGCCACAGATGGGAGAGTGACGAAGAAAAACAAATTTGTACTTTTGAATAAAATCTGAAAACAGAGTTGCCATTTTTTTCCAACTGATCAGCTAGAAAATCATTTCAGATTTTAAATTAATTCAAAGTCAGTTCAAAAGTCCCCAAGGGAAGGAAAAAACCCTAAAAGTATGGTATCTTGGGGTTTGCCATACATGGAAACAAACACTTCACGCCTTTGGAAAGGGAGAATCAGCAATCTTCCAATGGCAGAAAATTTCCATCCTCACAAATGTCAGAAAAAATATGTTTGAAAGGAAATCACCATAAGGTTGAGTAACTGCTCTACTTTAAGAGTAATTAACCAGCCAGTAATTAGTCAGCCTAAGCTGTCAGTTCAAGCAAGATCCTACAGTGGTCTGACTGCATCATTCCCTCATGAGTGAGAAAAAAGCAAAAGAAAAAAGTCTGTGCTTGACTGAAGTGAGAATTGTTCAGGGACAGATTAGAACTCAGAATGGTTGTGGTGAAATGAGAAGAGCCTAAAAATCGACCAGATCAGTTAAGAAGATCTCAAAAATATGACTTAAAGAGTTATTAGATTGTTATTAGATTGCAAATAGAGAAAACAGTCTGAGACAACACAATGAGAATTAGCAAAGCCTGTTTTGCAGGCAAGTTTTAAGGAAGTTGTATAAATATCAAAGATCCCTCAAGAGAGAAAGATAAGTGTTCCAGAAAAGTGTTCATCAGGAAAACTGGGTTAAAGTTGGTTAATTATTTTATCAGAACAACAGCTTCCCAACCTAAAAATAATCCAGTGCTCTCTATGCACATTGAAAATAAAAGACCAGATAATTTTTAGCACGAAGTATTTCAACTGAGAATTATGAATAAGTATGTTGGGGAGAATAAAAAAAATTACTGACATTGGCTACATAGTGAAGCTGTGAAATTTCTTCATTTAAGCTTTTAAATAACAGATTAGACAAACATCTGCCAAGAATGGTTTATGTATGTTCACCCTGGGTTCAGGGCAAAGGCAAACTAAGTCACATTTTAGTTTGTCCTTAAGATCTAAATTTCTATGAGTTTTGCAATTAATGGCTTATGGTTATTGTGTACAGAACAGCTCCAGTAAAAAATAACTGTATTTCATACTGTGCTAATATCAAGATTTATTATCTCTTGAGGTTGGTCACTTCAGAACTTTGATCAATAAATATTGATCCTCAGACTACACTCATATCTGCTTATTCATGCTAATGGAAGTCTCACAAACAACTGATAGCTCAGGTTTAATTCTCAGTTACCTTAAGACATAAGAAATCAGACTTCAGCATGATGAGCAAAACTAATTTTGAAAAAAATTACATTGTTTCAGTAAAATTTTAAAATCATACTTCTGTGTGGCAAAACCTGCTTTTAGTTACTGAAACACAAGAGCATAGAATTCATAATAATAAGTGTGCAGTACTCACAGGCAATATTTCCTGTGCACCCAGTATTAATGGATAACACTATTAGGAAAAACAGACCCAGTACACACCTAAAAAAAGCCCAGCTAACATTTTGATTACTCTTATACCAGAAATGGTTAGCTTACTGGTGGTTTTGTTGGTGTTTGTTTGTTTGTTTGGGGTGTTTTGTTGGTGTTTTTTTTAATTATAAAACAGCAAGTAAAGAAACATTCACCCGAAGAGCTTATGAAACAAAACAAAAAAATAACATGCATGAAACCTGCTCTTAGTTGTTCCCATTGTGGAAATTGCACGAAAGACAATCCCTTATCTTAGATCCCTATGAAATGCTGGATCACCAGCAGTGGATCACCTACCTGTCCCTCAGCAGATCCCAGCAGAGGCACGAGGGGATTGTAAGAAACCTGAGCCTGAGCCCACTGGACAACATCAGTGAGCACGTTGGTCCTCACAGCTAACAATGAACACACTGCCAGCAGAGCAGCACAAACCCCTGCATTTGAGGAGGGTCTATTTTATGTTTAACTGAAGTTTGGGCTTCCACAGTCCAGAAACACGAACTGAAACCTAGTGAAAAGCGTCAGGCTGTAACAGGTTTTCCACCATACTGAGGCATCAATAATTAGACAACTTATTTCACTTATACCTTTTTACCATGCAAGGAGCAGTTGCATATCAGAAGCATGAGAGCAAGAAGGAAAAGAGAGGTAAAAAATAAATACTCACCTTTCCAGTTGATCCAAAGGCAAACAGGCCAAGGTCTTCATAAGAAGTGGCAGCTGTTAGTAAGGAGAAAAAAAAAAGGCTAAAATATTTCTAACTTCAAAATCACTTGAAAGCTCTACCTTTGCCTTTTTCCCTCTTTTTAAATGAACATAATTCAGGTCAAAAGAGCATTCTATAATATTTTTTATTTATCAAATAGCTTTTATATACTCCTGTACTCCTGCTATAAAATACAGCTCTGTGCTCAAACATTCAGACTCTAAAGAAACTCAATTTAACATTTAAAGTACTAATATTTAAAAAATAACAGTAATACATTAATGACAAATTGTCTTCTTCCAAAGACTTTTTCCATAGGTGAAGAATTATAAAATTAGCCTCAAGAATTAGTATATTTCCCTATTTTATTTCTTAAAAGAGCACACTTTTTCTTCTAAATAAAGATGACAACAGAGGATAATTTTTCATCTTTCTACAAATATAAACACCACCAGGTCACCAGCTTTTAAAAATCAGGCTCTATTTATTTTCAAGAGAGCTGAAGGCAAACACCTTCCTTAGTTGAAATATATTATTAAAAAAACCGAAACAAAACAACAGCAAAGCAAAACCCAGAACAAAACAAAAATCCTGCCCTTACCTGCACCCAACTTACATAATGACATTAAACCAGCCTGTGGTTTCTTGTATAATTTTGCTGGGATTTAGCTGAAGCTCACTTCTAATATTGCTGGTAACTCAAAGCAATCCCTTCTCAGAGAGAAGGAAGTCATGTTAAAGCCTCTCATTGTTACTCTGTATTTTGTTATTAGAAACTCAAGTGATACCAAAAAGATGAAAGTTCCCTGAGAAAAACCACTCACTTTCTTGGGATGGAATGAAACGGCCCCACAGCTGTAAATGCCTCAAAGGGCAAAAATTAATCTCAAACCCACGTAATTTTACTGTCACACCACTTAGTTTCTCTTCCTTGGTTCTGCTTGGCACAATGCTGCTCCTACTCCTGTCACATCTTAATTTAGGGCCCAGCCCTGCAACCTGAGCTGCTGGGGCAGCCCTTCACACCTGAGTGAAGCCCCACGGCAGCAAATGACACGGGACATGGGAGACACGGAGATCAGATGACAGGACTGGAGCCTCAGACTCCCAAATGCCCCAGATTAGGTGGTTTTATTTCACTGAAGTTCTGCACACAGTCAGATCCATGGGGGGAAACAAAACAAGACAAAAAAATAAAATCAAAACAAACCCCAAACCTAAAAAAACTTCATTAATTTTCTCGCATGATTTTCCTCGGTTTCACATGCTGCTCCACTACTGACACCAACACACTACAGAAAATTAAATAACAGATTAATTTTAAAGAAAATTAAATGACCCAGAGTCAGCTCTCAGCATAAACCTGGATTATCTCTTAAGCCTCCTGTTGCACTAATATGAGTTATACGCAAATACAATTAAACAAGAAACATCTTACTAAATTTTATCCTGCATTTTTCTTATTTCTATTAATAAAGTTGTTTATCACAAGTTTAAAAAAAAAAAGGCATTTTAGGCGGCCATCTTCGATGGCATCAAAAAATAAAAATCAGTAAAATGTTAAACATATTTAGGAGAGAGTTGTTTGTTCCATATGGCAACAAATACACAGCACACACGTATGGGGAGTTACCAGCAAAATAACTGACAGTTTTCCACACAATTCCAAAACAGCAGTATGAAACCTTAGAATATTTTCTGTTTCTGCACTCAGTTTAGTCCTGTGAACACTGGGAAGCCCAAACACTTAACTGCATTACTTTTGCAATTTCAAGAATACAGGGATCGAAATATTAAGCGTAATTTATATAAATAAGCTCTGCCTGACAGGCTTAAGTTTTTATCATGTCATTAATACTCCGTGGAAATTATCCCTTTAAATGTGAAGTGAAATTGGCAAGTATAGCACCAGCAGTGTTTGTGACTCACTCATAAAAGGAAGAAAGAAAAAAAAGCCACAGAACTTCAAAGTACATCCCACTTAAATTCCCAATTCCTCTGCTTTACAGAGCAAGCTTAGCCTTTATCAGCCCAAACCAACACAGGTCGTACTGAATTAACACCAGGGGAAAACACGGACTAAACTAATCCCAACACCACACTTGACACTTGGGAATATTTTTTTTTTTTGCTAAGCCTTTTGGTCCACACAAATCACTGGATTTTGTCAAAGTCCAGACCAACATAAAGAAGGGTCTTCAGTGATTCAGTTATTTTTAAACTGCAACTAAAATGCCTGTGCTTAGTAAATCCTGATCTCTGGTTAAAATGGAATTCATTTTTAGAGCTTCCTTTTCAGAAGGTATTTTATAAGTCAGCTCTTTCCTAATGAACAGATTACAAACACTTTCAAATGTTTTTCTTCAGCCCCCTTTAAATTTTTCTGGCTCGTTTTTAAATATAAAAATACTAAAATTTCTTTCCGATTTGCTGTCATGGGTTAAGCTTAAAACTGTAACACTGTTCACAAATGAATGTGGATATTTTTAAAGAAAAACATTTAGTCACCTGCTTTGGAATCGAACATGTACTTTGTTAAGGTACAGCAGGTCATATTTCCCACTTTTTAAAGACAGTGTTCAAAGGAAAAACTACTACAATAACTGACAGGAATTATAGGAAATATAATCTCAGATTTTATTTTAAAAAAAAATAAAATACAGAAGGTCATAAATCCAGCAAATTTATCCAGACATAGTACTGGTGTTAGTCCTACCTGTCAGCATTGGGTAATAATTAATTATTAACTGTAAAGTGCTTGTTTCAGACAAGAAATACTTCATCCTGTCACTTCAGTGGTGCTCACTGCTTTCAGCTGTCTGCATTTTAAAAATGCTTTCTTGAGGTGGACTCTTGCTTTGGACAAGAACTGAGGAGTTAAACCATTCTCACATATTAGGTGTCTAAGTTCATAATATCAGAACTCTTCTTACTTCAAACAACTTAAATCCTTAGTTTCCCCCTCTCACCATAATTCTTTTGCAAGGACCTCTGTAATTACTATTATTTAATTATTATTTTACTATTTACACTTTAATATCACTTAGTGCCTATGGAATACAGGACTTTTCAGCCTGAAAGAAGAGGCAAAAAAAGGCCATACAAAATTACCTCAAATCCACCTTTTTTTTGCTTCTCATGTACTTTTCTAGCTACTTGTTTCAGGTTCTGATTCCTTTCTAATAAGTAGAGCTCCAAGAGGAGAAAAGCATTACCAAAGACTTAACCCCAAATAATTAAGCAGCCAAAAGCATCAACCATAAAAGTGACCCTACCTCTGAGGAGTGTTTTTTTAAGAATGTGTGAAGAAGATCACTGGAGAGGTGAGGACAGGAGCAGCAGATCTAAGAAGAATCAGGAAGCAATCATCTGACAGACCAAAGGCAGCTAAAGAAAACAAAGCCAAGGAGGAAAGAAGCAGAAGCTTTCTCCCACCACCTTTGAAAAGAGAGGAAAACACATGAGAGGGAAACAATAACCAGGTGACTGAAAAGATGGAGACTTCCTGCTGTAACGTGATCTTTGTGTACGAGAACTCAGGGAACGAGTCTTTTCAGTAACAGCTAAAGGAAACAAGAATTAAAACATTAGATTTGTTTGCATTTGGGCATTCCCAAAGCAGGGCAATTCCCAAGGACTGGAATGTGACTTCTCATTCAGCACCAAAAATTAAAGGCTGCTATTTTATTGCTCCTAAGCCTTCACTGAAAACAGCAGCACACGCTGATGTAGCGCGGTCCAGCCAGCACCAAAATAACTCTGCTGAAGAAATACAGGATCTGTCTTTTAGGATAGATGAGAGAGGCTTTTTGAAAAGAAAAAAATTAAAACTGAAAATCTAGAAACCAGACAGTTTGGCACCGACTGCTCACAAGAAGTCTCAAAATCGTATTTGTAAATGGTAAATAATAATAATTTAAAAAGATAAATATTTCAAGTCTGGTGAGCCAGGTACAGCTACCTGTTAACATGCTGTTAATTGCAATCATTACTCATCAATATCACATATTCTGTGATAGAGCTGAGGAAATACTTCAGAGCTCACTGTTAGATAAATACTTTTCACTTACCAGTCTGAGTGCACATACTGAGCAGAAGGAACACAGAGTAAGAAGCAAGGCTGGCAACAATCAGCAGCAAGATACTAAAAACCACAAAACAGTCACAATTAAAGCACTTTTACAGCACAATGCACTTTCTAGCTTTAAGAATGCTACTTTTGCAAAAATTAAGCTACCACAGGATAAGATTTCCTCATTTTGTGGCTGGTATCTGCTGACTATGGTTCACGTGGTCCCTGACATTCCCAATACTTGTGAAGTTCCCCTGCTCCTTATATTGTTCACTAAGAATATCACACACTATACACGGTGAAGGCCTGACATATGGATTACAAAAAGGACATAGACATGGGAGTTTGTGTGTGTAAATACATACAGACAAACACAAATCTTCCACTGAAGTGGAACCAACACTCAGAAAATGGTAAAAGTGACAACTGTGGTGACCTTGGCCCCGTTATCCACAGGTGAGCACGTACAATAAGCAGAAGTGCAAACAAAAGCACAAGCTGATTCACAATTTTCAGACACATATCCATCCTACTCCAGAAAGCCCATTCCTGGAACTAAAGGAGATAACAGCTTTGAAAGGAAACTGCCAATCTATCAGGAGTAATGGCCAAGAAATTGCCACCATGTGGCAATTTAATGCAACGTCTGGGCAAGGCTTATGTCAGGCTAGACCTGAATGACTAAACCAAAGAGGGAAGATCTTATTCAACAATTCTGAAAAGCACATGCTATTTACTTCTTCCTCAGATTTGCACAGGAACCTTACTAATCAAGTTTTGTTCCATTTAAAGCTACAAGCTGAGTTTAAAAGTGAGGACATGTAAAAACTCAACACTTACCTAAAGCCCATGATCCCTGTGTTGGCCATGGCATAGGATAAGCCAAGTATCCCACTGCCCATGATTGCATTCATTAGGTTGAACACTGAGAAAGCAAAGGAGGAACCACGACTTGAAGAACTCTGTGAAAAGGCCCAGAAAAAGAAGTACAATTAGTGCTAGAGGTGTTTTGGCCTTTCATACGAGGCAATTTAAGGGAGGTGGCCACAGTCAACTCTTCCTTCCTTAATCTAAATCAAGAAAACCTCATTTCTCACTCTTAGACCACGCAAACCCCTGCGGCACAGACAACACCGCGATGCTGCCCCGCAGGCATTCCAAATGCCCACAGCCTTGGAGTACAGTGATAGCGGAGAGCAAAAGAAGATGTACGGCTCGGAGCAGGCTCTCCCTGCGTGGGCACACGGCAGCGCTTCCAAGCGCTCGGCACTCACGGAACCAAAGGGCTCCGGAGCAGAACCAAGGGGACCGAGAGCGGCGGCTCAGCCTCCCCTTCCCCAGGTGTCACCCCCGGAGCCGCCCGGCACAGCCCCGTCCCGCCCGACCTTTGAGCCCCGCGCTCTCCGAGCTCCCCCTCACGCCGCACCCAGCGCGGCCGCGCAGCCCCCTCGGGGCTCTCCCGCCCCGCCGCCCCTCACACGCACGCTGCCCGCCGGCGGCGGCAGCAGCGGGACGGACTCCCCGTCCTCCTCCTGGTCCTCGTCGTGCTCCTCGTCCTGCCGGCGGGCGGACAGGAACCACCCGCGGGCGGGCACAGACGGGACGCTGCGAGACCCCCGGGGCGGCACCGCCGCCATCGCCCCCCGCGCACCGAGCGCTCTGAGGGGCGCGCCGGGGGCGGGGCCACTGTGTGGGCGTGGTTATTTTAGTGGGCGTGTCCACAGCGGCGCCCCGCCCACCCGCTCCATTAGGGGACCGCTGAGGGGGCGTGGCCACGCGGGCGGGCGTGGCTAATGGTGTGGCCCCGCCCTCCCCCGGCGCGGCGGCGATGACGCGCGCGCCCGGCGCGCGGGGCCCGGCATGAGGTGAGGGCGGGGGGAGCGGAGAGAGGGGGGGGAGAGATTTCCCTGAGGGAAGAACGGGATAAACCGGGATCGCGGCGGGGAAGGAGGGAGGGAGGGAGGGGCTGGTCTGACCCCCCGGGAAGGTGGCGCAGTGGCCTCCAGCCAGAATACAGCGCGGTGGCGGCGGGGGTGGTGGTGGGGGGAAGGTCATCATCTTGTGGGCTTATCCAGAAGCGACGGGATGAGAGGACTCGGCCTTACGCTGCGCCAGGGCAGGTTCAGGTTGGACATTCAGGAGGAATTGCTTCACAGAAGGGCTGATGAGGCATCGGAATGGGCTGCCCAGGGAGATGGCGGCGTCTCGGTCTCTGGAGGTGTTTAAGGACAGACCGGACGTGGCACTCGGTGCCTGGTCTGGTTGACACGGTGCTGTTGGGGCACAGGTTGGACTCGGTGATCCCAGGCGTCTTTCCCAGCGTAATTGATTCTGTGATTCTGAAGTACTGATTCAATAGTTTCTGTCTAGGGAGAAGGCAAGTGCCCCAGGAGAAGCACGGGGACGCTCAGGCCTCTGGATGAGGGATTTCTCCTGTGCAGCAGACGTGAGGAATGCAGTGTTTAATTTCCGAGTCAACAGCTTTGCCAGAAGTCTGGATGAGGGAAATGGGCTGGCTGGGAGGTGTAGGGGAGTCCCAGTGAGGAGCTGGGATCTGGGAGGATGGGAGCAGGAAACCAAACCAAGCTTTGCCAGGATTTGGGCACAGCAGCTTTGGGAAGGAGAGGCTGCACTGCCTGGAACCCTCGAGGAGAGCAGTGGCTGAGGGAGGCAGGAGAACCAGTTTCCTTTCAGAGCTGGTTTGCATCTTTCCTATCAACGCCCAATCTCAAAACAAGCTCCCCAAGAAGTCAGGAGAAATGCCAGCCTTGAGCACCACTAAACCATTGATTCCTGCCTTGGAGCAGCTGACACAGAGTCAGAAAATTGGGCCCTTCTGGACTGTCTCTAGTGGAGGAAACCATTTAGAGGAGGGTGAAAGCCACTTTTAAAGTTGCCCATCCCATGAATGAACTGTGGAATGGGGCTCGGTCGCTGGAAGAGCCATTACTAATGCTGCCCTGGATCTTATAGGGAATACTGGATTTAATTAATGATCTTCCTGGCATGCAGCCTGTGGAGCAAAGACACTGTGGAGTGTGTAACACCTTACACTGGGGTCTGGGAGGCAGAAATCACCAGAGTGATCATGACCACCATTGCTAAGAACTGTTTTCTATCAACCACTGCCTGGTAATGAATTTTATCAGACACAGAACGGATCCAACAGTAGGATCAAAACAGTAGAAATCTTTCCATTTGGCTTACTGGGATTAATATCACATTTATTAGAACAAGGAGAGGTCATTGTTTTTTGGCAGGAGGGGATTTTCTCGCTCCTTGAAGTTAGTTGGTGTTTAAGTCTAAAAACACATTTGCAAAATAACAGACATTTGTAGTATATATTTTATAATAAAGAGCTTTACTAAACTATTGTGGATAGTTTGGTACAGATGGAAATTCTGGTTTAAGAGAACAGCAAATCCATGTGATTTGCAGCCTTTTTAATGGAATGATTACATAATGTCTATAAAATGAATAATTTCTCTTCTAGGACTTTGTGGAGATTGGGATACTCTGCCAGACTACTGAAAACTAATCATTTTAGGACAGCTGCATCAAATACATCATTTCCAGCAGTTTGGATGCTGTTGGCACAATATTCTGGCAGAATACCTGAGCCCTTTGTAGTAGTGAAAAAAACCACTTTCTCCACAATGCCTGAAACCACGGAGGATAAAGCTAATCCAGAACTGTATTCACCACATCCCAGAGTGCGTGGGATGACACTGCTCAACAGAGAGGCTTTTAAAAGGACAGTTGTTGTTCCAGCTCTTAAAGTCAAGAAAGAAATTGTAAATAGTTTGCTGAAGTCCCTAAAACAGTTGGTCCTGCAGCGTCCCGGTCTGAAGCGAGTGGTTGAGGATCCAGAAGATGAGGACGGTAGACTTGTTATCCTGGATCCTCACAAAATACCAGGATTCTCATTGGGGGAATCAGAGCAGCAGGTGCTGAAGGAGCTCAGTGTTGATCCTGAGGTGTCCAGGTATAACCTGGAGCTGACCTACGAGAACTTCAAGTCGGAGGAGATCCTGCGAGCGGTGCTTCCTGAGGGGCAGGAGGTCACCTCTGGCTTCAGCCGTGTTGGCCACATAGCTCATCTGAACCTCAGGGATCACCAGCTGCCCTACAGACATTTGATTGGTAGGTAGAACTGCTCCTCTCAGAAAATAATTTGTATATTTTGTATATTTCCAAAAAGGTATTTTAGCAAGTGTCACTTGCACAAAGAAAACTTTCGATTGCTTTTTACTTTGGCTTTAAGTAGCTCTTGTGCTGATGCTGTAGCTGTGCTCAGAGGGCAGAGTTCTCTCCTCTCCCTGCACTGAGCACTGGCTCAGGGTGAAGTGTGTGCCTTAAAAAGGTGTCACAGCTGCAACCCTGAGTCCATAGAGGGAGGTTATTCCAACACACACTTACTTTTGTTATTTTTAACTGTTAACAGCAGGTTTGTTGTGGCTGTTGTAGAACATTAAAAGTTTGTGGTCCCTTAACCAGAATATCTTTTGCCCTCTCTTTCAGGCCAGGTTATAATTGACAAGAATCCAGGAATCACCTGTGCAGTGAATAAAACCAGTATTATTGACAGCACGTACAGGAATTTTGAAATGGAAGTGCTCGCTGGAGAGAAGAACCTGGTAACCAAGGTACAGGCCTTTTCCCCCTGCTATTTTAATTTTAATATGCTGAAACCCAAGGGCATCTTCTGGAAAGAGGTGATGCAGGGATCCTACTGAGACCACTCCTCTGCACAGTGCCCTTCCTGACACCTGTCTGAGCATCAGGGTTGGCTGTTTCTTCTGCATTCCTTTGTCCTGGTCTGCCAAGGGCAAACTCAGCCACAGGGATCATGGAGACACGTATCCTTTCATGTACACAGTCTAGGTTTAATGCTGTGTAAAAGCAGCTGCAGTAAAGGTTTCTTGTAGAGATACTAATGACAAACTTGTACTGGGGGATGGTTCTCACTTAAAGCCAAAATATTCAGTGGATTTGTTCTAAGAAAACACATTTTTTTAATGTCACCAAGCTTTGTATGGTGGCTGGTATAGAACTTAAGAGTGTGTTTTCAATCTGATTGGCTTTGCAACTCAGGCAACATTTTACCTTTGCCTTTTTTCCTTTCCTGACAGCATCAAGACAAACCTCCTCTCTCCTCTGCCCTGGCATTTATCAGGTGCAGTCACTGTGTAACTGCCACGTATCCTTCGCGTAGGGTTTCTTGTCTGTAGCTGGAAACTTGGCCACAGCTCCCACAAAAATATTTTCCCTATCTGTTAGCAGTTTCATACTTTCAGAAGAGAAGACATTAGATTACCAAATAAAAAGGTTGAGTATCTCAGTAGAACATCCCGTACATTGCACAGAGAAGGCAATTGAATTGTCAAGGCAGCAGCGAGGATCAGATGTTGTGCAGATGGTGTTTCTGTACACCTGGCACACCCTGGAGCTGCACCCAGCGCTGCACATTCACTTCAGGATGTTTCTTGCTGGCAGAGCAAACGACGGGGCGATTTGGATCTGAAGTTACTGTGCTTTGGAGCCACACAATTCCAGTGTGGTGGTGCAAGGAGAGTATTATCTTGCATCCCATTCTCATCTGAATAAATACTGTTTCTTTTCAGGTCTGTTCTTAAGATAGCGGTCATTCCAAAGTTTGGGTTTGGATCAGTTTCCAGGCTCTGTCACCTTGAGAGATGAAATACAGTATTTTTCAAGCTGCAGAACTGGCTCCCAGTGGCTTTGGCTTTGGCTGAGGGTTCCTGTTCTTGTGCTGTATCGTTCTCAGACGCTTATTTACTGTGTGGACTCCTCTAAGGAGGGCTTGAGGCATCTTCCCAAGGTCTGCTTTCAATAAAGGGGTTGTCAGTCAGCCACAAAGCTCTTGAAAAGCCTCTTTTTTTTTTTTTATTTTATGGTCACTGTAAGTTGCTGCTTTGTTTCCACCTGGTGATTGAGACAGGCGTAAGCCAGTCATCGGGATTGACAGTGTGGACATTCCTCATGGCAGTTTCTGATCGGTTGGATCTGGTTTTACAAGGTTCCTGTGCCCTACCAGTGGGACAAATGTTGATGTGCATGTTACCTTTTTACAAGGCACCCTGGTTTTTAGCTCTCTGAATTACTGATAATGCTTAAACCTGCCTGGCAACTAAACACAGAAAATGTGTTGGACTTTCAGGTCAAAGAAAATAACATCGCGTATGAATTGGACTTCTCCAAAGTGTACTGGAACCCACGGCTTTCCACGGAACGCGGCCGCATCGTGGAGCTGCTGCAGCCTGGAGATGTTCTCTTCGACGTCTTTGCTGGCATCGGACCTTTTGCCATTCCAGCAGCAAAGAAAAAGTGCCGCGTGTTCGCCAACGACCTCAACCCCGAGTCCTACAGCTGGCTCCTGCACAACTGCAGGCTCAACAGGGTGGACACCAAAGTGAAAGCGTTCAACATGGATGGCAGGGAATTCCTCCGGGGGCCGGTAAGGGAGGAGCTGAGCAAAGAGCTCCCACTGATGAGGGAAGAGCAGAAAAACGCTTTCCACATAGTCATGAACTTGCCAGCGCTGGCTGTTGAATTCCTGGATGTCTTCAGGCATCTCTTGGTCGGGGAGCCGTGCAGTGCTGCTGCCCTTCCCACTGTGCACTGCTACGG
>JAWWLV010000179.1:58747696-58766639 GCA_035041135.1 Platyrinchus mystaceus
TTCCTGGATGTCTTCAGGCATCTCTTGGTCGGGGAGCCGTGCAGTGCTGCTGCCCTTCCCACTGTGCACTGCTACGGGTTCTCCAAGCACGAGGACCCAGCCAGAGACATTCAGGAACGAGCAGAGGCGTCGCTGGGAACCTCCCTGGCTGGACGCTGTTCTACATACCTGGTCAGGAACGTGGCGCCCAACAAGGAGATGCTGTGCATCAGTTTCCAGGTCCCGGCAGACGTGCTGTACAAGAGGCCCTGCCCTGATGAAGGTAAGGAACAACCCTCCCACGTGGCACTGGCATTTCAGGCTCCACCTTTTGCTGCCTCGGGCTGATCCCACCCTGTGGGCCACTCCGGCCGTGTGACAGCAACACTGGATTTGGGACGAGGGCGGAGGTGGTCGGCAGGACCGAGTGCCTGCATGTGTGCAGCAGCTGCAGGGCTTCCTATGCTCCTGGAAACAGCAGCCTGCTCCTCTGATCCCAGCATGAGCCTCCCCAGAAACATGGGGGACTGGATAGGATCACCCCACAGGCCATAAACCAGACCTTTATGCCTTGGGTTGTGTACTGGGGGAGGATGGGGACTCGGCGATCCTTGTGGGCCCTTCCAGCGCAGGATATTCAGTGAGTCTGTGATCTAATGCCAAACAGTTTTCTGTTAGCTCAGTACTTAAGAGCTGCATTTTTGTCCAGAACAGTCCACTTCCAAGGGACTGGTCCCAGCTCTGACCTTCTCCCTTATGCTCATGTGGACTCAGTGTAGGGCTGGAGCCACCACATCAGCAGAGTCAGGTTGTGTGCAATTTAACTGAGACACAGATACCCTTAGAGAGCTTCAATGTTACATTTGGTTACTTTGTGGATTTGATATTTTTTTTTTATAATTGGCCATTTTTTTTTTGCAGTACTTGTAGAAACTGGTTGGTTTCAGTGATCTTGGGCTTTGCAGTACATGACAAGGGTGCAGTTACATGAACATAGGGAAAGGAGGGTTTTTTTAAAGCTTTAATGCCATGAAACTTTTTTTTATGCTGTTGTTGGGTAGCACTGAGATGTAGGTCAAAATCTATTTCCATACAGGTCTTTTGAAAGTCCTTTTTGGCATTTAGCAAAGACCCCCCATTACTGCTGTAACAGTTTTCGTTTGTGACTGTTAATCCTGATTTTAACTCTCATCTCTTCCTGTTAAATCCCTTAAGTGTTCCAGGGCTTGTGGTTTAGCTCAGTCTGTTTACTGCACATTAAATAACTTACTTTTTCTAACCTTTTTCCAGCAAAACCAGCCTCAAAACGTCTGTGTACCAGCCAAGGCTTTTCTGAAGAGAAGTTACTGAGTTGAAGACTGGAGTTATGGTGACTACCTTAGTTTGTGCAAAGGGTATTTAGGGTGCCTCTGGTTTACCTGTTGAGTTATTCACAGCATACCTGTGTTACCCATCGAGATGCACAGTGCATGTTGCAGCTTTCCTTTGGGAGCCCTGATTCCTGCATTTACCTTCTTTTTTTTTTTAAATTGTGGGATTGATAAGCAGATTGAAACTGTTGTTACTACAAAAAATTAAAACTTTGCTCTTTTGTAATAAATGTGTTTTAGTACTTCTCTGCTCTCTATTGTTTCACACCCTGTGCTGATGCAGTGACACAGCCTGGGGTAGTTTTCTGCTGTGGCATTTTGATAATGTGCAGTTTGTGAGGAGAACAGATTTTTGTATTTTTCCAGTTCTAGGAAAGTGACTTATATAACCCCTCCTTGGATTCCCTCTGACAAACATTTTGCTGTTTCAGAATATTGGATTACGGTGAGCAGATGCACAAGCAGCCCTTGTGTAAGCAAGATAACCTTTCATAAACTTAACCTGAGATACAGACAGGGCCAAATAGCCACATATCCTATGGGTTTGAGTAAAATATGCTTTTGAACACCGAGATTTAGTTAGGGATTAGTTGACTCCTGACTTTGTGTTTGCCCACTGTTACAGCAGGAAAGACTCTAATGCCTTTTGCACGTTTGCAGAATAAGCACATGTTTGCATTGAAGTGCCAGACTGAAACCAGCACCTGGAAAACAGTCCCAAAACTGTGTCCTCCCGTGGCTTTTGTGCCTCTGCCCTCTCCCAGCTCTCCCCCACCTCCGACTGCTCCCCTGCTGCAGTCCCTGGATGATCTCTCTGACTGGCTGCTTGTATTCTGCAGGGATTTGAAACGCCTCTGCCTTTGATTTCCTTTTCTTACCCATCCAAACTATTGTTGGGCAACATCAACCACAAACAGTTTATTTGGCCGGGGAACTCGGCTCGCCCTCTCGGTGTCAGATATTTCCCCTCAGTCCCCGCTCTGAGCTCACGCCCAGCAACTCCCTTACCAGATGTCCGTCCCCCTCCTGGCTCTGCTGCCGTGGCTCCATCCCCGAGCCTGCAGCCTGGAGGATGTTTGGTTCTCACCCAAGCACCGCTAAAGGCCGTGGGTTTGTTTTGTTCGTGGCTCAGTGTGACAGCCTTTTCTCTCCCTTGGCCCCACAGCCGGTGTTGGGAGTGCATTTATCAGCCCGGAGGGAGAAGGCTGTCATGACTCACCCGTGCTGTCCTGAGCGCTGCCATACAGATTCCTCTCTGGCCTTTGTGGTGCCTCAGCAGCTCCAGCCTGTGTGTCCTCTCCTCCCAGGCACTGCTGCACCAGGAACTCGCTGGGATCTCACCCCCAGCCTGTGCTGCTGCTCTGCTGCTTTCCAACCGCTGCCCTCTGCCTTTCCCATAAACATCTGACAGTGGCTCCCGTTCCCCAGAGCCCTCCACAACCGCTGCTGGAGCGATAAGGCCCTCGACCCTTCTGGAACGATGCACTGAGCCTGCGAGCTCTGCTGACACTCCTGACACAGACTGCAGGTCCCTGTGACTCTGCCTTGCTTCACAGCCCAAATTCGGGGCTTCTTGGCACTACTGCCCCAGCAGAAACCCGGCTCTGATCACCACTTCTGGGTGGAGCAAGTGAAGTGTGTAACTGATTTTCAGCACGTGACTAAAGCGTCCCAGGGCCGGGAAGGATTTGAGTCAGTAAAGGTTTTGTTCCCTTAAGGACCGAATGCCAGTGTTATTCCAGCAGCAGAACTTCGGTTTACATGCAAGTCAGCAGACAATGGGTGGCTACACTCATAACCAGGGGGGTTTCCAGATCCCTGTGCAGTTGCCCTTGTGTATACAACCCTTCCACACGAAACAGCAATTGCAGCAATGATGCAAGTTAATGAGTGTATTTAAATGATACATAATTAATATGTATATGCAGTTCTGCTTTCCTTAGGGCATGACCCAAGGCTTTACAAACTGAATACAAACAGACCATCGGAGAGGTGCATCTTCTCCAGTCTGGGTGAGCCTGGAATAGGACAGACTCTCCCTGGTTGCTGCTAATCCCTCCCAGGGTCCTGAAGCTGAATCTCAAGAGGACTGGTGCCATCTCGTACCTGGGAACAGGATGTCAGGCACCTGTGACAAAGGGAACAAACTCCCAGGGGCTGGAAAAATGATGGGCATGTCAGCTCTCAGGCTGGGGTGGGGAGGAAGGGGGAGAGAGGAGAGGTGAGGGAGAGGAGAGTCCCAGGTGCTCCACAGGCTGTGATCTTTTCACCTCTACATTGCATATAACATTCCCTGTCGGCAGCTGTTCTGGGCACAACCAGCAGGATTTCAGGGAAAGAGCAAAGGAGATTTTGCCACCTCCCTCTGCTTAGTAAAGAAAGCACCGAGTCGAGAATAGAGCTTGTTCTCTTTATTACAGCATAGAAAAAATACATCCATTTAGTGCACCCCTCAGAGCAGGATTCAACAGCTAGTAATGGATGGCCCATAAAACGTGGTCCAAGCTCCCTGTCCTGAGCAGTTTCCCCTGCAGTTCATACCCACTCATGGCAAATTTGGTCCAGTCCTCCCATGGGAAATGAGTCAACATTCCAACACAAGGAGAGGGGAAGGAATACATGAAAGCAGCAATCAAGTGGCAAGGGCCATCCCAAAAGCCAGGCAAAGGGGTGTTCCTGCCCAAAGAAGCTCCTGAGTGCATGACAGAAAAGTTGCAAATGGAGCTAAACAGGAGAAAACAAACAGACAAAACCAAAACAAACAAATAACACCCCCAAAAAATAACCCCACAATTTTAACTTCTTCAATGACTCAGTCTTGTTTCTTTAGATTGCTTCTAGAGGAACTCAGCAGAAAGACATTCAGCTAAAGATTGGTTTTCCAGGCAAAGGTACCAAGTGTCACCTGGAAGAAGTCGTGTCAGCACAGTTCCAGGGTTTCTCATCTCATCCAGCTGGCAGGAGGAAAAACCCACTTGTCTAAACCTTGGGAAACTAGTTTTATGGGAAGAAAATGTAGGCTTGAATATTGACACTAAATGTTATAATCAAAATGGCATTTAAATGCTTGTGCAAATAAAACCCTGCAATAAGAGTAAAACCACAAACTTTAATAAAAAAGTCTGGCTTTATTTTAAAAAAAAATTACAAGTGTATTTCTTTAAGCCTCAAACATACACAGCTGAGTTATTCACATCTTCCATTAGATGTGGCTTATTTCTTCAGCCTCCCTCAGCAAAGTGCCACATGACTAACGAGTTTTCCCCTCCACAAAAATGTATCTCACCATTTTACAAAGCTCTCGTGCAGACGGGGTTTGTTTTCTTCCCTTTAACACTCGAACACAGCTGGTTTTGCACAGAAAAGTGCACAGGAAAGCGACGGCAGCCCGGCCATCGCAGATGGCAGCGATTCTGCCCCAACCTTTGCTGGCTTCATCGGCTTCTTGCCCTGCTGGGTGTCCCTCGGTGTCAGGTCGGTGGTCCCTGGCTAACTGGGGTGCCAGAAGAGCCCGCTGAAAGCGTCCTGCAGGGCTCGGTGACAAGCCAGGGAAGACGTGTATCCCCCGGCGATATCCTGCGGAGAGGCGGCTCGCACGTGGTTGAGGTACCTGCAGCAAAGAGCAGCGTCATTTTAGAGCAGGAACGAACCCATCCAACACCTGTGTAGTGCACGGCACGGTGAGGTGGAGGCTGCAGCCACCCATGAACGCAGCAGGATGGAGTTTCCATGAGTTAAACCCAGGATGCACCTTCAGCCAGGCTGCCCCAACCAAGGCACTCGGACAGGTCAGTGCCACAGGGCTAAGGGCATTCACAGGTTTGCATTCTCTGGGGGAGGGTTCATTTCCACCCTTCTGTAGCTCTCTCTAAGACAAGGACAACCCACAAGCTCTCGGTGCTCCCACGGAACAGGGGGGATTCAGCTCTGTCAGTTAATGCTGGTTCCTCTGACAACCACAGGGCTGAGCTTTGTGCTCTCAGGCCTATCCGTGTCTGGAGCCCACTGACACCTGGGAATTAGATCATAAAAACATTCTGGCTAAAAAGCCTCTAAACTTCCCCATGAATTAAGCATCAGCACCCATTTGCAGAGCCAACTAATGCTCCCCCAAACCTGCCAGCCTGATGAGTTGACATGGAAACACGCTGCCTTTGCTGGCACCCCCACAAACTCTTGGCTCCCCTTGGCTCCTTCCAAGGGCTCCAACCCAGCCACACATGTCAAGAGCTCCCGTTAAAGATGTTTGCTCAGGGGGCCTGGATGGCTCCTTTCCACGCCGTAATCCCACATGAGACAGGTACAAGACCAGATTCTCCACCAGTTTTGCACCAAAACCCCATCATATACACAGAGGGATCCACAGCCCAGCATGGCAATCATCTCACAAACCCTGAGCACCAGATACTCCACCATGAACAAGAAGTGCCTCTCCCAGTGGCCATCTGAGCTGCCCCCCTTCAGCTGGCTGTTTTGATTCCTCACTTGGTACATGTTGCTCCTGGGAAGGTTGAGTCATTCCACCTCTGGCTTGGCAATTGAAGCATAAACTTGCAAAACGCACACAGCCTTTTATAATGTTATCCCGAGAAACCTAAAACAGCTGCACTTTTGGCAGGAAAATACAGGACCACCAGTAAAATATCCAAAACAGTTGCATCTTTTAATTTATGACTGTACACTGTTTCCATAAAGAGTATATAAAACAGGTCAGATTTTATAGGTAAGACATAATAAACAGTCATACCCATTGATGCCATAAATTTGTAGAAAAAGAGGTTACTGAGAAATTATTAAATACAGTTTTAAAAACTGTATTTCTTGCACCTAATAACCGCAATGCACAGACATGAGCAACGTTTCTGAGCGATTCGTGGTGAGGTGCTGAAGCTGAGACACCTAATTTGTGTCCTGTGGCTGAGCTGAGCTCTGCTGCTTTGGACCAGCTTGTGATGGAGCCCAACCCTCGCTGCTGGACACTGGTTGCCATCAGCACGGACACAAGCAGGAGGGCACAAACCCTTTCAACAGTGCTCAGTCCAAAGGAATCTACAAACACAGCAGCAAACCTGGTCCCATCTCTTAACTTCCAAGGGGGGGTGGTCTGCAGAGAGCTCCTGGTTTGTGGCAGAACACATTTTATGGTTTTAATTTTTTTTTTTTTTTTAACATTCTTGTTACTTTTCCCTTAACATTTTTAGGAGGAAGATCTCATCCTTCCCAAAGGCCTTTTAGAACGGCTGTGGGAAACAGGAGCTCCTTCCCCCAGCCAGGAACTACGGATACTGACAACAACAAATAATTTCCTTCCAAACGCTGGTCTGAAACTACCTCCACCCTCCAAACTGGAGAGTCTTATAAAAATCAATTCCCATCTTGGATTCCACTTCTATCATATTTATTGCATTACACAAACTTCATTTTCCCCTCATGCATGCAACAGTCCAGTGAAAATGGGATTATTTTACATTTCAATATTAACAAAGGTTGTGTCTTTCTCATTACTTTTCTTATCTTTTGTTACTTTCGTATCACTGAAAGGAGAAAAGCAGAGTCTACTGTTTCCTTTTTTCTAGGACATCTGAAATCGGAGCATTAGTTTCATAAGACAACCTGATTTACAGCCATTACAGCATTTGCAGTTAATTGGGAGGTGATCTCTGAAGCAATACAAAATCACTGCCAAAAAGGCTCAGATCGACTTTCACTGCACAACCTGCATTAATTCTCCTTACTCCTGTGAAACGAGCACGACCCGCTGCTGGCTGTCAAGTGAGGTCTTTATTTTCTTGTTAAGTATCTGAACTTACTGCTCTTGACCCATTTAATTACTGTGGTACACCAGGCAATTGCAAAGAATCTGCCACGCTGAAGCCACACAATGAGAAGCGAATGTTTCGCCGGCTTTTCCACGCCGATCCCCATCTGTGCTGCCCGAATCCAGCCATCCCCTCCACAGGACAATCTCTCTGAACTGGATTCCTGGGGTTTCTGGCAGAGGTCAGCACATCTTTTCATGTGCACCTTTACAACAGCAGCAGGAAGAAGCGCTTGCCAAGTTTTATTTCCAAAAAGCCAAGCTCCGTTAGGTCTTGGGACCTGGAGGTAATTGCTCTCACTAGTTAGCAAATTCCAGCACACTGGGTCTGTTTTTCATAGGTTTATTTTAAGTACCTGTAAATCTTATAAGCAGAAACCAGGAAAACGAGGTTTGCTTTTTCTGGTGCACAGTTTTTTAATGTAACTTGTTTTTACGGAGGGCAGACTAAACTCTGAAGTTAAAAAAAGGTCTGCACTATTATTTTTGAGCAGGGCTAAAGGGCTGTGTGTTCCCTGCCCCACAGTTTCACACTTCCCATTCCCTGCAATGCTGAAGCTCCGTTTCAGGCTCTGCCCAAACAAGCCCCCTTTCCTTACTGCAGCCTTTGGATGTTGATCTTCCCCATTAACCTTTCACGTCAGTTAAAACACGTCATATTTTGCTTTTCATGAGCCTTCGGGGGGCTCATTCCTGACCCTCAGTTTCTCATCACTGGGGGGGGGGGGAGGGCAGAAAAAAAAGCCTTCTGTTTTTAGAGGAAAGAGGTGCAATCCACACTCGGTGTCGAGGCTCAGAATCAAGCTGGTCATTCCTGGGAGCAGGTTTTGTGTTTTCTCTTTTCCAAAGGCTGTTGTCACCATCGCTTCATTGGGAAGGACTGGGACAGCTGGAGAACTATGCAGTGGTGCTCAGCATGGCAGGGGATGTAATTCCCTGTGCCTTTCCAGCCTTGCCCAGGCAGCCTCAGCACCCCTTGGCACTGCTGCTTCCGAGAGCCAGAGGATCCAACAGCAGCTCAGTAACACCTGAGACCACTGGCAAACGTCCCCTCACTGCTCAACAGGGTGGTCTTGTTTCAGAGAAATTCAGGAAGGACTTCAGAAATCATCAGAGAGGATGGAGAAAGGACACAATCAAACCTGGCTAAAAAAACAACCAACCAAGAAACAAACAAACCTAAAAAACCCCCACCTGAACAAACAAAAAGAACCAAGATGCCAAAAACTGCCCACAGCACTTCCCTTCACTCACCCAACTGAAAGTATCTGTGCTAGGAATTATTTCACACAGTCTTCCCCATCTACACAAGATAAATACACCTCGCTGGTGTTTCTGCAGATGCACCACTGGAAGTACACGTGGAGTAACTTGTATTTGGCACACAGATATTTTTTTTTCCTATCTATTAGGTATTTTGGGGGGGGTGAAGAAAAGAAAAATCATTCACAAGTTGTTTGACAGGGAAAAAAAAGAGATAATGTAATTCTGTTCCACAGAATAGATTTACTGCTCATCTGATTATCTGCACCATCCAAGACAGAAAGTAATGGGGCAGACATTAGATCTGGGAAATTTTCCAGATTCGTCATTTAAATAATAAATACTGGTTGCATGAAAGTGAGCAAAATACTCCGGTCTGGAGAGCTGTGTGAAGCATTAGCAAGGCAGTAGCATAGGCTGCTGCATTCCTGAACCTTTCTGGAGACACTCTTTTCATTAGATTTACCAAGTCCCTGGGATGAGCTATCGCTGCATTACTCAGAGCGAGCCTGGAGAGACTGGGTCTCATCAGACAAGAGAGGCACAAAGAAACTGGATTGTGTCTGGCCTGGTTTTTGTTCAGGAATGTGTAGTCTGGGTTACTCTATAGTCCCTGAGCAGGTACAAACTGAGCTCCTCTGCTCAGCTCTGATTTTGTTTGAACCAGGCAGCTCTACCACAGTCAGTCCATGCAGCCAAACAGGATTTGTTTATAAAATGAGCCGAGTTTGTTGCTGTTCTCTGTTAAATAGCCCCGGGAAATTCATTTGGGAACAAGCCTTTGCTGGGTGTTATTCAAATATGGTGTGGTTCTCCCTGTCTTGGACACTGCAACGTCTAAGGCAGGGCAAAAATACAAGACACAAAGCTGGTACTCAGAGAAATCCAGAATAGCAATTCACCCTTCCATGAGTAGCTACAAGCTTCATCCTCGGTCCTCAGAAGTAAAAAAGAGACCCAGTCTTTTATATATTTTAGCAGACACTATTTGAGCACTATTATTGAATTTAGATCTTAACAAACCCACCAGCTATTACTGGTGTCAGAAATTTCTGCTGTAAAACAGCCAACACAGCCTGTTCCAACATGGAATGCGACTTTAACACAGCCATGAACTCGGCAAGGGCTCCTCCCGGATCCAGCTCAATCCCTCCTTGCACCGTGCCCAAGGTCACCGTGCCAGCCCTGATGGCACTGAGGCACCTGCCCTCAGCCACTCCCCTCCTCTGTCCTCCAGACAACAAGGATAAAATGGGAGAAAAAAAAAATCTATTTAATATCTGCAGTCATCGAGGGGGTTCTATTATTTGTTTGGGGTTTTTTTCCCCAATGCCTCTGTGTATTCAATTGCCAGCAACCCACATGAATGTCAAAACAGTGCTAAGCATGATGAGATCCAAATACAACAAATCCCAAGGCAGAGAGAAAAATAATATATTTTTATCCAGATTATGGCACCTCATGGACCAAACACAGCCCATAGTGCAGGGGTAAGGAAAAGTCACTCTAAATACCACAATACAGTTTTGGCTGCTGAAAAATCCGACCAAAGACAAGCAAGCCATCATAGACACCCCTGCAGCCCCAGCAACCCCACCTGCAGACAGCACTGGTGTGCAGACAGCTTAGTACACCAGTCTGTTTTGTTATCATTACTAACACTGTTTTGCTGTGCTACCTTCTGAGGGCTTAAGGAGCAGAAATTGCTCACCAAGGTGTCAGATGAGTGCCAGACCCTTTTCCATTTGCCACAAACCTGCTCAGCCTATTTCACTTACCCGTGGCCCCAAGAAGCTCCTGCATAACCATCTTAATTTCAATTTCCAACAAGGAAAAGTTAGTGCCTTCATCTTGCAATAAATTCTTCAACAGCAGACGCCTTCTGACTCTAATGAATCTCTATTTGCTTTAGTAATGGATTAAGAAAAAAACCTCCTAATGAGAGTTTGAGTTCATGGCTCCTAGAACTTCTATTTCTCTGGTTTAAGTCTTCTAAGTGAAGAACTCTTTTCTACCAGAAATAAAATTTCCCAGTAGAAAAACCAGGAAAACCCCCAACCCACCAAATCAATACAAGAAATGCGGAACCTCTAGTGATTCTTTTTAGCCTCCACCATCTGCTTTTTCTAAATAGCAATTTGTTTCAAATGCTGTCAGAGTATCTCAGGGCAGGAGTGTGTGTCAACTGTGTGTGGTGAAACAAAGTACTTCAAAATTAAAACACACCTCAGTTAAGATGGAACAGCACAGAGCTCTGCTACTGGACACTGAAAGGGAAAAAAAAAAAGACTAGGAAAGTAATATAAGCCATGAAACAGCTGTCACTGATAAAGCCAGTTCTGACTCCTAGGGTAAAAATCAGTGATGAGTTATTCCTCTCTCTTTTTCCTTATAAGAAAAGGCAAACATTTCAGCTTTGGGCTCAGTGCTCTTGCTCCAAAAGGAGCAGCTTTGCTCCTTCCCAGTTCTTCCACAGCTACTCCAGTGAATAATAAAAATTTCTGGAGTGTTTAACATAAAAACTTTGGCACTTTTATGTGATGTTTTATATAAACTGTTTTCTTTTTTAATGGTGAAACACATACGTAACCTGTAAGATGTATCTAATGACTCATCTCAGAGTTTACTACAAATTACCTGTGGCACTGGTGAGTGAGGTTGTGAACCCTGGAGTAGAAAAACCTTTAAATGCAAAGACACAGAGTCCTCAGTGGGGGAACAGAACAGAATCAGATTTTCCCGTACTCCTTTCCTTGAAAAATTCCTCTTTGTGATGAAATCCAGACTCCAGAGACCAAACATTTCCACTGAAAAGCTAATACACTGGGGGATGGAACAGAGGGAAATTTCCTTGTGACAGCTATCTCAAAATACATCTTCAGTACTCCTAAGTGAATGTGTCATAAAAAACCCAACTCTTCTACTGGTAAAAAAAAAGAAGTTTAAAGGAAGAAAAGCTTTAGAAAGCACCTGGTTCTCCAGCATTTTCCTAGCACTGCAATTCCACTGCTGCTCCAGTTTTTAAATAGACTTGAGACCAGACTCAGGTACTCACATGTATTTAACACACAAACATTGGCTTTTGGAGTAACTGAGAAGGCAGTGCTATTGCCTAGAGGTAAGATGAAAAAGCACAGAGAAACTGAGATCAAAGGACAAGGAGAAATGCCTTCTGCCCCACAGAAACTGTCTGATACAATTTTAAAAGAAGTGGATGTTTTAAAGTGTAAAGACAGGAAACTAACGATGAAAAAGGTTTTATAGAAGAAAGGAAGCTTTGTACTCCTCTGACCTGATCTGCATTTTGTACATTTTCTCTGCTGCAGGCTGGATGCAGCCCTGGGACAGGATCTGCAGGCACTGCCGTAAGAACGAGTTTTGGACAACTCCGGTCTTACTGCAGGGTCTTGTCCAAGAAGGCACCACCTTGATACAACTATTTCTTGTGGAAAAGACTCCAAGTACTATGAACTACAGACCTTGAGACTATCAACTTAAAGCATTGCAGACTATACAGACTACAGATTTTTAAGTAAGACATAAGCCCCTTAAATGGTGCAAGTTCACCTATTCCCATCCTCAAAAGGAACTGTAAATCCAATTGTACATGGCGATGTTAAGAATGTTAACAAGTTAAATTAACCTCCTCTTTTCAATCAAGCTAGAGATTTACATTTGACAAGAATTCCCATGTGTAAATCCAGTTTGAAAAACACATTTGGCACCTCACGTGAGCCCAGCATTCACAGTGGGTCTCTGCATATTCCTTTTGATAATAATAAAATGCTGCATTTAATCAGGTTCTCTTAGCTATTTGATCAGAGAGCACCACTTCAGATGAGGTGTTACAGTTCCAACCCCAGGAAATGTAAATACCAATGCAAGAGAGCAGCCACTGCTGTGTCTTTGCACCACTTGACGATCTGAGCTAATGCGTGAAATCTGGAATGCAGTTCCAAAAGTTAAAGCAATGACAGAGATCATCTTTAACTAAAAAAAACCCCCAACAAAACAAAAGAAAAACAGCCTTGAAGCTGCTAGAATATACCCTAACCCCACCAGGCAAGCTTCAAAAAGAGGAGGCACATCCTCAGCTGTCTAAGGCAAGATGGCTTAGAGTTTTCTGTGCAGGGCAGATTCAAAACAATGATATCTGAAAGTTCTCCTCACTTTAGCACACGACTGCTGCTTTAAAATAAAAACAGGAAATGGAAAGCAGAACCTGCAAATACACGAATCCTTTGCAAGCAAAGGAAAACTAGAGGCTACACAATTCCTTTTTATTCATGTGCTTCAACCCTGTAAAGAATATTTTATACAACTTCTGCGCAGACTTGTCTGTCTTCAATTCCCGGGGGGCTTCCCCGTGTCCCAGTAAAATACTTAGTTGTTTTAATGGCTCCACAGATGTCAGAAAAGAGCCATCACTGAGAGTTTGTTTCTTGTTGCTCATTTCATATCTCTGCCCCACACATTCCTCCCGGAATTCCCAGCTCCAAAATATGCACAGTCACTACGATTCAGAGGAACTTTCTTTTTTTCCTTTAAACTGAAAGGATTTCTGCTTCAGCTCTTTCCCAAAGAGCTGCTTGAACTCATTACCCCCACGCCCGTAGCTGGTAACAAGAGGTTAATGTTTATTTCTAGAAGCCTTGCTCACAGGAAGCCTTCCTCCAGTGCAAGTGATTTCCGTAACTCCAGAGGGGTTGGGAGCGCCCTTGGATGAGCGGGGGCACCTGGTGCCCCATTTGTCATCTTCCTGAGGTCACCCGCCAGCTGTCTGTCCTCTCAACACCCGGGCTCTCCACGGCGGCCAAGGCATTCTCCCTCGCTCGGGTTTCCAGGTCTGAACTTCCAGATACAGTAAATCAATCAGCCATCACAGAAAGTGCTCAAACAACTGCAAGTTAAGCATTTTAACACCCTTGAGCGGCCTCGCTGAGCAACAAGGACACTGCAGTCCCCGCTGGAATCCGGCAGAGAACTCGCCCTGCAGGACTAGTATGGATTACACTCGGGAGCACTGCAGAACTGCAGCTACATTTAGTCTATGACTAAATCAGCCTCCGCTCGTACTTGACCCCGAGAAGAATGTCATTGTACACAAGAGCCTTTTCTCAGCTATGATTTTGTATTTTTGTTTTTCTTTTCAATGGCTAAAAAGACCATTAAGCCACCACTCTGTAATTGCAAAGCAGCTCTCTCTCTGTAACATGTCGCAGAAAAGTTTTGGCGTGGATTGATCTCCAAATTCCTAATCTTTCCCCCTGCCTTCCAATTCCTCAGGTTTAGGGCAAATGTCACCAGAAGAACATGGCTATGTTTGAAGAATTATTATTACTCTGAGGAAATTAACCTTTGTTTCCTATCTTACTACCTGAGTCAGGATTATTTTCATTAGCTTATCTCTTTTTTTTAAGGATAGGGCAAGTTCAGTCTTAAAGATGCCACTGTGTCTTTCCCCACAGCTCAGGGAACACTTCCCTGGGCTTGGCTCCGGGAATGCAGCATCGCTTCTGCAGGCAAAAAGAGAGAACACAGCTTTTATTCTGAAGGACAGCTCTTTTGGACACATGAATTTTTATTTTAGGATAAAAATTCCCTACTGTTCCTCACACTGCCTTTTTCTTCGTCTTCCGCACACCCCACCGCGTGCCATAAATCCCCCAGCGCAGGGCAACCACTCCATATTGATGAACTGGGGCTTTGAGAGAGCTACATGAAAGGGATTCCTCCAGGACCAGCTTCCATGTAAATTATGCAGCTGCGATGCAAACAGAGCACTTTCTGAACAGGGCACTCAGTCAGGAACACCTACAGACAGAGGATGGAGATGCAGAGACATTTCTCCTCCCCCTCCACAACCCCTTTTAGTACATTTTGCTTGATGCACAGTTCTGTGGCAACAGACCACAAGCACGGTCATGGCTGTATTATAGAATCATAGAATGGTTTGGGTTGGAAGGGACATTAAAGATTATCTTGTTCCAACCACCTTGCCACGGGCAGGGATGCCACCCACTAGCTCAGGACCACAACTGCAGGGTCCGGGACGGCTGCCAGCCGAGAGGAGATATTTCTACCCCAGGAGCTCTGGTAAGGACCTTAACTTTGGGCCCAAGTCTGGAAAATGGACAGTTTTAGAGGTTTTCTTGCACTGGAGGGCTGTGCTTTAGTCCCAGCAGGGGAGGACAGAGCCCCAGGGTGACTCATGTATCAGGCACAGCCACAGGCTTTGCCCCCACATCACTGCTGACGGATAAAACATCATCTGAACACAGAAAAAGCTGGTTAAAAACTCAGCTTTAAAATATGGTCTCCCCAGGTCAGACAATCTGTTCTGGTTTTCACTGTGACACAGCATCCTCTGTTCTGACCGAGGAGCAATGAATTCACATCATATGGTAATTCCAGTTTAATATGACTCAAACAAAATAGCACAAGATGCACAAGAAATTTTAGAGGATTTTTAACCTCTGATACTGATCAGATAAGTAAAGCTGCCGAACCTAATAATTATCTCAAATGAATAACCAAAAGTACAGAGCAAATGTGCTCTCTGCTCATAGTTGTTCATTTTAGATAAGTAGAACCCGAAGTTATTTTCTTTAGGCAGTATGTGAAAAGTATAATTCTTGAAAGCAAAGAGATTGCAGTTTGAATGGTGTTATTTAAGGCTGAGGTTGTTCGGGTCAAAAGAAGGTGAAAACAGGTCGCCTGGTACTGCAGCTGATTATTGCTCTGATGCATCAGACCCTCCACTGCCGCAGGTTCTGGTTGCTGGTGATCAGGTCAGCATTTCAAGTCTGATGCTGAGGATCAAGTTTACAGCTCTCAGCCAGGCTGGCATCTGCTCCTCAGGAAGGCCTGGAAGAGGTGGGAGGGAGAAAAGGGAGGAGGGCAGGAGCTCGGAGTGAGGCTTCTCCTCAAAAACACGGCTGGGCGAAGGATTAGAAGCATCTGCCCCAGTCCTGCGCAGCCTTTGGGCTGAGCTCTCACACACCGACCTGCAAAGGAACCACTCTGCCCTACTCTGTGTCCCAGGGCACTCAGACAGCTCACAAAGGTGGGGGAACAAGGGGAAAGAGTCACTCTGTTCTCCTGAAAATATGTTTTTACAGGAGAATGAAGGAAAAAGCCCACCCCTTCAATCCTAGGCAGTTCCCTTCTATCTGTCAGCATATGGGTAGGAGCTATTTTTATTTGGCTTAAATCTAAAGTATCATTAAGCCTATTTTTCTATTCTAACAGTTTGACAATTCTATTGTGAATCTGGGTGTAATTCTCTGTATTTTATTGTCCTTCTTCATCGTGTCCTGGTGGAATTTCTAGGGGGGAAAAGGCAGTGATGATAGGAGAACTTAATTTTACTCTTTTAAAAAGACAATGAGTTGAGTGTCTAAATGGATTTGTTCTTTAGTTTATATAATTTCTGTTGAATTAACTTTTATTCTCTGCTGCTTTCAATTTAACCCAATATCCTGAACCAGCAGCAGCACAGATACCAAAGCAGGAGTGTGCTGAGTGAGGCAGAGTCCTTTAGTTTCACCTGGGGGAGAAAAGTGCTAACAGAGCTATGGAGCAGTGACTTTCACAATTGCTGAAACTCTCCATGGATTATTTATTAACAACTCAAATCAACTTGCAAACTGCACCCTCGAAAACTGTCTCCAAAAAAGTTGTGCCTACTGACTGAACTGATTCTGAAACCCTCTGGTCAGAAAATGCCTTTTAATCATTCACAGAGCATGCCCAGCAATTGAGGGGATTGCTAATAAATAATGACATTTAATAAATTATCTGGTGATTCCCTGATGAGGAGAGCTCCCAGTAACACTAGGTGGCAGAAGGCTCTGTCACATTGAAGACACCTGCAGACAGATACACTGAGACCTAGACTTGAGCTTGATTTTAGAAAAGCTAAGGGGAAAACAGTTGAAAGCATCCCATTTTCCATCCACTCTTCCAATTTTAATTCTGCCCTGGTATCCTCAGTGCACATCGTTTCACCATTTAAAAGATCATTGGCAATCCCTGAACATGAATATACCTTCTAAATCTGAACCTTGAATTGCCTCTTATTCAAATCAGGTGAAATTCTGTATGTAACAGGTGATTCTATTGAGCTTTTATTCAAGTAAAAGAGGAATTTGCAGTTGAAAGAAATAAATGACCATTGGGGCAAGTACACAATAAAAACATATGCTGCAAGTTACCTTGGAACATACTTGAAACCCAGCCTGGAGTGCTACAGCAAACACACTCCTGCAGCTGAAAGAAAAACAACAACCTACAAGCAAACTCATTCAAAACTGCTCAAGATTTACTGCAGAAAAAGTCTGCTAAAAATGGCATCTGCTCCTTCATGGAGATGCATTTTTAGGAGATACTTGTAATTACATGTAAAATTCTTCAGTATCAGCTGGTTGCTTCTAGTTTTACATATTTAACCCTTTAAAAAACATTTATGCTCCATTTTCCTTTATTCTGGCCACTTTCTTTTCAACTAATCTAAGTTTCTCTCTCATCCAACATAAATCAAATGTATAAGGAAATAAAGAGGTGTCTCTGTCTGTGGTGGTCGTGGTGTGTGGGGGAGGTGGAACTAGATGACCTTTAAGGTTCATTCCAAACCTTTAACATCCTATGATTTCCAATAAAAGAACTATCAGCAATCACACCCAAAGGCAATATAAGAACAATCTGCTGCGTGGGCTGTAACAACCTGGATAGAAAAGAAAGCAAAAGCAATGCAAGGAGGAAGCCTTAAACATGGAGGGGAAGTGGAAGACAAGCAATGTCTGGATGTTGAAAAACAAAAGGCAGTGGGAGGAGAATGACACTCTATTTCCTTAGTCATGTAAGTTTGAGTTGACAGCAAAGATTTCTTCTAGGAGCCCATGGCTGCATTGCTTTTGCACTTGCTAACCAGTAACACCCCAAATTTACAGCACTTGAGGGGTGGGTTCCCCGAGTGAAGCTGCTGCTCAGTGCATTGAGGGGGGCTCTTTTGCACCCCTAGCCATAGAGGCTCTTTGTGTTTAAATATAGTACATATATTTTATCATTCCCAGTTGTCAGCAGTGGAAATTGTCATCTAAGCAGGCAAAGATGCTGTTGAAGAAACAGGAAGGGTTGGCTAGAAAGTAAAAATTATTTTGGCTATGCCAACTCATCTCACTGCCTGTTTTGAGGGTAAGGGATCACGCCACCCATTGCAAATTGCTGCCTGAGAGGCAAAAAAATCAATAGTAGGTAGGAAAGCCGACTTGCCAAGGCCACAGCCACTGCCAGTGGATTATTAATGCATCTGTCTGCATTCTTTAATGTTTCCTAAGAAGCAACTATGTTAACTGAAAAGGTGTGACGTGTCACCAGCCCTTCTCTTCTCTCCTCTTCATTTTCTCTCTATATTAAAACCTTGGCTACCAAAGAAAACAATCATGTTTCACCTCATCTTTTCCCAGCTTTTCTGAGGTTCAGTTCCTGCTCTAGAGCAATATATACAGTCTAAGTACTACCCCTGACAAGCTGTTTGACAGCCCTAAGCTGCACATCTATTTTACCCCCAGAGCTTTGGAGTTGGTAGGGCTTAGATGGGAAATGGAGGCCAATTAAAATAAACACAGACAATATCAATGAATTCTTCAGAAAAGCACACGACAAGCAAAATGAAACACTACTGGCTTTTGCCCACAGTCAGAATTCAGCCCCTCTCACAGGCTGAACGCTCTGGCTGAGGTCCAGAGAGACACTTAAGCACATGTCTTATTTTAAGCATGCGAGCAGCCTCATTGATTTTTCACTCAGGCCAGTAAGAATATTCAATGCGCTTAAAGTTAAGCACATTGTTAAGTGCCTCCCTGGATCAAGGCCAGGCTATTTAGCCCTTGCAAGAGTTAGTATGCAGAATATTTACCATTATTTTAACTTCTCAAGACTTTCTTTGAGATAAAGTTTTATGGTGTATGGAAATAATTCATTCATAGGAGCAATGACTGTTTTACAGCAACCTTGAGGGACCAAGTATCCTTCCCCTTCCCACATCTTCTAAAGCAGTAACTGGAAGAGTTATCAAGACACATAAACAAACATACCAATAAAGAAAATTAGTTTTGAAAGGGAAGCCAGCAGTCTTACTGATCTGGAGAGCAAAGCAAGCCCCATAGTGAAAAGCTGACAGATATATTACTTTTCAGTGAAAACTAATAAAGTCATTTGCCAATATCCCACTCCAATACCAAGTCCCGTGCAAGAACTTTGAAAAGCAAGCTAATTGTAAGCTAAAATTAATTTTCACAGTAAGTACACATTCAATTCCATTTTTCCTTCTTGCCTTTACATGGAGTTAAAAACAAAATTCAAGGAAAGGCCGGTCAGTGCCTCCTCAAGATGATCTCACCACATCAGAGCACTTTAGAGATCAAAGGCACAACAAACACTATTGCTTTTTGCTACAAAGGAGCAGTGCCATTTGCTCTGCTACAGACAATTGGATTATTATCTGGTTGGC
>JAWWLV010000179.1:58775016-58902637 GCA_035041135.1 Platyrinchus mystaceus
ATCCTGTTCCCACTGAAGCCACTAGAAACCCCTCTGCCAGGGCTGAGAGCAGAACTGGACCTGTGTCCAGCTCTTATTTTTAAACCTCCAACCCTCAGCACCCAAGCAAGTTCAAAGGGAATTTTTCAGAACAGTGGTTTGACACAAGAGCCAAAAACAAGTCAGGGAACATGTGAACTTCCTACAGCTCTTTGGAGAAGCCAGGGAAGGAGTCTGGAGGTGTTAACTGTGAGAACTGTGAAAATGCTGAGGGCAGTTGCACTAAGTTATCATTGCTGTCATCTTCATGGTCTGATACTACACTATTGATAGTTAGATGTTTGTAGAACTGGACCACAGCAGTTTTGTATGTTCTTCTGCTAGTCCATGCTTTTCCAAGCACATTTAAAGCCTGGATAAATTGAGCAAATACAGCAGACCTAAAAAATCTACAGATCACTTCTGGGTGAGCAAAAGAGAGAGAGAAGTAATAAATACAAAATACAAAACTAGTAACTTCAGTGCCTGCTCTTAGAAGCCAAAAGATCAAGAAGGATCCTACAGCATGGACTGCTCAAGGCAAGGGACTGTTCAGTCACAGCAGAGTCCTGAAGGTGAACTCCTCACCTTCTCAACAATATTTGCCTCTCTTCTGGTGAGAAAAAGGGCAGGATGTACCTACATCATGGAATGAGGAAAAAAAAATAAAAAAGGGAGATAAGGTTTCCATATTTCAGATTGTATGGAGACTCTGTATCTGTAGAACTTTTCATTCCAAAGTTAACTGTGTGCTGAAGAGAGTCTGGAACAGCAGAGCCTTTATGCTTCCAAGTTTTGAGGTGGCCTCAGAGTGCAGATCTCCTCGTCTCTTTTGTTTCTGGAATACTTTTTGACAATTAGCAGAATCAATGACCACAGAGCAAGAAGTCTGCCCAATCCATCAGAGCCCAAATGTGAAAAGAGGAGGAGGAGAGAGGCAACCTTCTAATGACAGGAAGGGGAGAAGAGGTGTAGATTTTTTTTGGCTTTATTCAGGAGCATTTCCTCATGAATTCTGGAAGAGAGTCAGGAAATAAAGATAGCAGCCAGCACTCACCTCCTGCATCCTTTTAAGGGAGAACTAGACAAATGCAGCAGTAGCAAATCAAGGAAACCATGAGTAACTTTCTCTGTGCAAGGCAGACACTACCCCAGTACACAGAGTTGGCACAAAACCAAGGCTGCTTGGTAAATTCTCAATAAATATTAAAAACTCAAGTATGCTGATATCTGCAGTTTTTTCCTGAAGTTGATGGGAAAATTAAAGCATGGGTCGATGCTGCTGAGAATGGAAGAGTCAGTAAGATTCTCATGTTTAAGGGAAAGAACAAAGAGATGGAGGAACTGTTATCTTGAATCTCAGTTAGTGTCAATAGACTCTAGAGAGAAGAAAACCTGCATTGGAGCCAGGACCACACACCTTTTCCATCCTTCCAGAAAGGCTCTCCCAGCTTCTAGAAATGGGAGAGCAGAGGTGCCTGGAATCTTCTCTAGTGGAATCAGGCCAGCAAAACATGGAACCTCTTCTTTCTACAGGTTTCACTCTCTTCTCATCACAAGCGCATTTGTTGTTCCTATCAAGTCCACAAGGACAGAGGAGAAGGAAAGAAAAGAGAGTACTTTGTTTTCCACAGAAGGTAATCCTCATGTTCTGTGGCTATACATATTTTTGTCTATTATTTTTATATGTGCATATATTCCTTTGCAGAGGAATAGGTGAGACCAAGAGCACAACCACCACCTGATATCAGCAGGAAGTTACGAGCATGGAAAACGTGCTCACCTTAAGCATCACCTTAGGTGAAACAGCACCAGGCCAGCAGCTGGATGGACCCCTAAGCAAAAAAAAACCTATCCCTGCAACAAATCAGGATTGATGGGTCCTTAAAAACAGCAACTAAATTACTTTCTTTGTAGAAATATTTAAAATACAGAATAACACAACCACTTCCAGTACAAAAGTAACCAAGCATGTAGCAAGTGTATTACATCAACTCCAATAATAAATCTAACCTGCTAATATTTTCAACACTATATTTGTTCTCGCACACTTTCGAATTACTCCAACACTATTTTAAACAAATCCTTTCACTGAAGAAAACATCAATATATCAAAACTGTTTTTTAAACTAATGAGTTTCCCTTTTTGCAAAGCAATTACTCTAAGTACTGAAAAGGTTTCCATGGCACCCTCCACTTCCAACTGACAAATATCGGCAATAGCTGGATATAAAACAAACAAACTGAAACCCCCCCAGTCAGCAGCGTTTGACTCGAGGAAAAACATTAAATGTTTTCAAGGAGAAGCCCTGAAAAACTTATTCCCACTGAAAAGCAAAAAGTATGTACGCACACCTGCTGCTCTATCAATCTAAGCAGGAAACCATTTCACTGCTGCATCATAAGCAGAAGAAAAGTGCTTATTAAAACATTAATCACAGTCCATTATATTCTGACTCCATGCCAGAAGTTCCCATTACATCACTGAAAATATCTATTAACCAAAACCTGATTCTGACAAGTTACAGAAGTGTAGTGTTTAGGATTTAGTAATGTAAAAGTCAGTTTTAGAAGAACAGTTACACAATTGATTTTGCAGTGGCAAGCAACTATAATTAATTGTTTTTGTGACATTTATTACTGCAATGGGGTTGATTTAACTGGTGTTTCTACTGTAAAATTATTAAAAAATTATTTCAAACTTCATCTACTTTTATTAAACACATTTATTGTGAAGGCATTTAATACCCGTGGCTGGCTAAACAATTTTAAAATGTGCTGGATACACCAGTACATGTAAAACTGTATTGTCTTGTGTAAATATGGGCCTTGTTTAGAACCACGTCTCACAGGAAATTATGCCAAATGAAAACCATCTCCCCTTCTCCTCTCCCACTGAAAAGGATTTATGTTTTTACATTTAATACCAGTTAAAGAAACAAAACCATGGTGGCGTTACCTTCAAGCCTGAGCAATAGTTCAGCTGTGCAGTTCAATTATGCTCAAACCCCTGTTTTGTTATTAAAAATGTGGCCTAACTCAAATGCTGCAATTTGAAAGAGGGAGAAGTGAACAACTCAATTCTTTCTGGAAGCCTGGCACTACATGGCTTGTTAACCAAGAACAGTTTTCAACTAACTATCAGCAAGGCTTTAAAGCCAAAGCCATGAAAATCAGTTCCTAGATGTGTGTAAATATAATCTCCAGCCAACCATTTTAATTGTAGGTACTTTCCTCAACCCCCTGGTAGGCAGCACCACTAAAAAAAAAAATTTGGAAAACAGCTATAGAGCATGATAAAAAACACATATTATGTTTTTTGCCATTCCACCAAGTCCAACTGCAATCAGGGAACAGATGCACAAACTGCTGGATTGGAAGGAGCTAAAAACTCCAATTCTTATCGGTGTGTAAGATTCAGGTGTTTTTTTTTTTAATAGGAAACTAGTAAAAAATAAAGAAGAGAACACACATGTGATGGGACACCATCAAATCTTAAGAGAAGTTCTCTGGTTCTACTTTTTCAGAAAGTTCCTCCGATGTGATCTAATCTGAGGTACCACAGGGTCATTATCAAAATAAGAAAAGAGTGACTACCAGCTCTTTAAAATCTCATCATCCACCCAGATCAGTTACATACACAGGATCAAATTTATCAGTGGAATTCTGACTTTGGCAATTGGCATGCTCCTCAGGGAAGAGATCCCTCACTCCTACCACTTCTTCAGAGAAGCTTTAAACACTACTGACTCCTGCAACAGAGTTATCTGAAGGGGGTTAAAGAATTACAAGCAACTGCTTGAAAAGCTGCACAAAACTTCAAGCAAGAAACTCCTGCGCTTCCCTTTGACATTTCAGGAAACTTGTAATTCACCTTTTCAGCCATTTGATACCTGAACAAACAATTTTCATTCAGGAGGCTGCTTTACAACTACATTTATCAGTGTCAGAGTCAAGACTTGACTCCTCATGACTAAGGTGTTCCTGCCTCTGTGGTCCAACACTGGGTTTAAAGAAAGCATTTGGGGCTCTGTCCCAGGAAGAACTACAAAAGCTGGAAGACGCTGAGGCCCTGCTGTTGCTGAAGTGAGAGATAAGCAGGAAAGATCACTTCAGCATGTGCAAAATGCATTGTTTTTCTTGTGGCAACTACATATTTCCCAATGCAATTATCCATCTGGCTGAGGAGTCAGAGAAAGACTCGAAAAGGGCAACATGATGGAGCCCAGGAGAAGAAAGGAAGGAAAAAAAGTAAAGAAAAGAAAATACTGAGCACAAAAACTACTGACCTCAAATTTGCCACAAACTTTCAGAGAAGCAAGAGAAGACTTAAAACTTAACTTCTACAAAAACACGCTTTTCTAAGCAGATGGAGGACAGTCTGAGGATATAAAAAGTCACAGGAGAACCAGACATCAATAGTAATATCAATGCAGGGAACTAAGGGAAGGATAAAAGCAAAGAAGGGCTTTCAATACCAGATAAGAACTGTCACAGGCGATCAGATATTTTTAAGTGGCTGGTAGTAACAAGGCTTTGATTTGGTGAGACACAAAGAGTGAAGAAAATAGGGCATTTGGCCCACACAATTGCTGGATGCCTCCTGCCACATTATAGCCCATCAGCAGGCACCTTTGCCTGAGTGGGCACCATTCATGTGCCCACTCAGCAGCACTGCAGAGACAACTCAGGGTTTGCCTCCTACCAATTTATAATAATAAAGCCAATATTACCATCCTGATCTGCTGAAACAATTTTAAATAGTTACTGATTCATCCTGTAGTACAGTTTGCAGACAAATCCCGGTTCCTTATGTTAGAGGCTCTGAAAGTTTTTTTCCTCTTCACGTTATTAGGATTTTAATAAATGTATGATTTAGTATTCAGCAAGCCCACACTAGAGAAAGACTATTCTGGAATAAATGGTATAATTACATTTCCTACAGCGACCTTGTAATCTCTCGAGTATTTATTCTAGACTAAACAGCCTTACTCAGCTGCCCTGTGTCTGATTGCCGATGAAAGAAGCTTGTTTGACAACTGCTTCGAGCAGAAACATATTTTTTCCATGATTGCATGAAAAAGTAAAAAAACATCACCAGAGCAGTATTCCGAGCACAGAGACTCGTGTTAGATCGATGAGTTAATTCTGAAGCCAAACGCCAACAAAAACAATCACTATGGACATTCTGCTGTCACGGCCAGCTTTTGAGGTTAATTTAGTGGTACATACACAACTACAGCCAACTTTACACACAAGAAACTGCATGGTGTATGCAGGCTTCCTTCTTTGTTTCTTTATATATTTTCCATATTCTCTGCTTTTATAACCCCCCCGAGACCTTTTGCAGCTACAGAACCCACACTATACCCACAGGTGGGCGGGCAGGAAGCAAAACTCTCCGTTTCATAAGCAGGCCACTTTTAATATATTCAATTGCTAATGACCTTGACAGAAGAGCTCCATGCAAAACACCATATTCTACGGGGTGTCGTTTGAAATGTTCACGGACGTTTCTGCCAGAAAGCTGATTTCTTAAACAGTGAGATTTCAGACTTACTAAAGGCTGCGCTCCTTGAGTTCCATTCGGCTGGAAAAATTGGTGCTAATCTGCCTCCCCCCATATTGAATTTGCATCCTTCCAAAACTCTTTAAGATGAAACTTGTAGGATTTCTGTGGTACTCTAAAGCAATACCAGGCAGTTTCTACTTCAAACCAAATTAGGATGGTTTACACATAGTTGTTACCTTGGTCCATCCTCTCTTGAAGGAGACAGCACACTATTCCAAGAAAGTGTATCCACATAGTACTTGTACTGTCATTCACAGGCTTTTACTCAATTATTCACGATAAAATGAAAAAAAAAAAACCAACAAAAAAGGGCTGCATGCAAATGTATCTGTGTCTTTAAGGCAATAATCACTCCTTACAGGCCAGTTCTCATTCATTAGGTGCCTGATTCAAAATGCACTGCAGCTGACAGAGATCTCTACTGAGAATCAGGCCCTGCAACAGGAGACTCTGGGAAATTCAGACCATATGCCTTGGTAGCCAAGAGAATTCCTGCAAGGAGTGCAGCCCTCTACATGCCCTCCAAAGCAAGACAAGCTCTCCTTGCTCTTACTCAATCTTTTGACTCTGACTACTGAGCTTATTGAGAGACCAGATTCCACTGAAAGGAGCAGAATGAATTCAGTGTTCGAAATCAATGGGCCAAAGCAGATCAAATCAGCCCTTCATTTGTGGCTTTTCTCCTTTTCCAAGATTCAAGAAATATCTGCATACCCCAGTGACAGAGCAGATGTGAAAAATCACCTGCTATGACTTTTAAAGCCCGGCGCTCCTGTCACCCATTCAAAATCAATTCTGTTATTTCACTGCCTTGAACCCTACACAGACACTGACAGGGTTTTAGCAAAAACTATCCTGCCAAAGACCAGCTCAGCTATGGTTTAAGAATAGTTTGGAGAGCATCCTTACTATTGCCTCACTTCCAAAAAAAAAACCCAACCAAAAAAAGCAACCCACAATGATTGACAGCAAAGAAGTTACACGAGTCATTTCTACATTAAGTGCCAGAACTCTACATGTGTTTTAAATTACACTACAACACTGTACAACAAAGAAATATGCAGAAATTTTCCACTTGAAGTGAAGGTTAAAAATTAAACACTAACAAAGCTCCAACAGATATGAAATCCAACCTCATCTTAGTGCAAAATTTAAAATGAGTGAGCTGTCCTACAAAAGGAAAAGAGGAATCAATCCAGTTGTTCAAAATAAAAAGAACGGTGAGTTAAAACATGTTCATTGTATGTACAGATTTTCACAGCACTCCCACTCTGCTTCAGTACTTACCCTCATCTTTTAAAATGACATTTTGCTTAGATTTAACTTTTAATTTATCAAAGTATATTACCTATCCTCATTACATTAGTGGTCACTCCTGAACTTCATTTTCTTCATCTTATTTAAGCAATCTGCAGTGCTCCTAACAATGTGGTTATACATGAGAACAAGTCAACAAATCAATGGAAAGTCACATTTTTCCCTAGAGAAAAGAAGATAATTTTGGAGCAAACCTGATTTTCATATATACACGTATATTTTCAGGTTATATCTCCCCAAAGTTAAGTAGGCAAACACAATTTTATTTTAAGCAGCCCAGGCTTGACTTGATTACAAGGTCTGCACAGAAGTTCTGCCTTAACATAAAGAATTCAAGCACAATGCAAGCAGAAACTTTAAATCTTACTTGTAAATTACCTCTCTTTTATGAGAACGGTGAGGGTAGGACTGGCACTGTGTTAAGAGTATGATTCACTCTGGATTACAAGAGACTGTTTCTAAACTTCAAGACATGGAGTTCATGTATCTTTACCCAAAATGTTAATCCCATAAGCAGATTTTTGATTTACAGTCAGTTTTTAAGTAGCTTGTGTACGGCTCCTCACAGCTGTAAATAGTTGGTGTGGGAACGCTGTGTGGCCGCTCCTGCTTGACATACATACTTACTGCCAGGAATGACTTTACATTTTTCAAGACCTCAAACAAACATCATTTTGATCCTCAGGGCTTTTTTTTGTTTTGTTTTTCTTTAAAATCAAAACTACATATCAAACATACATTTTTAAAATAACACACTGATTTCCATCCCGGGTTATTCTTTTGCTACTTGGCATGTCAGTTTGTTATATTTTTCATTTCTTTTGTTCTGCAGTAAGAAAAATGCAGACCTCCAACCACACAAATTCAGCCTACTCAGCTAAAACATTAGAAAGCAAGAAAGAAAAGGAGACAGGCCTTTTTTGCCCCTCTAAAAAAACCTCCAAGTAAAGTAAGGGCAGCAAATGCCTGAGAATTCAGGTGCTCCTCGTTCTCTCTCCCAGCCACCCATCCCCACACCCTGAATGTCATGGCAGGTCATGCAGCCTTGCAATGACTTTGGCAATTCGACACATTTGGACCAATTTGAAAGACAAGGCTCTGAAAACATGACTCCCATCAGCAGGTTGCCTTCAACTCCACACAGGAACCACCAGTTCCCCAACACACGTCTCTAAACACTTCAGTAACTCGGAGCAGTGACCGAGTCGCAGGGCTGTTGGAGCTCTGCAGGGACAGGCAGCTGCAGGGTCTGCACCCAGGGTGGGAATGTTCCAGTGATCCAAGACCACACTTTTCTCCAAGGGCAGCACCACAGGTTTGGGAGATGCTCTCACACGTGTCTTCTGCCCTTCTCCAAGTCACGTTCCCTTTTGACAGCTGAGACAGGCGTGAGCTGGTCCTCAGTCTGAACAACCAAAGTGACCTTTACCAGGGGGCTGAAGGACACAAACCCCCACACATTAAACCAATCATTTGTGTTGGGTTTTTTGGCTATTCCTTCTTATTCTCAGACTTCCAACACACTAACAAAAAATGCATCACAAGTATGTTAACGCTTTTCTGCAGTACTTAGCAAAATAAAAGAAAATTTACATGCCCAGGGGAAACTGAAAACAAATTCCTAAAAACAATTTGAACATAAATTTCCTTTTTTGCAAAATATGCAAAGTCCATATAGAAGAGTAGTGGGAGGACGCAGAATCAAATTTATTGGTCTGCTCACAAAGTTCTTTGTAAAGTCTAATAAGCAAATAATACAAGTCATCTTAAAAAGCAATTTTTTTTAAAATAATGAAAGATCCCTAACAAATGTTCTAAAGGATCCCTTAAGGATTAACCCTTCTTCTTGCTCTTTGCTAGACCTTCTTGCCAGCTGTCCTACATTACAGCAGTTTACTAAGAAATAAACTCAACACTGATACTGAAAACTTAAAGCGAGTCTTGCAAAAGGTAAGAGGTTAAGATGTGAATATTCAAAAAGCCCATTCTACTGAGTGTTTTGAAGAGAATAAATTGTACCTTAATAAAGAAAGAAGTCAATAAATTGTGCTACCAGAAGAGAATTCAAAGTCTCCAGGTTGGCAGTATCTTTGCAATAATTCTGGCTCCAGAAACTCAGATAACAGCCTGCACATTTGAGAGAACCATTTAGCAGCAATAAATAGCCAGACTGCAAAATTATTAAAAGGAAAATGAAAAGAGGGAGAAAGTAAAAAAAAAACCCTAAAATTAAATACATTTAGAATCACAGAACGGTTTGGGTTGGAAGGAACCTTAAAGACCATCGAGTTCCAACCCCCTGCCATGGATAGGGATGCCACCCACTAGGCCAGGTGCCTCAAAGCCCCCTCTGGCCTTTTATGACTGTCAATGAACAGGAAACTAAAAATCTTTAGCAGGAGCTGATATCATTGTGCCCAGCTCTTCTGCCTCACCCAGGCAGCTGTATGCAGCTGCCTGAAAACCCCCAAAGCAGGAACAGAGGCACATTAGTTGAGCATTCATCATCAACAGGAAATGCGCATGAGTTCATATAAACACAGAGACACAAATATATAAACCAACAGCCTTGCACGGTTTAAGGTATTTCAGACACCCCGTGGAATAGGGTTGGAGCTGCACCGGCTGGGAACCCACAGCTTTGATGTATTTGTTTTGGAATGGCAAACAGCCTCAGGACTCAGAAGAGCTCTTCTGGTGGGCACCACCAATCAACCCACCCAAGAGCCGCCCCTTGCTGCCACAGCCACCCCACACCCCTGTGCTCTTAACCCCTTCATCTCCTCCAGAGCCAAGCCCAGCAACTCTGGCTGTTCTTGCCTGCAGGAGTGGAATGACACATTCCAAAGTGTTCCTGAGAAAAGACTGCGGCATTGCTTGCAAACTCTGCTCTGGATACACTCGCACATGGACACTGCGATGCAACTGCAGGATTTAAAGGATTCTGTTTTGCGAGCTGTTATGCTCTGAACCGCTGTCACAGGCAACTAAATGGGATGTGCACAGATCACACAGGGTTCCTGGTGGATTTGGACACCAGCACTCACCTCACACAGGAAAAGGGACGGGGAGTGGGAATCCTCCCTGCACAAGTCATCCTTTTTCGTTTGTGAGGGGGCCGAGGGCTGCGAGGGCCTCAAAGCTCCCCTTGTACTGGAGGTCCCTCACAGCTGTGCTCCATCCAAACAGGTGGTGAAGGCTGAACCAGGCTCTGCCCAAGTTTAAACTGCTAATTAATATTTGGTCTCAGAAGCTTGGTATCAGATAATAAAAAAATTACAGCCATCAGGAGGACATAAAAGCAGTAAAAATGGAGACAACCTCAATTCCAGACAGCCTTGAGTTTTTTAAAGCACCATTAGGTTGCTTATTTACTTAGAAAAGTCTATCTACCTCTGTCACTTTCTGGATGAGATACAATTTTTCCTGTGCCAGTGAACTAGATGGGATTCCTGTTTGGATTTCAGTGGTCTCCAAAACTGCACACTAAATTGTCTCAACTTTGCTCAGTACTTTGTGGCTTCAGTTTTCCTATAATGCACAGTCAAATGTAAACTGTTGTCTTTTAAACTCTTTCTTGCCTTGCCAGTCTGCACATTCATTCTGCCATGTAGTTTTCCAGGCACTGAAAGTGCTGCTGACCTTGAAAGTCAGGCCATGACAAGTTGGGTGACTGTAAACCAGTAGCTACGCGTTTTCAGGTGGCATTTCAGCTACAAACACATCTCAAGAGAGCACACTTTTGGACTTCCTACCCTCCATTACCCGGGCACAGCAGGTTCAGAACTGTCTTCTAAACATGGCTGCACACCATGATGCCTCCAGGCTGCTGCTGGACCGGCCCTGCATTATATTTTTTGACATAAGTTAAGCTCTGTGCTTCATTTCTCACAAACGCAGTTTGACTGTAGACAGCAGCCGACAAGTAAATCTACCCTTTTCCATGGCAAACAGCCCAACTTTAATATTTTTACTGGCTTACAGCTGGGTAAATTAAGCCCCAGATTTTTATTTATTTATTTTTTAATACCGTGCAACTGAAAATGAACAGCTACTTCACGGCGACTGCCAAGGACAACCTTAAAAACACTAATGCAATCCAGTCCAGCTCTCAATAGATCTATAAAGGCTAGAGGACCAAAAATTTCAGCTTATCCACCCAAACAAAATGTTGGTTGGGCAGGAAGTCTAATATTTCATTAAGATGCTTAAAAAAAAAAAACTAAAAGAAAGGAAAGAAAAAAATCCCTGGCAATCTGAAGATGGTAACAGTCCCAGCTATAATGCCATGAAATGGGAATTAAAATGTGTTACTTACCCCAGCTTTCCCAGCATTTCAAGCTCTGGAACTTTTGGTCCATATGTCTCCACTTGCAGAGGCTGATACTCATACAAAGTTTCCTCTAGCTTTTGAACGGGAGCAAGTGAAATATGCTGACCCTGTTAAAAGGAAAAAAAAGAGATTTCCATATACCAGGTCAAGGTTTTGTTTTGACTTTATTTAAATGCAATGCAAGAACAAGTTGACAGCACTAACCTGGTCCAGATAAAGACCATCCCATTAAGAACATACTGTCCACTATATTGCTTATTTCTTCATGATTTAAATTTTTTACTGGGAGTTACAGGTTGGAAGTGATGTTTCATTAGCTATAGCTGTTTGGACAAGGTAGGAGGAAGGGGGCAAGTTTTATTGAAGGTGAGTTTACCATTAGAGAGCACAGCTGCTTCCAGTGTCACTAGTAAAATTATTATTAGGTTAAAATTCTGTACATCAGAAGTACTATCAAACAAACGTCTCTGAGAAAACCACTTAATTGTGTAATCAATGATTTCCTGAAAGCCCTCATTACAAAGGGAAGCCACTTTCCTTTCTCTCTGAAGGCTTTGCAAGCTCCCATATATAATGGCTCTCAAGGTAGACTTTTACAGAGCAATACAATTAATTCATTCAGCAAATTCCCCTTTGTTTCATAACTAAAAAATACAGAAACACACAGACACTAAACTTTCACTCCAGATGGTACTTTTGCAAGCCCTTCAGACCACTGAGAAATAGTGAGATTTCCACCCCCCACCTCCCCCCTCTCCAAGTCCCTATCACTCCAAGCTCTCACTAAACAGGAGACTTGTGGCTGGAAAGGAGGGGTCAGGAGGATATGAGATAGAGCCAAAGTTAACAGATGTTGCTGCGTGACATTCTACACTGATTTGTTGATCTTTCACACAGTTTCAATTTTCTACTGTATTCTATGGTGCTCACAAAAATTAGCAGCAGCAGCAAAAAGACAGAGCACTATGGAGGTCTCCCTAAACAGCCTGGCTTTCCCTGTAGAAATCGAGCTTCCCATCTGCAAAATGCAGGAATTTAGCAGAGTAGTAGTACTGTTTTTGTAGACATTTTGTCTGCAACAGGAGATGGGAAGCTCTCCACATTGTAATGCCGTGTACAACCCTGGCTCCCACTGGTGATCACTTACTGAGCTGAGCTTCCCTGGGGCCACTCGTGTGAGCATCTACTCCCTCAAGTGGAAACTACAGGCTCCCAGTGTGGGACTCTGGGTTAAAATTAACTAAAGACAGGGAAAAAAAAGGTCAGTAGAAGGGGAATGCTGTTAATTAAATTTGTGGTTGAGGACAGTGACCTTTCTGAATTTGGAGTAGAGATATTTTTGTTTAGAGAGTTGCAAAAAATAGCTAAGAAAATTGAAGACACAAGTCCTTGAGAAGTGCTGTCATGGATCTAAGCTGATCTCTATGGAAATATCAGCAGCTCAGGTTTTCCATTGAAATGGCTCTACGTGTGTGATGAGAGCAGGCAGTTTTAGCCTTTTTCTGCACTGCCTGGGGGCCTGGAAAGGTCTCTGCAAGTACCATTGTGGTGACTGTCCTGGAGGACAGTGGCAAAGGAAGTTCTCCAGTGAGCCACTGGTCACTCCAACTCTCGTGATCAGCACACTTATTTCTGTGCCACAAACTATTGCTGCAACATTAAAAACAGGCTGCCACACATTTTTAAAGAAAAGGTAGGAAAAGAGAGGTTAAAAATTCAGCTCTATTCCACTTTATGACACCTTAAGACACAAACGCAGGGTCTTCTATATTGTTGAAAGCTGTCAATTTACAATCTATTCAAGGTCATGAAAACATTATACTTTGTAACTACATCTATGTGGGCCTGTTACACCCCTTATAAGAGATTAATACTTAAATAAGACTTTTAGATTTCCATTTTTAGCAACATCTTTGACTCTAACCAAGCCACAGGTAAAGACATACCAACATTTTACATGTGTACAGCCTAATCTAGAAAGGGAAAAGTCTCTCTTTCCAAACCCAAATTTTGTTCAAGCCATAGAAAAGAAAATTCAGTTTCAGGCAAAGATCAAAACCGTGGTAAATATTTTGGGAAACTCCTTGTGTGTGGAAAAAGGGAGCAGCTCAGACTGCAGGAGCCACATCTCTGGAGGGCACCACCAGAACAGCTACTCACTGTTAGTGGAGTTGCCACTGGTGCATTCCCAGCACTTTTAACAAGAGAAACTTCTGCTGACACTGGCCAAGAGACAGGGGAAGGCTCCTGACACGTGGACTGGGCTCATCACTGGCCTCTCTCTCCACCACCATTTATGCTGCTACAGATGCCCATCCCTGGGAACTCCTGGGAGGACAGGATGAAGGTGTTCCATTTGTCTTCCTCTCTTTGTGGGGTTCCCAAGGTGCCTGAGGTCAGAAGGGATCACGATGGTCATTAACTCCCAGATGGGGAGGGTGACTGGTGAGCACACCAGTGGTATGGAGGGCACCAGCATGTGGGCCATGGGGGAGACACTGAGCCATGCCAGAACCTCTCTGTGAGGTGGGGAATTGCATCACCAACACACTGTGGTGGCCTCGAGAGCAGCAGAACATCAGAAGAGGAGCTGCATTAGAGAAACTGTCCACCCTCGAGCTGGTCTGACCTCACGTCCAGCACAGGCCGGGACATTTTGTGTTCCTGTACAAAGCTCAAGGACTGGCAGTTCAGCCAAAACACTGTCTTTTGAAAGGTGTCCAATCTAGGCTGAGAGATATCAGATCATAAAGGTTCAGGCACACCCCCTAGCTAGGTAAGTTGTTGCAGTAGTTATTTATCCTCACCATTAAATATTGGCAACTGATTTTTTGTTCATCAGTTTCCAAGCAGTGACTCTCTCCTGAGTCCTTCTCACCCACATCCTGGGCCAAGGTGCAAGTGTTAGGAACCAGGATGTACTTTTGCATGGCAAAACATCTGTAGTGCTTTGTGTCCAGCCAGCAGATCTGCACCTCAAGGAGATTATGCAGCTGTATGAGACAGCTCATTTGTTTTCATTTCCCAAAATCACAACTTTAGCTGATGGGCTTTGGCAACATGGATTACATTCCACTTAGCAATGGGTAGAAAAACCCACAACCAGCTGTTGTTCCTGCCCTATAGCTGTCTGGCCTTTAGGCTCCTGAGCTCATGGGCTTCCAGCTAGTTTAGCCCTGCACAGGTTAGTGTGGTCCCAAGCAGTGGGTACAGCACAGATCAGTGCAAAAGGCTGGGATGCAGACCAGAAGCACTGCCTTCCCTATTTCCACTAATGTTGGGACAAGACAATTCATTAAAAAAAACCCTTGTTGAGGTTAAAAGGCTAAATTTGACAACTGTCATCTCACTTAAAAGCCATTTGATCAGAAGGATCCCAGTTTTGTCTCTCTGTCCCAAGTGGTCCCCAACTGCTTCATAACAGACTGGTATAAAAGAGATGCTGCTGTGTAACTTTAAAGAATCACTACAGACAATAAGTGTTACTTAGGACTTACACAGCACTTTTACAGATGCAAAACCCATTTCAAATCTATGAGGTAAGACTTCTAAATTTTCTGTATTCCACCTAGACCGTCGGCCTTCCCTCTTTCCAGCATTAGGAGGCATTTATCAGCATGCTAAAACCAAAATGAAAGCAATGGGGCCAAGATCCTACTTCTGCATTGCTTTCTCCTGACAAACCTAAAATCTGATGTTGTGGTCATGGGTAAGTATTTCTAATTCCCCTTGGATGCTGTAATGTTTGTGTAAAAGAAGCTGACAGTATCCAAACGGAGATAGAAAAGGCTTCCAAGAACACAGACAACACATTTTCCTGCCTCCTCTCCCTCCCACCCCTATCTTCATGGCATACGAGTGTTTTCTCTGGGATTATTTTAGGCACTGGAGCTGTCTATTACATATTGGAATGTATGGAACCACAAAACATGCTGCTAATTAGAAGGAAGGCATTTGCTTATCCTTAGGACTTTGTTTATGTAAAAGCCTGCACAGCAATGGATTTGTGAGCAACTGACTTCCCATTCATGTCCTGTACGGTTTCAGAGGAGAGAAATACAGGACTAAATTGGGAGAGGGGAGTTAAATAATGTCTTTGCATTAGAGATAAAACTGACCAGCTGATTTACTTTTCACTATCCAAATACACTGCTTGAGACATCTCTCAGTTGAAATAATAAAAAACAACAGCCGTGGCCAATTTTGGTTTCAGACTGTGATACAACATGGCATTAATAAAAGAAAAGCCATGGATTATACACAGAGCAGAGCTGCCCTGGCAGTGACAAGGAACTTATTTTAAACAAAAACAATGCTCTTTTAGGAAGAATCACGGCTATTAGAATATCAAAATTACAGAGGATTAGTGCACCTTTCACATGGGCTTGGGGGACTCTTGGCAAATGCCAGGTGTATCAGTATTTGCCTGCTGGCAGAAAGAGTTTATTTTAGCACACAGAGTCCAGAAATATCTGCTCAAGGTGCAGCATTCACAATTCTTCCCATCCTGTCCTCTCTCCCTTTCCCTGCCTTCCTTCACCTCCTTCCCTTTGTAGCAAAACGAAACAACAACAAGATTTCCTCAGAAATCTTTCAAGTGCTGGGGAGGAGAAAGGAGACTGACACCAAAAATGCACTAGTAGGGGAAAGAGGAGGAACAGCTATGCCACAAAAACATCCCCAGGCAAGAGACAGAATCCAGAGACTGGGGTCAGTAAAACTTGTCCAGACATGGCATGTTTCTGCACTAGCAGCAGCTGGATGAGTTGCTGCAGCCAATCTTTTTGCTTTTTTAATTTCTCTCTGCTTAGGACCTTCCTCAGCTCTGCTATCACCACATTTCCAGAGCACAGCACACGTCAGATAACAGAAATAGCAGTATTCGTGCTATGTCTCATTAAGTCAGTTTGCAGCAATGTTATTTTTATTTAACCCTTTTCACTGTCAGGTCACTCTCCCCAGCCTGGTGTAAGGAGCATAAAAGGAACCAAGGCCTGTGGGATGCCAGGCCATGACACTGCTAAAACATCCCCAGCATTGCCTTGATTGTACGTGGCACAACAGAGAGGTTAACAAAGGCCCTTTCTGACACACCATCATCTGAGTGTGTAATTATCCAAATGCCTTCAAGAGAATGTTAAAACAAAACTATAAATTCCTTGAATTTTTCAGTATAAGCAGTCTTAGGAAACTATTTTGCTGTTAAGCTCATAACAGAATTCACATTTTGGAAAGATTTCATGTTAGCACAATTTCTTGCAGATATTAATGCGAATATCTTTGGGAATGTGGTCTGAGCCAAAAGTTGGGTTGTTGTGGGGCTTTTTTCCCCCTCTGGTTTCCAGCCTCCCAATTCACTATTGACACATACATGTCAGCAATGCTAATGTGACTTTCTGATTCTGATTAACTACTTTGACTACAGTAATACTCAGGAAAAGGAGAATGAAACTGATAGATTTGGAGGGCTCAGTTAATATTATTTTAACCTTTACCCTCTCTGTCTTCCACAGCCTTTTTAAATAAACACAAGGAATGACAAACTAAAATGTATCATTCCATTCCTTAGCCCAAAATTCCTATGCCAGTGAGATTTTTCCAAAGATGTGAATATTTGAAATCACCTTCTCTTTCTTCTGCTCTTGAAAAATCAACAATAAATCTAACTTCTTTACTCAATTATGAAAAGTGGTATGGGGATATCCCAGAAGCAGAACTGAAAGAGAACAAATGATCTGACAGAAAGCAACAGAATCAACATTAGATTTCCTGTTGATTGCAAAAACAAAATCTGACCACATGTGGCACGACCAGAGATACAAGACTGTCACCCTCCCTTCTCCCTGGGGTAGGTGATTTCAGATGCCTAATAACAATCTGACTAAACCACTATATTTAGACCTTTTTTTTCCCCCTCCACAGTAACTTAATTTAATTTTCAAATGCCAAAACAGATTTAAAAGATGTACTTTCTTTAGGAATGGCAGAAATAAACCGGGAGATCAACAGCACTGAAGAAGCTATTAACAAAGACAGTCAGACATACGTGATTTGTTATACACAAACAGGTACCTGGGAAATCAACCATGGAGTGACACGGGTTAAATCACACCATCAGTTCTACTTGCCTCCAAAATTTTCCTTTACAACTTTCTGACATAAGTAATTACCTGACCAGACTTATCTTTAAGCTCCTGCCAAAAAGGCCCATTTCTGTAATCTCTCAGAATAAAGCCCATGTCCATCTAATATGCCGAAATACAATTCCCCTGGGTCTGTGCCAGCAGCAGGATTTAGTGCCTGCTCCCTTCACAGAAAAGCCTGGTGCCCTTTCCTCATGTCCATGGATTGCAGCCCCTGCTTGGGACTGTCCTCTCCAGCACTGCCTGCTGAAGCCCAGGCAGGATTCAGGGGATAGTCTGGATGTTTGCTGCAACAAGTCACTCACTCGTTTTCAGGGGAGACTCCAGAGTTCCTGCAGGAACTGCCAAGTTTTCCTCAAAATCTCCAGCACTGTTCAATGGATAGCCCACTACACAATACAGCACCATTTTTGGAAATAAAGGATTAAAACACAACAGCATTTTCATGTCTCTAGTAAGCCCACAGGTCACCCTCCTGGTTTTCAGCACTGGTTTCTCAATCTTGCTCCTGACTCTGTCTCAGTTCCTAAGCACTCACTTCTGTGCAACCCACCGTACGCAGCTCAACTTCTCCTGCTCCTCTTGCTCTGGGGTCCCAGGACCTTTACCCTGCACACAAGACCTGTTTGGCCACTTTCAGACAGACTACAAAGCCATGGCTGCTGTGTGGTGTTCCGATGCCCTGGGAATGCCAATTGCATTTGCAAACCTCACTCGTTCTTTTTCCTACCGCGGCTTTCACCAACACAGCCCTTCTCAGGGTACAACTGCAGGTTCTTCCCATTTTTCAGAGAAATGTTTCACTACAGGTGACTCCAAGTCCCTGCTCTGTTCAGTTTGTTATGCCAATCCTCAGTGTGCCATGCTGGTAACACAGCATTAAGCAGAATTAAGCAAACTTCTGTTGCGTCTCTACCATCAGACTTCTGGAGCCCTACTTATTTTGATTTGGCTATCAACAGAGCACAGGATCAACTATCAACAGTAGCCAGGCTAATTACAGGATTTAGGGCTTTAACATAACACTGTTTTAAACACACACATTAAGGGCCTAATTTTTCAAGGGACGTGGAGGAGAAATCAATTTGGCAAATGCCACTTTGTACATCATGAGGAATAACATTGAGAGAGGGACGGACAGAGCAGTGGAGGTCGGAGCACAGCCCATCACTCACTGACCAGTGACAACTGTTTGAGTCTCCCCACAGGTGAATCTCCTGGTGTTCCCATTTTGTTACAGTAAAGCTGTGTGTTATGCTGATATAATCCCTCTATTGTGCAAGATTATTTAGGATTTCCTGGAGAACAGTGGAACCTGCAAAAATCAGCTGCTAAATTAGAACAGCAGCTCACGAGGAGCTATACATCACTGCACTATCTATCTGCTCTTTCCTAGAATTCTCTAAAGCAGCTTCCCCCCATCCAAACAGCCACAGCTCTACAATATCGTTTTTGAGGAATGCAAAGTCTGATGGATGATTTAAAATGAAAGACTGCTTAAAATAACAAAGCCAAACAGAAAGCTGACCTCGGTCTGCAGAAGATGAGAAACTCTATGTGTGAAAGTAAGATACATATTCCCTGTTTTACTGAGCATCCAGTCTAGACCCAGATAAACATTGATAAAGATGCAGAACATCATATTCAGCATGGCTTATGTCTGCCTGATAAAGGGAAGAAATAAAGTGAGATTCCTTGAATAGCTAGATTTTAAGGAGGGACTGCTAAGGGTTGATAATCGTCTGGCAAAAGAAAGCAAGGAAGTTTTTATAGCAACAGGAACAAAAAAAGGAATAAAATATGAAGAAAAGGACAATAAAGGCAGATGAAAGGAAAAGCATGAATAAAATAGAAAAACAGGAAGAGTGAATTATTAGAAACAGGCAAAAAGATAAAAAGGAAGAATTTAGAAAAACTGAAGTCTAAAGTTAAAAAGCTAAGAGTGTCAGATGTTAGCAGTACGAGGTACATTTTCATATTTGTGGACTGTATTTACTAAAAAATTTTAAATGAAAACTGAAATGTGTTAATAATGTACTTGGAAATTGCTACTTAAGGTTGAAGTACTATTCCTAACATTTTGTCTTCATTTGCATGCAGAGTGCCCAAGTAAACATGAACCAATTATTCTGGGACAGGAAGGGACCCACTGCAAATGTAACACACACTTCACAGCACTGCTTTGAAAACACGTATTAATTTTCCCAAACTAAACAAAAAACGTCCCTGGGGCAGAAGCAACTGCATTTTAATATGCACAAAACATACTCTTTTGTCCTTCCAGAGAGGATTAGTTTCTTTCCATGCAAGTTTCCATCTATGTGTTAAGTGGATGTATCAAAATGATGCTTAAATCTGAACCACAGACACAGGACAGCTTTTCATGTTGTGCATACTTACTTTCAATGGTACCTGAATTTTACCAGTCCCTTGGACAGGGTTCAGGGAACTCCACAGGAGCCTATTTGTAAACCTTGTCTGATCCTGAGAGTGTTGCAGAAAGTCCCTCCACGAGCTACTACAGCCTACTGCATTGCTCTGGTTTCAGTGGCTACAGCCTCGTTACTCCTTAAAGCACAATAACCAGAAATATCTAAGGCATCCTTAACACAAAGAAAAAGGAATGGTTGCTGCCATGAAAAATCTACAGTCTCAGACAAAATAGAAGCTGGCAGCAAAAGCAGCGATTAAATCACATGGCAATTCACCCAGTCCCAGAAAAATCCTGTTTATCTGTTTGTAAAAATAAAAAGATGCCTCATCTGTTTTATCTTGTTAACTGCCTCCTTTGTGAACCCTTTTGCTAAAACACTTGTATTCAAATAAAAAAAGGCAAGTGTTGCCACAGACTCTGAAAGAGGAGACTGCTGTGAAAGCAACTGCAGCACAAACACTGCATTTTGAGCAAGTTAGAGAGGCTGCCTGAGTATTTCCTGCTATGGGCTTACAACAGACAGTTTTGCCTTAAAAACAACACTTCCACTGTGGAAGGGAAGATTCCTGTATGCTCTGGCATAAGTACTGGATGGACCCACATCAGCAGAATGCTCTGACATTTAATAATACCCAACACAAGGAAGGGAATTGCTCAAACGCAGCGTGCTGGAGATCAGGGCTTGCACTGACATCCCATGCCATGGCTACTGGCTGCTGCTTGGGAAACAACACAAACAAGCTGGAATCCCAGAGAAAGGAAGCCCTGAGAACAAGTATTAAGAACATTTGTTAATCAAAGGAATAAACATATAGGAAGTTTTTTATTTCTCTGACTTTCATATATTATTTACGTTCAGTAAAATATGTGCCAGGCTCTCCACAGATGATGCAAATATCTTACCCTGGCTCAGGGCAGCTGCTGCTCTGAGAAACAAACCAAAATGAGCTGATCATTTGAATTCCCTTAAAACTCTTAATATTGGACCAAATAAAGCACAGTAGAACTTATTATATGGTTTAACAAGCCATGTCTAACATCTTTGTGCACTTAAAAACTCTAATTTAATTAACTTTACCTGAAAGCTTGGAGGGGAGGGGTGAGTGGGGGGGGGGGGAAATAAAATACAAACTCCTTTTCTCCTCAACTCTGAAAATAGTTCAGGATCCAAATCCCTATACAAGAAGTAATAAAAATAGTTCAGTTTCTGGTAGCAATAACAAAAACGAGGGCAAGATTAATTCTTACACTTTTATGGCAAACAATCTAAAGCAGATGTTCGAGAATAAAAGCGAGATGTCAAAGTAGTTAAAACGTGCTTTTCAAACCCAAACACAACAAGACAACTTACAGCTTTATGTGCTTATATAAAACTCTAAATCATCTCAAACGGCTTCTACCCTTAGTCCTTTGCTGGTATATGAGGCTTCACAATTCCCAAAAATGTTGTATTCACAGCTAAGCCACCACAGATCGGTGTCTCCTGTACACAAGCACACGCTAGTGAGCTTTGCTGATGAGAGATCAGCCCCCGAATCTTGGGCCATATGAACAGAAAGAGGTTTCCATGGTTTGAATATCCAGAATCTCTGGAATAAAGTCCCTGTCTTTCAGAGACACAGCACACTTTAAAGGTATCTAAAAACAGTTCAGACCGTATTTACATTTCCGCTACAATACTGCAGTTTTGAGACAGAGATCAAACTTCATGTTTTAAGGTCAAAACCAACATAAGCATTCCTCAGAATCAAACTTCAAATGGATATTTGAAGTTACCCACACTTTCTTGTTTGCGAGTTCAAAGAAGTGCTGATCATAAAGCAAACCTGAAGACATCAAATCTTCTAAGTACAAATTTCACAAAAGACACTGTGTGCACGCAGGAGAGTTCAGTCCTTCCACGTTTAATATGGCAAAAGCCTGTGGAAGGCAACTGTAAGCACATCCTTTTCCAATGAAACTACCCTTTATTGTGAGCACGAGAGACACCGCGGTAACTTAAAACAGCGTCCCCTTAGATGTGCTTTCCAAAAGGCCTCAAGCAGGACGATAGTGATTTAAATAAAGAAAATTAGGCAAGGTTTTGCACTCGAGCTTCCCACACGAGAAGGATTTGCCAAGCCTTTCGAGTCTAATCAGAGCTACAATCACCAGGTTTATAAAGAGACTGACTCAGCGTGCACACACTTCCAGACTCACCAGCAAGGGCTGATTTTTTGGCTGACCACAGCAAACTGCCTCCTGAGCCGGTCAGCCCAAGAGTCCACCTACCTGGAAGCCATCCATCCAGCGACACTGGGCTACTGTGCATCTGCATCGCTGCTTCACTTCATCACATGAAACACAAACCCGTCGCTACAGGCATCGCAGTAACCGACACCGCACCGCTCGAGTCAATGGGAGCAAATCAGAAACTCTATAGAGTATATATGAATAATAAGAGGTTTTTGTGTTTCCTTTCCCAAGTGCTGACAGTTTGGAGGGGCATTTTCCCCACCACCACTGCTGGACGAGAACCACATTAATTTTAGCGTGCCAAGGCAAGCTGTTTGAGAAGCTTTCACGGCACATTTGGCTTAATAATCCAGGGTGGGGCTTTTGGGTTTTGTTTTGAATTGTCCAAGATTTGACAAGAAAATTAAAATGAAGGTTAGGATGTATAACTCTCAGGAAAATTATATTTTCAGCAAAAGATGGCAAGGCCGCATCTGAAAGCTTTAACAAAAAATTCAAATCACCCTTTAAATCACCAGCAGCCTAAATAACTTTGCCCTAGCTCTGGACATAAACTTTTATCAATTGGTAGTACACTGAGAAAACCACGTTTTCTCCTTCAGTTTCACATTAATCTTGGGTCACAGTTAAAACACAGCACCGCATCAACTTTTTTCTCCCCCCATTCCCTATTTACAGCCATGGCTGTGTTGGCTGAAACATTTATGGCCAGGACAGAGCATTGACCAAGAGACCTACAAGGAACAAAAGCCTGCCAAGAGCCCAAAAGCAGCTCACCTTACAAAATCATCTAACCTCCAGCTCAGCTACTCCAGCAGCTATGCCAGCCGTTCCAGGGCATCAGCAAAAGTAGGGAGCTGCAGTGAGTGTTTGCTACCAAGTCAACGAAATTCAGACTTTGTTTAACCTTTCCTATCTCAGATTTAGATGAATATAAGAGGCAGCCCTCAAGTGCTACCAAGAGCATTCTACAATTCATACAATAGTTGAGTCACAGCAAACCAGCAGCCTGGCCAGGATAATGCACTGCTGAATGTACCTACATCTGCTTCTGCAAAGGCCTACAGTTTCCTTTTAATTATTCACAATGCTCTGCAATGTAGTTGGATGTGCATATTGTACAAACACAGAGCAGATTTATTTGAGAAAATAACCACATCTCAGTAATTAGCTGACTGAAGTGCCCAAATGCTGCAGTTTTTAATGAGATGCTTTTTATGTGCATGGAGGTTTCTATTCTGTGTGTACACACACAGATACACCCAGACACAAATAAACAAGGGCATGAGCTAAACAGTTTTAAACAAATACTGTCACAGAATGTTTGCACAACCCTGTAATCCCCCAATCATGTGCACATTTACACACGGGATTTATTTAGAGGCACGTCAAGCTAACAAATTTATTTGCTATCAGAAAATTTTATCGTACACTTACCTGGGGCTTAGACCCAGATTCAGCAACACTGATTCAGCTTAGGAAACTACCCAGCTTTGAGCAAACAAAGAGCCTCACAGAGTCAAAGGAGCCGTCGCATTCCGATTACTTTGTCTGGATCGCGGCCTACAAGTCCGGTCCAACAAAGCCAAGCAAGCCTAAACCTGATGGCGTAAACTGAGCCCGTCCGCCTCGCTGCAATTACCTGAGGCAATAAACACCACGGGCTGGGAAGCAGAGGCTTGCAGAAACAGGCCTCCAGAGGAACAACCAGCACCCTGACGACTCCAGTCCCCGCTCCTTGTCCTTCCGTGGACTGTTCCGACAGAAGTCGAGCAGCTCCCAACCAGGTACTGGACACCAACGTGTGCCATTGCCTGGTCCACAGATCCACCAGGATTCCTGGAGGGGACCTGGGGAGCGAACTGCAACGAGGGCAAAGTCACAGAGCTGAGGGTTAAGCCAACAGGAATACCTTCCTTCCTTCATTTTAAAGCACACGCTTAAGGGTTTTCTGGGTTCAAGGCAGGATGATCCACATCTTATGAGATCAAGCACCTCCACCAGTTTCAGATCAAAAGTTTATATGGCTATGTCAGTGATACCATCAGCCTAAAAGGACAGATTTTTAGTTCAGGATATGGGTAGTCTGATGAATTTTACCAGTCTGGTCAAGATGCACGAGCCATTTCCAAAGCAAGAACCCACTGGTTTTGGTGTGTTTTCTTACCAATTAAAATAAGAAGGCCATCTCTCTCTATCTGAAGGTGGATATTAGGAGACTAATACAATATTATTAAATAGATTTTAAGTATATTGGGCTTCCAAGTAATGTCTCAAGAGTAGTCATTTATTATATAAATCATCTTAATTTTATTATCTGGGCCCCAATCCCATGGCCTAAACAAATTGAGAAAACAGTCCCACTAGAGACTATACATAATGGGGTCCATTACTCATACCAAACAGATTAAGCATCCTTAGAAAGCCAATTTACAGAGAAAGTTTCCAAATTTCTCTAATCACGTATTTATTTAAAAACTTAAAAGGAAGACAGCAAGGAATTATAAATCACACAGACAGACATACTCAGAAATTTGTATCATTTTAAAAAGTGGACCAGAGTTCTAAGAAATAGGTTACTGCAACAGCCACTGAACTGATCACATACCCTTCAGCGGTTTTTTTTGAATAATACCTATCTCAGCATTTGACATTTGTCTTCCTAGTAAAAAAAAAAAAATGCAGAATGAACTGCAAACAGACCACAATCCTCTGCAAACTGATGTTCAGGGGCATCACTTTATTGATGGGGTGCCCCTCAGCTTATCGAAACAACAATGCAAGAAAACCTGCTTCCCTCCCAAGTGCACATCAGATTTCTTTAATCTGTGCCTTTACCAAACTGCATAAACACAGCACCGGTGGTTTGATGCAATCAGCATGGTGCCATTTAAAGCACGGCACATCACAGCACCCTTTAAGTCTTTTTGGAAATACCTCTGCTGCTGAGCAGCACCAGCTTTCCACCAGTTGCTGCTCCACATGCTATTGCCAATCAGCTGCATTTGCTGTAGCGCATTCCAAAGTTTACTAATTAATCTCTGCACTAAACCCCACCGATGGCCGGTTGCCATTTGAAATGATCATCATCTTTTATTTAAAGACATAGCGACCCTATGGTCAAATTCAGACCTTATTTGTAAAACAGAAAAAAAAAAAAAAAAAAAAAGTGTGCCCAATTTCAGGTCATTAAATCCAGTATCAACTAGGGGTTTTTAAAAACTGGACAGTTATTAACAGTTTGAGGGCGTTTATATCAGACAAACTCAGTTATTTCACTGTTAATTGTCAGGAATCAGGCACACTCTTGCTTTTTGAGCTTGGAGCTACATTCAGCAGAGAGTATGAGATGCAAATTACTGGAAAAGAGACCATTTATTTCTTGCAAAACAGCCTGGATGCTTTGAAGTCGTGTGTTTTAACGATTCCAGCTCATTGCTACATTTCAGATGAGGTTTTAAACACGGATTTCAGGCAGCCCAACCTCTCACACCATTGTTCCAGGCTGCTCCCATTCAGCCCTGAGTACTGGCTCCCTGACCTTCACAATGACCTCTACAAAAGCAGTTGTGCATTTTACTGTGGTGTAAATCCTCGCAGACAAGTCGAACCTGTTCTTTTTGGCATCCAGCCCTTTAGATGAATACTCTGCAGAGATTTATTATGAAAGGGGAATGAAGGGGCATTATTGCACAGCAGTCATCCCTCACATACAGCTAAGTTCCATCTCCTACAACTTCTGAAGACTTCTATATAAACAGATCATCTTAATTACACAAATCCTTCTTGTTTCTCACCAATTTTCTGCAATTAAAATTTGCTGTCTTTTACAAAAGGTAGACATGCCCAGAAAAAGGCATGTGTGCAAAGGTGTTTTATACTATTATTAATAAGTAATATTCATACTTCCTGTTACTATACACAAGGGATTAGTGTTTCCTAAGCACACCATTCACTTACTACACTGAAGTATTATTCCACATTGTAGCAACACACATTGCCCTAAAAGAGTCCATTAATTATTTTTGCAATGCCATGAAGCTGCTGCAGGATATTAGATTGTCTCCATAAGAAATACACTCCTACGGTAAAATGATGAATGACGAAGTTTGCAGGTTTTTAATTAAATTTCAGAGCAGTAAGAATTCACAGAGTTATTTTCCATGGCTTTAATTTAATACTTCGTGTGACCTTATGCAAATAATTAAAACGAAATTCAAGATTCTATTAATCAAATAAAATAAAGGCAGAACAAAATTGTGAAAGAAGCAGACTGTATAAATTCAATGAATCTGTTGAAGTGGTCAGAGTAGTAACCCTGTCATTCACATCATCCACATTCCTTCAGGTTTTCCCAGTGATCCTTCAGCAAAACGTGCCCTCCTAGGGAAGGTGGGAAAACCAACATAAAAAAAACCCACCCAACCAAAGTTGCATTGATACTTCAATCCAAAAATCATGTTCAAACTAGCTTTAGTCGCTTGGCATTAACTACAGCTGAAGCATTTTGACTGAAGCACATATTCCCTGATCTAAATCTCTGAATTCCCCTCAAAAGCTCCCTTCCCCCAACGTCAGCTGTCACGGACAATTGACAATGCACACACACACATACCTCCCTCTGCCAAAATAAGGACCTGCTGTGTGTGTCTCTCCCTGTCACCCACAGGCGATGTCAGGTAGGGGTTCTCTCTCCCCTTCCTAAAAGCCTCAGACGGCCATTCCTCAACTTTCCTGCTCCTCCTTTTGTGCCAGCAAAACCAAAGACAACAGAATGCACAACAGCAAAAACCTCCCCGTGCAAAAGCATAAGAAAATATACTCTCTTCCCACCTTTTCCAGGTCCAGACTGCACTTTCAGAGCTCCAGAGCTTCAGGCAGAGATTTCCCCAAACAGAATATGCAGCAGTGGTTTTTACCCTCTAAATTCAGTTCCCACCTGCAAATCCAACTCTGCCACCTCCAGCACAGCCCACTCCTTCATTTCTAAGCCTGAGGCTACCAGTGAGACAGAGCAGAGATGGCCTGAAGATAATAAAAGGTGAACCAGCACAGTCATACAGTGCTGTATTTAACAGCAAAGATAAAGTATCCCCAGTTCTAAGGGGGGGCTTCTTGCTACAGAAGAAATTAAACACTTTGAAAAGCTGCAGTTGCTATGTACTTTGGCTCATCATAAATACACGAAATAAGAACTAAAGTGCAGCTACATTTATACTTTGGTCTTCATGACAAACAGAATAACCCTGATATCACCAATAATTCATTCAGGGTCCTTCTTAAAACAAAAATCCAAAGGTTTTTCAATCAGGTGATAGAGAGACTTAATGCCAAAGTTATACCTGGCAACTCAGCTATAGCTTAGGTTGGTTACATGAAGTCTAAAAGCAACCAGTGGCTAAATGGGTACAACACTCTTCAAGAGTATTTCTATTACTTTAAATGTGAAACATTTGTTTATTTTTTGTATTTCAAAGTCACTTAACTGACCAGATACAAAATAGGTTAAAAAGTAGCACAAAGCAAATGCTGTACATAACACTATCAATGAAACTGAACTGATGCAACATGAAGCTTTAGTGTAAACTGCACCTTAAGGGGGTTGTGTTGTTTTGGGCTTTTTACCCCATATTCCAAACAGATTTTAGAAGTGCCTGATACGAGATAAATTCTTGGCCTAATGCTAACTAGACTTCAGATTCTGCCTAAATTAACACGGGAATTCAATGTGACATCATCCCATGAAGGGGCAGATTAATGTGCATAAGTGACACTGAATAGGTGAAGACAAAGGAAGGGTGAAGCTCCCATTGCAATCCCCTCTACATCCTCCCATCAGCTCTCAAGCCAAGCCCCTCCTCCTCTCCCTCCACAAGAAAAGGAAACCCTAACCATGTTTTCCTGTAAACAACCATGATGGGGAATCCTCAGCATGCAGGCATGGCCAGGATAGTGCCACCCTTCTGGAAAGGCAGAAAATTCTTCAAATATTTACTGATTATTCAAACTTTGCTTGTCTGAAGCCAAAGGGCCTGTCACAGGGAAGCATTACAAGCTGGCCTTCTTTATATATAGTCTGGGATATATGTGATGCATGTGGCTTTTTTTTTTTAATGCTGGCCATGTACACGTGTCCACAGGTACCCCAGCACAGGCAGCCCCAAGTCCTGGTGCCAAGGAGTGCCTAAGGATGGTGAGGATCAGGTGCCTACATGGATTCCCTTTGGATCTGTCAGCCCAGCAGCTCCTGGTTCCTGGAGCACTGCCTCTGACTGTCTTGCAGACGATCATGTTTCTGTGATTCTCTCTCTACTCTTCAGAGAAGAAAGCAATGCTCTATTTATTTCTGCCTCTCTTTCAAGAGATGAAACAGGAGAATGGACCTCAGACTTAAAAATACATGCTGCTTTCCTCCTGTGCACACAGCCCTCACTTTTAACTTGTTCCTCCCTCCAAACTTACCTTTCCACCATCTTCCAGTTCCACTAGCGCCACCTTTAAAGGCACATCTGTCTCCTGCAGGATCTACCTCACTGGCCCAGAATAATACAAGAACCATTATTCTTACACAAAACCATCATTTTGTTTTCTACGAATCACGACAAATGCTGCGAGTTCCAGCCTCCTGGCCCCCATCCAGCTAATTTAGATAGATGGTTCCACATGTGCTCTCTGTCCTTCCATTTCCTGCCCATACCGCTGCACACATTTGTCTAAGTGAGTCAAAGCAGGTTTCTCTGTAGTTACAATATTCTTTAGTACTTGATATTTTAGAAAAGAAGTCTGCATAAAACACAACCTATTACCATATATTATGGACTTGGAAAGAAGTAGAGGATTTTACTGCTCTGCCACACATTCTACTGAACTATAACGCATCTCACAAACTACTCCTGAGCCTCACACTTCCCCAAAATACAAGAATTACCTGTGTAGCAACTGTTTTCAACAGAGCAAAACAACAAACTAAACTAGCCCACTGTCCACCTTGATATATGCCATTATTGGGTTTTTTCTCCTTTAAAATAAAAGCCTCAACAAACCCAAAACATTTAAGAGGATTAAAGATAAGCCAGACTTTCAAAGACCAAGGTCTTTGAGGATGATATCCTCCTCATGAGGATAATTTTCATTATTAGCCAATGCTGTCAATATTCCTTTCCAGAGACACCTTGACTGACACTCTGAGTTCACACTGGGTATCTATGGGGACATTTACTTTTTGATGTACAATGCTGACTGCCTAAAACCAAGATTCCTTTCTCCCACCCTCTGCACCTGAACAAACATTTTTAAGGAAAACCACTTTTGAAGTCTCCATGGTACAGAGCATTGTCTCTTTGATCCAAATATCTTTTGCTGCAAGTACCCTAGCATGATATGAGTGCACCTTGGATGGTAATAATGACTATTGAAAACTAGGGCCCACAACAGCTCATTTGAAATACAGCTTCATTTTTAAATGTATTTTTAATTTACAAATGTGCTGTTTTAAAGCTCAAAAGTCAACTCCGCTGAGACCCTGCAGCAAACATTCATTTATTTGCTGTGTTCACTCAGGCAGGAGCTGAGGTGCAGAAATGTGGTACTTGCACACGCAGCACGGCCTCAACCAACACACTGATGATTTTTTCTTTGTAGGGAATTAATGTCTTAGTAAGACTGATGTACCTTGGAATAGAGATTAACACAAAACAGAAGATGCTGTGGGAAATACAAGCCCTGAATATACACCCCTGCCTATAGCCAGAACACTTGGTTAACCAGGTGTGGAGATGGCACATTTGAAACCCCTGCAGTCCTCAAAGGTCAGACTTCTTACAGAGGAACTGATCCAGATAAGTACCAGAACCAAATCCTTCTGTCCCAGAGTTCCCCTATAATTCCCAATCTCATGCAGAAACCCCTCAGCCTTTCTCCCTGGACTCTCATCCCACACACTCCCACCTGCCCTAAATCTCCCCACTCAGAGCGATGGCACTGTGTCTCCCCATGTTCCCTCCATCCATCTGATCAGCCACCCTGTGCTTCCCCATCCCCCTCAGCCCTGATCCCTTGCTCTGCCATGGCACAACTGCTGCTGCCAGCACTTGGTACTGATTTCCCTGCCACGTTTCTTCCAGCTACCACCTCCCACTACGACCATCCCTTTGTCCTCCTCTTGGCTCTCCTTGCATGACCCTTGAAGTCTGGCAGGTATTTCAGAAAAGCCAGATGTAGGCTGTGCTTATCCAAAATTTGTCTGAAGGTGGCCCTGAGAATAGGCATGGAACAGCACACAGGCACAACGTGCTCTGCACTGGTAAACAGACTCCAGTTCATTGAGAAATGGAATAACCAGGAATAAAATCAGTCTGTGAGATCAGTCTGCACACACACGCCTGTCTTGCTCTCAAAGCAAGACAAACAGACACAGCCCAACCGGCCACTGACTCAGAGGAATCTGTGAAGACATTATCCCAGCTCTGCCATTCCAGGTCACCAGCACTCCTACAGGCAAACAGTGGAGAAGATGAAGGAATGACACAGAACTGCTTTGATCAGCAGCAACAGAAGAAAGGACTCGAAGAAAACATGTAATGTTCTCACCAGTGCAGGCAAATGCTAAGAATAAAAGGATCATGGCAAAAAGGTCACACATTTATCTATGCACATACACAAATTTACTGCTTTAGCTTCCCTAAATGGATTCAAATCCTTCACTGAACTTACAACAATTCTTTAAATGTTCTTAACGCTCACTTGAAAAGAATTTTCCTCTCTAAAAAGTCATCAGCTGATGAATGTCATTTCACATCTAGTATGTAGAGTGGAGACAGTCTACTCACCACTTGCAGAAGAAATTAATGTTTTATTGTTAAATGACAATTAAGGCATCTGAACTATTTTTTTAACATCTAAATTCTAAAATATTTAGTTCTGTGAAGTCCTCTTTACTGAGTCATCTTCAGATAGTCATCTTCAAATACATAAGAACCTCCTACAAAAAGGCAAAGAACAACCTGCTCTTGGCACCTGCCTAGGCAGAAAATGAACTTGTATCAGGTCAAGGAAACTCACAGTTACTGAATTTCCCCCAAAATGTAAAAGCAGGGGCAGTAAGTGCTACCAGAGGCTGCCTGGGAGACTGCAAAGCCTCCATCTCTGGAGGCCTTTAAGAACAGGTTAGACTGGTACCTGGCATGAAGTACCCCAGGCTCTGCCTCACAGTGGGGGGAAGGACCTCATGACCTCTCAAGACCCCCCTCCCCAGAACTATGATTATACAATTCCACAAGTATCCACTGCAATTTTGGCACCAAGGCTGCTCACTTTACTAATTTTTCTTCTGTGACTTAAAATTCCACCCCCACAGAGGAACTTTTCCACTCTCATTTTTCAATACCATCTCTACCAAGACTTAAGGAGACTCCTTATATTCACACTTTTGGACAAGTTATTTCTTTCTGTTTCACCCCAGCACTTCTTTCTGGTATGTTTACTTTTAAACAGTGCATCAAGCAGCACCATTTAACAACTTTTTGCATCAAAAGTGTGGTTCAATAACCTTGCACCGCTCATTTAGCACGAACTCTGAGATTTAACATTTATGGTGTTTGCAACTCTTGGCCAAAGTATAGCATCAAAAGAGCGTGTATGCACTGAATTGTATCTTGTTAAAAAGAACAGCAGCACTGAAAAATGTTATATTGGAACAATCTATAAATGTGTTTACATTATATGAATGATTTGCTGTTCCTTCACAAGGCATGTAGGAAGTCAGCACTTCTCAAATGTGTAAAGTATTTCCATGTGCTTAAGGCATGATCTTTCCAAAACAAACAATGATTGAGAAATTTTTTATTATTCTTTATTTCCCTGCCAGCTGTTTTGTTGGACTCCCCTCTCAGCCACCTTCTTTCTTTCAGTCAGATCTCTCCTTACTGCTCACAGTAACACCTACTCAAGCAATGGTATATTCAGAGCTATAAGACTCAGAAATAGGAGGATCTCAGGCTGATTTAAATGGCATTTTCCTTAGAACACTCTACAAAGTGTCTTTGTGCTATCGTAGCTAGTGGCAGGTCTGGCTGCTGCTTGGGATGGAATTTGGGCATCCTACATTAGGGCCTGAAGCCCAGTTCCTGATGCTCTGTCCCAGTGCCTGCTCCCACACAAGCAAGGAAGCAGCTGACAACCTGGCTGAACCCCTCCAGCACCCTTCTCCCTACAACCCTTTTCATGGGACCAAAACATGTGTGAACAGAGATGTACCTCTGCAAACTGATGGTAAAGAGTTGGGCAAGCAAGTAAGTTCCTGGGCAACTCCACAAACCAAACAGGACACTTTAAAACCCAAACAAACAACCCAAAAAAAGAAAATTCAAAAAAAACCCCACACCCCAAGAACAGTTCAATTCCAAAAAGTGACAGCTAAGGCTCAGACCTGCTCCACTGCTGGCTACAGCCACTTCAACAAGTACATCAGTTGTGCTGTTCACTCCTGTACAATTAACACTGTTGGCACTATTTCATTTACTAAATTCCAATCATTACAGCTGTGCAAACTTATGGGCCTGATTTGTATTTATACTAATATGTGTATATAAACATGTGCTGCTTTAGCCACGTAAAGGAGCCTTAAAGCAAATGAACAAATATTTATTTTAACAGAGCAGTATAAGAGAGACCAACCATAAAACAGAATCAGGTCAAGAAGTTCTGATTATGTCTGTCCACCAAACAGCTTAATTTCTGTTATGGCATCTTTCCTAAGGCATTCCAAACAGAAATCCTGCAGAGAGATATGGGGAGACGTAGAACTGCATTTTCAAAATCCAGTCTCCTTTTCCGAGGCCATCGCTGTGTAAATGAGGTGAGGGGAATAACAAATACTATCATTTACTTTTGTCCTTTTTTCTCCAGAAATACTTTTTACCTACACTAGGAAAAAAAATTCATTAAGTCAACACAGTGTGCTGAATGTTTATGTACTTTGATATAACAGTAATTATTTAGTAAGGCCAGAACCCATTTAATGTTTTAGATTTCAGTTCGTGGGCTGGAGTGCAAAGGAAGCGTTTCGATGACAGATCACTTAAATAAAGTTTATCTGGCGTGCACTTCAAAACCAGAGTTCAAAAACTTAAAGCACAGTTCTGCATGTGTGTGCTTGACTCTTAACAAAACATCTTTATTTAAACAGAGGGCTAGGGACTTAGTATGACAAACGGATTTACTATTGCTAATCATTCCCCAACGTGCCACTCGGAAGTTGCAATGAAATTGTATCTATAAACCTATGAGATTTAAGTGAGCAGAACGTGGATCACAGGGCTGTGGATCATTTTTTAAATCCAGCATGTTAGTCCTAATCTGAATTATTATATTATCCAGCATTTTTGGTGTCCCTCAGTTCATATATTTGAAATCTATACTCATGTATTTTCAGAGATAGTGGAGATCCAGCAGCCACGGTTTGTTTTTCCTTTTTTTCTTTTCAGAAATATTATCCTTCTCAGCAGATCAATGCAGTACTCGTTGATAAAAACAAGACATTGATATTGATGACCAAAACCCAAAGCTAGAGCAATACACAGTATATACTCTTACTAGGAATCAGGAAACGGTGCTTAGCAACTGCAGAATCCCACTTGTCCCAGGGCAAGAATGCACAACCCCAAGAACCTCCACTCCAGGGAAGCTGCCTGGCAGGAATGCTCATTCCCTGAGCACCTTCATTCAGAGACCTGCTGGAACACAGTGTAACTGCCCTCTGCCTGGGACTCTTCATGGCACTGACAGCCAGCCCAGAGTGTGTGAGCACTGAGCCACCACACACAGGCACCGCGACTGCGAGGGCAACGCAGCAGCCTCGTGGTACAGACCCACGTAATGCTCAGTGCCACTGGAAATTTTACCTTTACATGCATGCTCTCTAAACAGATACATCTATTCCAAAAGGATCTATTCACCCAAACACACTGGCTCCCCTTGAAAGTAAGTGTTGTGATTTTGATGTGATTCTAAACTACCGAGAGCTGTGAAAAAGGAAAATATTCCACCCAGCTGTAAAAGACAAATGTGTGTAGCAAGAGCCAAACGAAGATTAAAAATAAAACACCAATTAAACTCAAAATGGCATAGATCTCAAAGAAATCAATTCCATCTGAAGAGTTTCAGCCTGAAGACAGACCAGCTGAGCTAATAGTGAAGGAGGACTTGATTGACTGACTTATTTTTTTAACTTCAGGCAAAAACTAAAAGCACTTAAAAAAAAACCAGGAAACAAACCACCACAACCCACACACCAAAACACACTACACAAAAACCAACAAACCAACCAACCAACCAAACCAGAGCAGCAAGAGTTAGCAAAGCAAGGCTGAAACAGTCCCTAGATACACAGACAGGGTGGCAAAGCCCCCGTGGGAGCTGCAGAAAAGTTGTAGTCTAAACCAGAGTGTGACATGCACCTCACTTACCTCAGAGTACCTGGCATATGTCTAAGCAACTTTGAAGGAGAACAATTGATTAAAAAAATATTTTGACAGACTTTTTTTGAGTTTGGAACAGGATTTTGGATAATTGCTCCACAAGCTATAAAAGAAACAGACTGAAAAACAGGAGCAGCCGCTCAGGAGTTGTTTGCACAGGAAGCAATATTGCAGGAAAAGGCAATAATAAAGAACAGTTAATTTGACCTGAGCTGATGAGGTCAATGTTTTAAAACAAATAGCTCCACGTAAAGTAAAATAAGAATATTATTTCCCATCAGAATAATACTGCAAGTGTAATGCTGCACAAAATCTATTCCCTGACACTTGTTATGTGCAGCTTAGTGGTAACACGCATTCCTGAGGTGTCCTAGACATCCTGAGTCTGACACAAATCCATTCCCCTGAAATACTGATTCTGTGACTGCTCCCTCCTGCAAGCTCTGGCTGCCCTAGACTGCACACTGTTCTCCCCAGCATTCAGCTGCTAATAACCCGAAATCACAAGAACTGGAATAAATCCGGGCAATATTCAGACCCACAAAGTTATATTTAACATCGCTGCTGTGATTTGGACAAGGGAAGCAGGAGCTGGAGCAGATATTTCATTCTTAATTTGCTGCCATTCAGGGGTGCTGTTGACAGGAGATGGAGCCCAGCTCAGCGGAAGAGCCACGAGGTTAGGAATTCAGTAGGGCTGGATCCTATTCCTTCTTCCTCCCCTGCTCTGCCGTCTAATCCCGGGCGAGAACATCCCCTCCGGGCATCTGGTTCCCCTCCCTCCCTGACACAGCTATTTACACTGCAGATGCAGAGGGGCAGAGACCATCTTGGTAATGACGAAGCATGTACAGCACTCTGCACTATATATTTCTATTCATAAATATTCCCACTGCTATTAAGTAATAAAACAAAAATGATGGCAGAAAACGAAAGGTCAGTGACACATTACATTAATTCTGAGATGTTTGGGGACAAAATGCAAAAAGGCAAACTCTCCCACGTGGTAGCAGGCAAGAGGACACCTATTTTGTTTACCTGAGTGTTTTGGCAATCCAATTAGAGGTAATTGGGTTTTTAACTACATGAGATTCCTTCAAAAATACCATCACTAGAGGCGAATGTCCTGGGAGGTTGGGGGAAGGGAGCACAGGAACATTACAGAACTGCAAGGAAAAGAAAAGGGACAACCTGAAACATGCTGGAGAGAGCATAAGCCTAAGGCACTCATTTTTTACAAACATGGAACTGGCTGGGCCACAGACTCAAAAGATTCCATGTTCCCACACCAATGAATTAAAGAGGAGTTAAATACATCCACACTTGGATGCATTTTTAACCACAACGGCGATGTAAAGCACAGATCTACAAGCACCAAAAGGTTCCTACAGTCCTGTAAATGCCAGAGACATAAAAAGAAAACTAAATTCCTGTAACAAAACTAATTCCTGTTGCACTTGCAAACTGCCATTTTGTGTGCAGTACATACGAGCACCTCTTTTACACCTCAAAATGAGCTTCACATTAAAGCTACCTCCAACCAAAAATGGTCAATCCATTCACCAAGAAACAGAAGAACAATTCTCCTGCCAGACTTAGATTTGTTTTACACCCCCTGATAAGCCCTAGAAACACTGGAAACATCATTCATTCCTAACAACCTTTGCTCTTTTTGACAGCTACTAAAACCTGAAGTACTAGAGCTGACAGGAAATAGCATTTTTAGCACTACTGCAACAACTGATTGCTAATTTTGTAGCTTTACACAGACTTGAGATTAAATAAGTCTGTTTTAAATATTCAGATATGCCTAAAGTGTATCTCTTAATATGATGACCATGAAAAGGAGAAAGTTCCAAAGCACTTCATTCCCCTCACTCACAGAGGTGAATCAAACTGATCAATTTGAAAGGTAAACTTGGTGCACAGAAGATATAATTTACTGAAAAAGTTAAACAGCAGACTACAGAGACAAACCCTGCTTCCATTTGAAAGGAGAAAAAAAAGAAGGAATTTAACAAAAGGAAAAGTGAAGGAGACCCTGTCCCCATGAGCTAATTGTCTGTCTCGTGCTATAGGGGATGCTCTTGCTTAGCTTACAAGTGAAAGACATTCCCTCCTCCCCCTGCAAGCAGAGGAACTCACAGCACTAATATGACACCTTACATGAGCCAACTTCCTTGAGCATTGCCCAGGAGACTAGAATGGACATGCCTCCTAATTCAGACACTGAGAAACATGTTCAATTAGCAGCCAAGCAGAAGAGCATCTGTGACCAAGGCCTTCCCAGGAAAAACACTCATGTTCAAGCCGGAAAAAAACCCAAACCAGTGGATTGTCACAACTGGCACATTTTTATAGCCTTTGTGTAAACACCAGCTCCCCATTAGACAGCACCTCAGTTAGCTCTATCTGGATTCCCCTCTTTTGAAACAAAATTAAGATAAACACCCACAAGAAAAGGTAAGTGGCCAAACTGTAAGGAAAAACTAAAAGCACGGGGGAAGAACGTATATAGTGATTCATTAAATGTGCGCTGCCGAAAATCAGTGAGCACAAGACTTTTCCCAGAAATATACTGAATGAGCAGAACTGCTGAGCCAAACAGAGCATTAAGCTCTGCCAGGGGAGGTTTAGGTTGGATATTAGGAAGAAATTTTCTACACAGGGAATAATCAGATGTCGGAATGGGCTGCCCAGGGAGGCGGTGGAGTCACCGTCCCTGGAGGTTTTTAAGATGAGACTGGATGTGGCATCAGTGCCATGGTGTGGGAACCACAGCAGTGCTGGATCAAGGGTTGGACTTGATGATCTCAGAGGTCTTTTCCAATGCGGTTGATGTCATGATTCTATGCTTCTATGATTAATTTCTTAAGAAATTCCCAGTACTCCCCTAGAGCTGCCCCTACCAATACAGGTGGTGCAAACCCCATGGCTTAGAGAGGAGCAAAGCCAAAGCAACTATAAAGAGCACAACAAAAGCTCCACCTACTCCTCCTGTACACCTACACCAAACTTATGGACTGAGTATCTCAGGTTCTTAGAAAAACACTGTCTGGAAAATACACTTATCAGTAAGGTGAGTACCCAGGTGGGGATTCACCTTACACTGTCACTGGAATACACCATCACAGATCATCAACTCCACCAAATCATATGCAGTGTTGCTTGTTACAAAACTAACTCTGCTCTGCACCCAGCAATTTGCATTTGACTACAATAACTTCCCAAGACACACCCCAATCCTAATCTGAAAACATCAAGAATCAGAGATTTCATTGCGTTCCAGACTCAGTTTTAACAGTGAGGCCAATTAAGTGGTGGAACATTGTGAACTTCAGGTCTTAGTCATTCCTTCAGTTCCTGTTTAGATCCCATTTGTTTAACTAAGGTTACTGGTTCTTGCTGCATTTAGGGCTGCACTGCTCAGATTTGGCATGTTCTGTGTGAAGGAGGTACTTACTGTAAATTGAGTCATACCTTAACCTTCTCCCAAACCAGAGGCAGATCGCACTGGAAAGCAGATCTTTCTGCCTTTGAATGGACTTTTGTCCATTGTTCTGATTTTTGCACTCAAAATGCAGTCAGCAGAACTCTCCAGTCCACGGCTCTTCCCAACACTGCATTCAGAAGGACAAGTCCTTTGCTATTTATTATTGGGTTATTCACATACCCAAGGTACTCCCAACACATGCTGTGATGAAGGGTCAAACTGCTTTACTTGCTTAGCTAAACTTCCAAATCCTCTTCACAAAGCCTGTTATTTACCCTCCTATTTATGATTTTGTATTTAGCCATATTAAAACACATTCATTCAAATGAGGCCAGCTTGTCAAAGCAGCCCTGTAAACTGCCAATTTGCACATCATCCACAGCAATTCAACATCTGCTTCCAAGCACTGAGCTGTGTCCTAGCAGAACACCCACAGAACATTCCCAAATACTTTAAAAATTACAATTAAGCCACTTAATAAATTTATTGTCCAGAATCTCAATATTGTTATTATTGTGTAAAATAATCTCTTTATACTTCTAAAAATTAGTGTCATGTAATAACTAAATCAAGCACCCTGTACAGAAAATATGCACATATTCACCTTTCTCAACAAAACCTCTAATTTTATCAGTGTAAAACTTTTCTTGGATGCAATCCATTTTCCATAAATAGTAGTCACCAATTTCAAATACTCCTATCCCTTGTTAAAAATATTAATATAAATAAATACAGTTAAATTGTTCATTTTTAATTCAGGACTAAGCTCAATTGGGGTGAGGTATTTCTTTGTTTTCTGGGATTGAATAAATCAGTCATCTATTCACATTTTCTGAACACTGGTATAGCAATTAGTTATCTGATGTATCCCCTATTATTCCAAACATTAAGATTTAGATGTTGTGCTGCTGGAGATCTCTTCATCCAAGTCTTTCACCGTTCCCAGATAAAGTGTACTTAGGGCTGCAGATCTCAAAATGTCCACTACCATATACTGCATTTAATATTCATTTATAAATGCATTAGAAAATACTTCCACTGTCCTCATCATGTAACATAGGGTTATCTTCCTTTTCCCAGGAGAAAGGCCACAGCAAGAAAAAGTACAGGCACTGAACTGGACTATTTTTAAACAGAACAACAAACATTTTCTATCCACTGGCTTTCCTATACACACAAAAAATATCTCACAAACCACACCAATCTCCCCCAGACTTCTAGATTTTAAAAGAAATAGGAAGAAGATCAATTTATACCCCAGGAAAATAAGAAAACAATCTACACAGCTTTGCAAAAGCTGGAATCACTTTTGAAAAAATAAGCTGCAAGTGCTTCTACACTGTGAACACTTTGGCAGATAATGAACACAGCACAAATATTCCTGGCAAAAATAAATTGACTGCTAATAGGAAACTAATTTGATGCAAAGGGTTTTGCTTTGCTGCCTTGGGTATTGAGAAGGGTGGTGAGTGTTGGTTGTTTTCAAGACATCGTTTACCACTGTCAATTCTGAAATACGAAGTCTAAAATATGCAGGGATTTAAAACAACACAAAACAGAAAACCAGTAAGGTGCAGAAAAGATCAGTAACTCAGGCTCCCACCTCCAATTTTACATTTACACATGCAGGCTGATGTGCACCAAGTCGTGGCACAGAACAGGAATGCTGACAGAGCTTCAGCTGCCACCGTAGCAGTGACACATTTGCAAAAGTACTTGTTGCTTCCTAGAGCCAATTAACAACGAAAATAATGTCCTTAACCTTGCCATAATTATCCAGATTGGCAGTTTCATACTCACTGATTGCTCCAGTGCTTAAGTAAATCTGAAGAAAGTGCAGCCTATTCTTGAACTTCCAAAATTTCAACTTCCAGAATTGGTACAGAAACAAGAAAAACAATTCAAAGACACCATGACTTTGCAGGGAGAGGGGTATAGCTTGTTTTTTTGACAACTATGCAATGAAAATGTTTCATATACTTGTGATGAACCTTAGGACTGGGTCATCTCAGTATTGTAACTAGTAGAATGATGAAATTCTTTGATTAATTCCTTATTACTTACTTAATTGGAAGAGAACAGTGTATTTAATATAATATGCAATTCAGGCTTAAATAACCTCTGAATTTCTTATGAGGAAACATTCGGCCTTTTGAAAGGCATTAAAAGAAGAAACAAGCAAGTCTTACCATTTTGATGCCAGTGGAAAACGTGACTGGTTTGACAGGTTTGGGTTTTTCCAGTTGCATTTCTAGCTGAGTAGATCTGTCCTTATGCTGAGCTAAAAGCAGTGAAGCAGGAAGATCAGAGCTCTCCTGTAAACATACAAGGAACAAATTTGAATGCTAAACCAAAACAAATATTAATTAACACTGCATATTCTTCAACACTGCAAGCTGTGTCTGCAAGGCCATCACTAGGAGAGCAGTGTAATGCCAAATATCCTCTAAGAAACAGTTCACAGAAAAAGATCATTTTCAGTAATAAGAAAAAGCTGCAGCAACCCCATAAATCAGAGCAACCTGCAAACAACCATTTTTGTAGAATCCACATTAAAGACAATATAACAGGCTCCTTATTCCAACTGGCCAATGCAACAATATTTATTAAAATTAAAAAAAAAAATTAGAACTTAATCAGAGAAGGAATAATACCAAGTAGTATAACTTGGATCAGATGTTTATCTAAGACACATTCTTTCTACCAATGAACTCAGAGCAGTTTGAAATTGTTTCCCATTAGATTTCACCTGAGGCCGTTTGGAAATGATCCTTGCTCTGCTCTGCACAATGGCACTATTGTATGTGCAACCAACAGCATATTTATTTTCTCCTTCAGCAACTTATTTTTAGGGAAGCCAGCCAATTTTTAGAAATATATATATATGTAAAGTAGTAAAAGGAATAGTTAAGCAAATGAACTACTTAAACTCTCAGGACAAAATGATTATTAACATACATATATGTAACTCCATTCTTGAGAGGGTCAGGAAATTATTGGCTAAATAATATTCTAAGAGGTTAATGCAACTATCCACACACACAGAGAAATCCTTGAGAATTTCTGGCTAGCACTGCCATAAAGTTGAGAGCAGGAAAGAAGTTTAGATGGATTCTTCCTGAACTGCTCTCGTGCAGTATTTTATTCCTACGGCTCTCAAACATCACATACACTTCTGTTGCAAAAACACTGAACTAAACACTGAACTATGAAACCACACTTGTTACTCACAAAACCAAATGAACTTCATTAACTGGACTGTGATTTTTTTTACTTAGTTCAAGGCAAGAAGTTGGGTATTTTTAATGCCATGACATGCTTTGCTGTTTTCATGGTATCCTAGAAAAATCTTAAGAAGTGATCACAAAGAACAGTCACATTGTACACTGACGTTTCACATCACTTACCTGTCCTTTTTCCTCTCTATTTTTTTTTTACACACCCTTTATCTAACAAGTAGATTGCAAGTTAAAAGTAGAAAAACCTCACATGGCAGGATCTCCTCCAGAATCACAAATAAAACTAACACACATGATCCTACTCACGTTTCTGTGATTAACTGGGAGGAGGGGAGGGAAGATGCTAAAACCCTAAATTGTAGTAAGAGACAGTAAGAGGCATCTAATTTCTATACAACTTGAAGAAAACTTGGACCACAAATGCAACAGTTTACAGTCTGCTTCTTCCAAGAGTTGTACATCTCTAAACACCACACAGCAGCATGTGCTGCCAGCTGCCAGAGGTTAAGGACGCTGAATTCTTTTAATCATCAGATCTAACACGCTGGGGGGAGAAGGGAAGAGTGGGAAGAGGTCTCTGGTTCATTTTGTCCTCTAATATTCCTTAAACACTCACTGCATTTCTAACAAAATAACTCAAGGAAGCCCATTTTGCACCAGCTCCTCAGGAGTTCGCACAATGGCGGTAACCAGATTACACAACTGTGGGAAACCCCAGACCGTGCCAGCAAAGCACCACATCCTGATTGTTTGTCCTTCTGAATACGCACAGAGCCCTCCTGTTAACTATTAACACACGTGAAAGTTCCAATGTTGTAAGCATTTATCCACAGCAGCAATTTTCTGTATGGGAAAACAAACTGTGCCATGCTCTGAACAAAGCTGGCTGTACGCAGCAATTGCTGAAAGGTCGGTCTCAAAACCCACGAGGTTCTGGTAAAAGTGTGGATAGGATGTCTTTAAGGCACCTTGCTCTCTGCTTGGCTCCAAGCTGTGCCACAGCCCAGGGAAAGGCTGCCTCTCTGCCATGTGCTGCCATCTCGTTTTGCTCGTCCTCTTGAAGAAGAGAGGGCAAGTCCCACAGCACACAAGATATCTAAGAGCAGATCGAGAATCCTCTGTATGCATGTGCAAGAGTTTGTACAGCAAATAAAGTGCCTTAAATCTTCCAATAACATACAAAAAGCATTTGAGACTACAAGTCTAAATTATGACAAGGTGGTGTGCTTTTAAAGTGAGAGGTTTTATTGTAAAAGACATCACTTAAAATGAAGATACTATAGAATCTAATTTAGTACTGGAGTGCAAAACAAGTACAGGACCAAACTGTTCTTCCAGTGGCCTGCAAAACTTGAGCCTCCACAACACCTTGGCCACCTCTCCACCAAGTGACACCGGCTTTCCCCTCCCTGTTCCCAGCCAAGGATGGGTTCATGGAGCCTTGGCCCCAGGTCCAGTCCTTTCTACAAGAGCTGCTGCACTCCCCAGGCTGGCCAGAAACCAGAGCCTGCTGCACAACATTTTAAATACCAAACATTTCTGTGCCTTTTTCCTGCCTCTGGACTACCTAAATTACAGGCTCTTTGAAAATGGCACAGTATTTATTCTCAAGCACTTTTGCAAACAACTGAGACCTTTACTCCATACAAAACCACCACAAATAACACATATAATGACTTGGACCACCAAGATGATTAGAGGGAAGAAGCACCTCTCCTATGAGAAAAGGCTGAGAGAATGGGGATAGTTCAGCCTGGAAAAGAGAAGGTTTTGTGGTGACCTAATTGCAGCCTTCCAGTACCTGCAGGGAGCCTACAAGAGAGATGAGGAGAGACCTTTTGCAAGGGCCTGGAGTGACAGGACAAGGGGGAATGGCTTCAAACTGAGAGTAGGTTTAGATTAGATATTGGAAGAAATTCTCTACTGTGAGGGTGGTAAAACACTGGCACAGGCTGCCCACAGAAGGTGTGGATGCCCCATCCCTGGAAGTCCTCAAGGCCAGGTTGGATGGAGCTCTGAGTAACCTGCAATAGTGGAAGGTGTCCCTGCCCATGGCAGGAGGGGTTGGAACGAGATGGGCTTTAAGGTCCCTTCCAGTACAAGCATTTCTATGATTCTATGAGATTCACAGCTTCTCAGGGTTCCAGCACCAAAGCAGGAAGAGGAAAGACCCAGTACCTCAACCTGTACCACACATAAAAATTTTGTCTTAAATTTTCTCTTGCTGTCCAGTGGCAAGGACAACCCTGGAAAAAAAAATTACCAAGACCCAGGAGGTCTGGGCTGTAGGTTGCCCACACTAGGTGATCTACCCAAAAGAGAAGATTCAAAACCAACAGGTGAAATGTCAACTTCCCACCTTCCTCTGCACTCACAATCCTGTCGAGTCACTGGTTTTGCCACTGGTTTCTCTGTAGCCAGAAATTAATCCTTGTTGGTTTAGCACAGAACCAGCGACCACAGATTCAGGATTATTTTTTTACACCTGATTCTTTACACTACTAATGCTTATGCTGGCTTTTGCTGCATTTCTCAATTAAGTTTTACTTATGATCAGCTTCATTTTCAGATTTGCAGCACGGCATTAGCAGGACTTCGGAGACCATAGGAAATGTTTATTTGTTTAACAACTGCTGATTTTCCAGAGACTTTATAAGTCGTTATACAAACACTTCAGTGCTGGTTTTATAAAGCTTTAGTGTTACAAAACAAGTTTTGGCTCAAATTTAAGTTGACAGTGCCCCTTCAGAAACAGACACACAACTTAAAACTGCTCAGTTTCCTTTCTCAGCCTTTAAAAATCACCTTTATGTTGTTTTTAGAATATTAAGATATGTTTTAATAGCAATACATATGCAATCACAGTTAAAACTACCTATTTTGGTCATGTTTTAAGGATTATTTATAACCATTCTTTCTGAAAGCCATCTGGTAAAGGTTTCCAGTAAAACCTACTAGTGTGTTAAAAAAATAATAATAAAACAACCAAACACACATCACCCACTGGTCTCTACTCAGTTAAGACTGTGTTTTAGAACAGGATTTAAGTAAATCAGAAACCAGTTCAGAATCCATATTCTGAGAAATTAGATTCAAATCCATAGTGGAGTTTTTATTAATTGATCCACTACTGCTAATTGAGGGGACTGCAAGCCCATTTACCTTCAAAGTGAAAATAGATTGCTGGATGCAAAGTTACAGACTTGGGGAATTTTCAAAGAACCTTTCTGCTCATCTCTGCTTTTGTCTACCAAAAACAAAACACCAGCTCCTTTCAGGAAAACCAATGACAGGTTGCCAGAACCCCTGGCTTGGAAAAAGGCAACTCTTCAAGAGGCCCTGAAACTTCTAAATTACACTTCGATCCTCTCTCTTCGTGTCAGTGCCTTCGTATTGGCTCATAGAGGAACTCTGCTTTTTCAGGAAAAGTAGAAAAGCATCTGCATCTTCAAAAAAAAATGAGAACACAAAGCAGGAGTTAACACTTTTTAAGTGTGAGATGCACTGAAAAAAGAGAAATTCTGATTAAACATACCAAGCAGCTTTAAACCACAGTGACACAGCTGAATAGATGCATGTATGGATACACACTTCTTTTTTCTGCTTTCCTTCAAGGAATTGTGCTACTGTGTTGTTACACACACAGACTGTCCTCATGGGTGTTAGGGGACATGAATGTGTGTGTGTCCATGACTGTACACAGAATTGCACTGAATATATTAAGATGTGAATCTTTCTTGAATAACACCTTTATTGAGCCTCTCTATGGCCACACTTCACCGCATTTTAGATGCAGAATCAGTAGTAAGTTCAACCAAGATTAACACCATGTCCAGGAGTAGTTTGAGTTTTTCTCCATTTGTCTGTACACCCTTCAAATGAACTCAAGCTTTGTTCACTTCAAAAGGAGCAACTCACACAGGAGAAGCTGCAGGAGGAGAACATGACACACTCGAGGCGAGAAATCTTTTTCTTTTAGCAGTTTTTGAATACAGAGGGACCACTTATCCTTTAGGTGCTCTGATTCATAAAGGGTTGACCAATGCTCAAACAACTCCTTAGGTTACTGTCCCCTGCTCTCCACCATCTCCATTGCAGAGGTGGTTGAGCTCATGAAGTAGCTCCTGATCACCATTTTGCTTCAACACACCAGACTATCAACCAGTACTCAGAACTGCTGAACAAGCCAGCAGTGGGAGAGTCCACCTGAGCCTACGAATCCCAGATGCACTGTTCATCCAGCCCTTAGCTTAACAAAATCAGAGTTCTTTGCAACACTGAAATGAATAACAACTAACACAAAACATGCAAGACAGGAAAATGGGCAGACGGTTAACTGGGGGGAATTAACACATGATAGAGATGAACCCCAACATACTGCTACTGAGCACTCAAAGCCTCTGGTTTTGTTACTCACCAGATCATCCAGGAGTGCCTGTTTATTCTTCCTTTTTATCATCTGTTGTAGCTGTTCTTCCTTCTGCATGAACAGTTTCCTTTGTTCACTTTCCTGTCGCTCAACCTCCAGGGCCTCCTCCAGCTCTTCCTGCTCCCGTGTCTGAAAGGGAAATCAGAAATGGGCTCACAGCAACTCCAGAGCTCCACTGCCTGCCAAAGGACCCAGGGCAGGCCATGCAAGAGGAAAGCAGCCAAATTCTACCTTTTAAAGTAAAATTTCAGGTAGAATTTTAAGATGATTATGGCTGATTATTCTACCTCCTCTTACTGTTCAGAGTGGAGTTTGATTTTTAACTTGCTGCTCTCTGCAGTCTGGATCCAACTCTTTAAAAGTTAGAGAATGACAATGGGGTTTTCTTATATATTCACCCTAAAAGGAACCCTTCTTTATTCCCACACATCTTAAAACCCAAGTGATATAAGTAGGGTGACCAAAAATATAATCCCATAATACTGTTCCTGATCGTCCCCCCCATTGGCTGCATCTTCTGTGCAAAGCACACTCTGTGCTTATCAGTGGTGTAGAAGAAAAACAAGAAATTACAAAGATGTGAAAACTAACAGAGAGGCCTGTAATTTAAAATACTTCAGCATGAACTGTAAAAAAATGTCATAGTCTCAGAAAATTAGGAATTTTTCTATACCCTGGATTGCAGCCATGTGACATGAGATGAAACAAAATATTATCAGTAAAAAATAAGTAGTTTTTGTTATAGATTTATTTCTTGACAAGTTTTTTTTTTAACCTGTAAACTATTAAGTAATCTGTATTTGAAAATCACAGTGAAATTAAAAACCAGAAGAGGGCTCAGTGACAGGGGAAAATAAAAAGGATTAAAAACAATTTTTTAAAGAAGAGGGAATCAAAAGAAAATCAATTTTGTTGCAAGAAGATAAAACATATAGGAAACACTTTCCAAAACTTCCCCACCGAAAAGACTAAAGCAAAGGGAGATGCAGTAAAAACACAGAGATAATTAAAATTTTATACAACTTAAATGGACGATTTATTGATGGAAGCAGTTTCAGGAAAATATCATTGCAGCCAAGAGCCCAGAAAAGTTTGTCCCAATCATAAAGTTCTCTCATAAAGCACAGCAATCCGACATTGGCCACAATATGCTGAAAAACATCCCTTGACCAGGCAGATCAAGCCAATGGGTCCCAGGAAGTCCCAGTATCTCCTGGATGCAGGAGCTGACAGATCTCGTCACCTGCCACCAAGCCAACAGGAGCTGCTGCCATTCCATAATGAGCAGTGACACTGATAAAATGCTGCCACCAACCAGTGACCACCTGGAACTGGGTTCTCTCTGCACTGAATGAAAGGAAAAAAACAAAGCAAAAAAATCCCCCAGTTGCAAACTGTGTTTGTTTCTGAGAATTAAGGGATTTAGTTTGTTCAGTCAACAGAACTGAAGAGCTCATGAAGGGTCTTTTAAGACATTCCAAGGCTCTTCCACATTTATGTCTAAGGACTGCCTGGAATTTGCACTGAAACAGAAGAAAACTTGTAGGGAAGTGGTGACAGACCCAGATGAAGAACCAGCCCAGAAAACTTATAGTCAGAAATAAGTAAACTGATACAGAAATCTAAACCAGATCACACTACAGGAAAATAGAAGAATTATCACACGTCAGATCAAATTCTTTCTGAAAGGAAGACCAAACAGAACAGTAAAACAGAAGAGAGACAAGTTCAATAGGCAAAGGTTGTATCCAGCCTAAAGATAATCTAAATACAGTCCTGATATCTGAAGAAAAAGATGACAGTGAAGCCTGAAGTAACCTTAAGAAGACAAATGGAAGAAGTAAATAAAATTGTAATAATGTTTCATCACATTCAGGAAAGGACAATTAAGAAAACACACACATTCACACCACAGAACTCAGACAAAACTATTTCAAGACTGCACAAAGCAGCAAGTGAAATTAGATATCTAGTGACAAAGTAGGAAGTAACAGGGTACCCTATGACTGGAGAACTGCAGTATTTAAGGAAGAAGGCACGTTTGGGGAAGCTGTAGTTCATTCCAAGTGCAAGGCTTTTTAAAAATAACTAGTGCACATAAATATGTATATATAAAAATGAACTTATAATGACAAGAACCTAGATAGTTCTTCACTTTTTTTTTTTCCTAACCTGCCTATTTAAAGTTTCTCTCTTCATGGTCCTGCATCAAACTTACACATCTAATAGATGGGTTAGTACAAAAGTAGCAAAGTCATTAGGAACTGGCTATGAAGATGACAAATATGGCTTGTACTGACAGGAGAACAAGCAGTTATTCAAATCCTGAAGTGACTTATTCAGTAACCTAATATTTTGGTTTGCAAGAATGACACTCTCACAAGGACAAAAGTAGAAGAAATGAGATCAAAATAATTTGAAAGGCCACAGACTTGGGGACATTAATTTGCGAGTTAGAAACCAAAGAGGATGCACTACATGACAACTACTGACTGTGAACCTTCCACATGAGAGTGCTGCAAGAGAAGAACAGTTTTAGGATCATGTCAACATATTTCCAATAGAGGTGGAAAACAAGAGTTTCTTTACAAGAGGCATGAAGATCTCAGCTGCAATACTGCATTCAACTCTGGTCCCTTCTGCTTCCCAAACACAAACTGGAACAGGCAAAGGGTAACAAAAACACCATGAGTGACAGAAAATATCTATATTCCTCAGAAGCAAGCTATTACAATGGACAGCAAACTTTATGTCAGTCCAGGAATGAAGGGACAATGACTGGTTAGGAGAGGTTTAGGAAAAAAGTATTTGGACGCCTTTTACCACGTATGGAGCTAAGACATTCCAAAACCTACCAGGAAGAGATAGAGAGGGAAAGCAACCCTTCAACTTTTAGGAGAGGGCTAAATTTATGGGCAATATCATGCAGGTTTTGTAACAGCCACTGCGTCAAGTCTATTATTATGCTTCAATTGTTGAAAAAGAAATGTTGAATGTTTCAAACACTGAAACAGAAACAAAAGAGAAACGTCTCCAGATCTCCAGTGAGTCTGGATTCACACAGACTTGCCCAGCTGCCACCAGACAGCCCCCAGCACAGCAGGACTACAGGGTACAGAACACAGGAGGCCCTGGGGGGCTTGGTGGGCACGGGGTGTCACGGTGCTGCTTGACAGGGTCACACAGCTCCTGCACAGGCTGCCTGAGTCACCTCCACCAAGGGAAGGTGGGCTGCAGGCAAAGCACACTGTTAACACAGTGACCCTCGAGGCTGCAGCTACACTGTAAAATAAGACATGAAGCCAAAGCTTTGGCAGGTCTCTTCAAGCTCTGAAGCATAGGATATTGCACAGTGTCAGAGACAGGATAACAGATCAGAGATGGACCCCTAGGGAAATTTCCCTGCCTTTAAAAGGAAGAGGTTCAAACAAACATTTTTCAGATTCCAATCTCCTCCTGTGAAATCCTAGAGCTAAAGAAATCACTCAGAGTTTTGCCACAGACTTCAGGGGAGTGAGGATTTCACCCCTACTGATTTGAAAGCAAGTCCTTAGTGCAACTGTAATACAAACACAAAACCTTGTTATGTCACACTCTGGGCAGACATTTTGCTTCAAGAACCGATAAGAGTGTGTATTTTTATACTGAAAAAATATTTAGCAGATTAAACTTTTCTTACAGGAATAAATGCTTGCAAGTTTATTTTAAGGAGCCAAATGATATCTGAGCCACATTTTAATGAATGAATCTTCAAAGAACCATGTGTTTTGCATACAGATCGTATATACAATATTCCTGACGTTACTGTTATCAGCTCTTGAACAAGAGTTCTAATGTTTGTTTCAACATCTTTCATTCTGAATTTTGCATAAACCAGACCTGTGCTTTCCCTCAATTTTACAACTCCCCCCTGGGAGCTTCATAACGTCTGTGTCTGGATTCCTTTTTTCCTTCGGATGAGAAAGGAACGATTGTCCTGGTATAGGAATGAACTTCATCGCTCCTGGATATTGTCCAACGACACTGCCAGCACACATGCAGTGGTGATGTATTAGACACAGGCTTTACTGCCTGTCCCTCCTTTCAAGCTCTTCCCAAAGTAAAGCATAACTACATTTCAGCTATCAATCTAAATACTGAAATAGAAAGAGAAATCTGCATAGTGCTGTTAGCTTTGCTTTTAAGACACTACAGAAAGTACTTCACAAATCCTTTAATTCTTCAACTAATGAATACAAATTGAAGAGGAGAAAAGTTAACTAACCAGTTTTAACTTATTCTTCTGAATGACTTCTTTGTTATCCTTTTGGTACAGCTCCATTTTCTTTTTGGTGTTCTCCAAGTCCACATTGTTGGTCAAGTTAAACACTACATAAAGACAGAAAGCAAAAGTATTAGGTCAGCATGCATGACTATGACAAAGAAATACTACTCTTATGTTCTCTATCCCTTCTAGCACCAGATATAAACATTGCAGTAACAGGATTTATTTGAACATGGTCAGTAGAGATGGACACAATCTGCTAAGTCACTGCAAACTTCAACAGAAGCCAGCAGAGTTCCTTTAGGTTTACACATTTGTAGGAGAATAAAATTTGAGTCTTGTATCTTATTTTGTGATACTGATAATGATACACATGAATAATCATTATATTATTCATAAAACATTGACCTTTTCAAGTAGCAGTTACAGCTAAGAACACAGTGATTCCTGTGAAATTAAACTAGACCAAACACATACATATTAAGACAAAGCTGGAAATAAAGTCATTCTATTTCAGAAAGTTATCTAATGCACAAGGACTACAGAAATTGTTTGAATTTTCAGGTACACACAAAAAAATCACATTGTTTGATAACTTAAAGGGCACTAATGTACAATTACCTTTATTAGGAGGAATCTACAGATGCTTCCAGATTAATAGGTTAACTGCCATTCTTTTGATGTCTCCCAGTGGTGACAAAGTATATCTCATGTCATCACGAGCAAGGGGGGGTGGCCAGCAAGCTCCACAGTTTAGCACAACATTCCCAATTATCTACACATGGCACAGAAGATATCTCAAGAAATTGAACAGTGTCTATAATCAACAGCTTGAAAGATGTAGATGGTTTGGATGATTAGTAATTTGATACAATTCCTGAGCCTTTCACCTCTAGGTCACTGGTTCAGTTGAGGGTCAAGTGAATTCCAACTGAGAGCTGCTATCGCTGGGAAGTTGCTTGGTGATCACCATCCCGAGTGGATGCTGGGCTCATGCCCATGGCCTTAAAGCCACTGAACACTCACAACACACGGCACTCAAAGCCTCCAAGAGCTTTGTCAAGAGCAGCAAAGAAATTTGCAGTGCTGTTGATAAATCCTTCACAAGCAAACAACCACGTAGTGACTGCGCTCAGTCAGACCCTGAGGAAGGGAAGGAGGTTCTTGTGAAAACACCAGCACAGGACTTGGGAGATTTTAGTCCAGTTCTCTCTTCCTAGGCCTTTAGGCAACTGGGGCCAAATGATCCCTAAGCACTTGCTCCACTGCCAAGTCATTTGTACCAGTAAGGCTGCTAGAGTGGAACAGAAGGAAGCAGCATGAAGTCTGTTGTTACTCATCAGGACAGCTCACATCTCAGTTTGGGAAAGATTATATCCCTTCTTTCATCCTCTCCACAGGTAACACGGTAGAAATGTGCATTAGGAGGGTTCTAGGCAAACCAAACCATGAATAGCCTCGACTGGCAAACCTGCTGAGAGCAGCAAAGGAAACATCAAGAATTCAAAGCCAGGGAGTAAATGGGGGCAGGGGGGAAAAGCAGGAAAGGTCTAAAATGCTACAGTTGTAGGATAGAGCTCAGTTCTACAAACCCAGCTGTACAGCCAAAAGGGGTATTCCTGCTCCTAGGTGCCTCTTCCTAGGCACAGGCTTTACTCTTTCCCCTGCTCTGACTCCAGGACACCCCTGGATGCTTTGCAGTGTCAACAGAAACAAAGGGGTCAGGCAAGTGCCAGAGATGGTACCATGGAAGTAATAAGAGTGTACAGATGGGAATAGGAATACTCTCTTTCCAGAAGTACTGGAGCACCACATCATTTTACAGTTATCTAAAGTATCCAGTTTGCTCTAATGGCAACAAAACCTTAAGCAAAAAAAAAATCCCTAAAATGCTGTACTTATTTCCTCCCTCTTTTCCAAATAATAAACAGTATCAAGAGGACTAACATTTCAATTCAGCCTGGCTCCTAAATCAGCCAAACTATCCAACCCCACCCAGCATCCTCACTTCAGAAAGAAGATCTGAGATAGAGGCTGAGTTTGTGGTTTAAGAATTTGGAAATCAACACCCGAGTTCAATTTTTGAACTTTGCTACTGTTCCAGATCACTGGGCCTCTATACTGGAGGTCTCCCGGTGGCAAGAACTAGGAAAAGGGGAATAAAGCTTCCTTTCTCCTATATATCACCTGCTGTATCTCCATACTATAGCTAAATGCAGCATTTGTCCCCATGGTCTTGATCTCAAGTGGAACCTCTGGGCACTTCCATAACCCAAACACGGCATTCCAAGTCCAGCTCCCTGGCTTTTGGAAGCAAGTTACCCATTCCAAATGTTTGAGGGATTTTTTTTAAATCTCCAACAGGCATAACATTTTCCTATTTCATATCATGACAAACATACACTTTCCGGTTGCAGCAACCTCTCCTTAGTAAAACACATTACTTCAGTCTAAATTTTTAGTATTTTAATGGAGATTTGGCCTCCAAATTTCCAGCCTACAGTTCCCAGCTGACAAGCACTTTTAATATTTGAGTATTAGGGCAGAGAAGAACTGTCATGTGAAAATGCTGGCATAAAATCAGCCCAGGGCTCAGCAATGACAGCAGCTGCACGGGAATGTCAGCACTTCCTACAACTTAAATCCACACACCAGCTCTCTAAACTCTTCAATGACGACACAAGAAAGAAATAGCATATGAGACATGCTGTGCTAGCAGGATGCCCAGATGCCACCTTCAGGTGCAAGAGGAGGAGCAAGATGAGATGCCAAATTGCCTTTAGGCTCCTGAACATCTTGAGTATTTCTCTAAAAATAAATCCAGCAATAAGCTGATGATCCCTGTTTTGCAACTACTGCTGCTTGAAACATTCAGGCTTTGGTTTTTTACCCCTTTCTCAGTTATCTTTAATAGGTTCAAACAGTCACAATTTGGTCTATAAAACAAAAAGCTTAAGACTTAAAACTCATAGAGGGGAGAGCAGGCAAGTTTTAAGCATGTGCAAATGCCTGCCTTTATTGGGAACTACTTACAAAAGCGGGTGTATTTTCCAATATTTATTGAGTATTTTCGTACCTGATAGGAAGTAACGTTTCCATGTAAGGAATATATTTCTTCATCAGTGTTTGAGAAATCTTCAGCAGCCACCTGCACAGCCACCTTAAAAGCCCATTGCTCTGCTCACAGCAAGGTGAAAGGCTATTTATTTCCCCTTCTGTTTCTCTGCTGTGGTTGGAACCAAACCACAGGTACAACACTCCCAACAGTCAGATCTGCTCATACCAGATCTGCTCCGTCCATCTGATTCTGCTCTGTCACTCAAGGATATTGTAGGACACCAGCAATCAGAAAGATTCAAACTTCCAGCATCCTCAAAGGCCAGAGAGGATTTTTACCAGTGAACACTGATGTACAGTCATTGATGAGGAACATTATCTTGGTCCTAAGCATCTACTCCTCAATACCAGCTTGCCCACATTTCAAGAGTGAAAATACTGAAGAGGTACATTTTGTTGAACCAGTCTTAAAAAAAAGTGTAAAAAACCAGTTGTTGAAACAGTGTAAGAGTGTAAAAAAAGTAAAAAAGTGGAAAGTGTAGCAGTGTAACCAGGATGTCTCTACATCAACATCAGTGTCAACAGCTGCCCTTTAACACATGAAAAAAAGCATCTCCCCTCCTACAATAAGCACTCAGCAGCAAAGCAAACTCTGCCCTTTGACACTGCATGGTTAACAGAGGCCACCAAAACATCTTTCAACATATTTCCTAATAAATTTTTCATGAGCTTCAAACGTCTTTTCATCAATATTCATAGAATACAAGTTTTTGCCATTGTATCCTTGCAATTACAGCTGACAAGTCTATTTTGCAAGGGGCACTAGGCCACAAAAAAACAATTAAGAGATTATTTCTTTCTTTCTCTTGTCCCTTCTCCCCTCCACAAGTTCCTTGGCATTTGAAAACCAACAAGAATCAAACCAAAGAACACAGTTGCGAATACTCAACATCTTACCTTTTACATAGCTAGGACTAAGCAGCACATTTTTATTTGGTCTGCTTTGAGTTTTGCCAGAAATTTATTTTAAATACAATTTTTCCCTTTTTCAAAAGCCCAACAGAAAAAAAACAAAAAAAAAAAAAAAAAAAAAAAAAAAAAAAGGAAAAGAAAAAAATATAAAACTAGAAGAACCAGAAAGGGTTAAAAATCCCTAACTCATATGCCACACCTACCCTGAAAAAATATTGGTGTAGATCTCAATATGAGTGGCAAAGCAGATGGCTGGTTTGAAAAGGTTTCAAAGAGAAGACAGACTTATTTTTGTCCATGTTGAAATATAGCATAAGCCGATATAAGAGGCCTGAAACCCTTCAGGGAAAAGAAACAGAAGCTGTTTTGTATGCAACAATTATTTATCTACTTATCCATCTCACATTGGTTGGTTTATAAAATGACTTGCCTTGAGACATCTGTTGAAGTGTAACAGGAAGACTATTGTGTTTTTCTGAAACATTTCATTCTATTTAGGTAAAACTCCCAACTTCTGAAATTCAGCCTCTACAGGGAGACTTTCACTGCTTTTCTAAACAACAAAATTCATTATGCAATTCTACAATAAATGGAGAAATATTTTCCCAGCTATAAAAAAAGAAAATGAGAAAAATTTTAATTATATGGCACAACAATTTCTCCAGAGACATAGCAGTATGAATGAATATCACTCCACTGCAGGACTCTAAGTCCATCAAAATCTCCATTTTAGTCTGACTAAAAATTATTAGCATTAGTTTGATATAAACAATATTCCTCCCATCCCACTACAAAAAACTCCTTAATAATCATCTTCATAAAACCCCAGCCAGAGGTTGGGAATGGTAGAAGAGCAACTGCCTTGGGCAGAGCATTATGAAGGGAGACACAACAACACCCTCAGTCTGCCCAGGGAGTCCCAGGCTATTGTGGCACCTTCTCTTGGAGCCTTTGATGCCTGGTCCCTGCACTTTTAAGAGGGATAGGAGAGGGGTGAGCTGGAGAAAACATGATGACAGGTCCCTTCCAAATGAACATTTCTGTGATTATAAAAAAATAATTATCAGAAACAAAAGAAACCCACAGATAAGTCAGAAAAGTCTAGTTAGGTATCAATAATTATCTCTGTTTATCCTCAGTTGTCTTTTACTGGGTCAATAATTTTCCAGAAGATTACCTTAGCTTAGTCATAAATGATTGAATTCACTCAGCCCCATCAGTCTAAGAGAGACCATTTTGTCTGGAACAATGTGAAATCTTTGTTCAGACGAGATGACTGAAATGGTTCTTTGATAAAACTGCCCAGTTTCCAGTTGGGAAATTGCCTCTGTCAGGACCAGCAACACCATCCTCGAGAACACACACACACAGAAGGAAAAAACAAACCACAAAACAACAAACAACACAACCCACAAGAGATCACAGATACCAAAACTCTTCCTATCCAAGGATCACTCGAGATAAATGTTCTGAGCGAGACAAGTCCCGAGGCAGCCGGTACTGCACAAAGTCCTGGAGGAGTAAGGAGACACAGGAATCTAAAGGGTACAGATACAGCAGCCTCCTTCCAAGCTGAATGTACTGAATGTTTTTAAAAAGCAATAATTACTGCTAACAATTGTGTTGTGGTAATGCCTGCGGGCCTCACTCAGGTACCAGGAGAAGAGCACCAGGCACATGCTGGGAGGCGGGTCCTGCTGGGGAGAACTTGCACACAGGGTTTAAAAAAAAACTGGGCACAGAGATACTCTGGGGAAGAAGAAAACCTCTGGGGAAAGAAGAAAACCTTAGAGAAAGAACAAGCAAAATTTGCATTATGTTCAGGAACTGCAACTTGTAGCAACACTCTAAGGTTTAACCTTGCTGCTCTCATCATATGGGCACAGACCTGACTCATTCAGATAGATGTTGTCCACACCTTTCCAAAAGGCAGGTTTTAACCCTTTCACTTTATTTTTATTCCTAGTGTTAATGACAACAAACTGTGTTTACAGTGTTCTCAAATTGTCCAACTGATTTTTCTCTTGGCGAAAACCTGCTTTAAAATGTGGTTTTTATTTAAAGCCTTGTAATAACACATTTTAGCCCAAAGCATTATTTAGTGGCTACATTCTAAACCACTTCAAAAATGTGTTTTTTATAACAGAAATCTTAAAAGGTGACTACCCTAATGTTTGTTTGACCTTCCCACACACACGCTTCTGCTGTACCACCCAACTCTTCTATTTAAATAGGCAAAGTCTGTAGGTATAACACAGCTGATATGAAGGAGGAAAATGTGTTTCCAGTGAGGTCATGTATCACACCACTGGAATAAGACAGTGTAATTGCTGCAAATATTTGGAAAAACTATCTGAATTGTGCCAGGGTCACACGAAGCATACCTATATAGGATGCTTACACCTTGCCTCTGCTAAACAGTTACTTTATTTGAACACCCACAACAACTCAAGAAACAAAACTTCCCAGCAAAAAGAAAACAAGGTAAAGCTGCACTTTGACCCTCTCACAGAAAAACTGAAAGTTTGGGGCATGGGGAGAGAGGGGAAATCCAGTTCTCTGCCTCCCTACATTCCCAGCCTGGCAGCTTGAACAACCACCACCAGCTACTCTCAACCTGCTGTACATTGATTGGCTCCACGAGGCAAAACTGCCCTGCACAACCATATCCTTTCCTTCCCTTCTTGCAGCCCAGTTTTTCATGGGCACAAACCAGCAGGAATTCACACACACACACAAATGAAATAACTAATCTCTGCAGCATAATGTGAAGTGACCATACAGAGTCAAAGATACACCCTTAACACATTATTCAGTCATGCCATTCTCAATATGCATTGGAAGAAGTCACAGTGCCACACCAGACAACTTCCAGATGGAGAAATCTGCCCAGGAGCACAGGAGGGAAGGACTTGGGGAGAGCAGTATGTGTGCAATGGGCTTTGTCACCAGGGGGAGAGAACAGGGCTTGAACTCTTGACTAAAGCAGTGCTGTTGAGTCAAACCTGTCCTCTGGGATCTGTCTGGAGTTAGTAGATCACAAATGAACCTTGTGACAGTGAAAACTAAGAGCCTTCTGACTTCACCCCTTTTTTCCTCTCATCACCCTGGCTGCTACATGAAGGAACTAAAGAGGCAATCAGACTTCTTATTCCTTTCAGTATTTTAGGTGTCCCTCACAGGCAACTAACTCCAATTCCTAATGACTCTATCAAGCTTCTTCATTATGCATTTGCAAGGCCAACACAATTATTGGCAAACTCACTCTTTTTCACGAGGTTACCAAGACCAGCCGGATTTCTGCTGCTTCTAAACCAAGTTCCCAGTGCAGACTTTGGAACCATTTGAAATGCAACCACCTAATCCCAAGAGCTGAAGGACCATAATGTCCTGCACAAATTCATGAGGTCCAGGCAATTTCAGGCAAGGCATCAAATCCCTTGTTGCAGATGTTGAAAACTGCAACAGTTAAGTGGGACAACTGCATTTAATGCTACATAAATAAGAAGCCGTTTTCCCTTCCATGAGCACACAGACTCTTCCAGGATCCCCTGGCCAAGATGCAACCATTCTTTCTGCTCAGTCCCTCCTATCCCCATACCATCCAAAAAAATATACAAACAGAACTACACCCACATCATCTCCTCCAGATATTTGGACACGTATGAGTGTGACTGGTGTTTCCCAGCCACACGCTTTGGCTCTCCAGCCTCAGCCTTCTGATGCCAACAAAAACACGATACATTACTCACAGCACTAAGTGTATTGGATACATTTCTACAAAACACCACAGTGCAAGGAGGAGCAAGGGCTCCTTTGAGAAACTGAAGGGGAGCGGCATCCCCATGTTTTCCTTCAAATCACATTCACTTCCCCTCCTGCATGCTCTAAGTCACCTCTTCTTCCTCCGGGTCAAAAGAAAAGAGCCTCAGAAGCTCATAAAAACCAAGAAACAAACCATTTAGGAGTCACTCCTTTGAACACATCCTTGTTTTTCTAAGCAAAATCCATCAGTCCACCATAAATCACAAGTCACCCTAACTAAGAAGAAAATAAACTCTGTTGATAACATTGTCCCTTCCCCAAAGGGCAAAGTTCTGCTTCAGCTAATCCAAAGAGAAAGAAGTCAACGTCTGTTCCTAAACCTTCTCCTTCTGCACAGCAACATAAAATGCTACCACAGTGGTATGTAAGGTCATCAGCTTCAAAGCAGCTTCAACTACTGTACTTGCAGAAGCAGAAATGATGAAAGACACCATATGGCTTCTGTCATGGTAGATAAAGCTAATGGAAGCATATAATGAAAATTTCAATTTCTCCTCTCTTTGTTTAATCTTTGCCAGTGTAGCACTGACAGTACCCTGCAAGCCTTTCTTTTCCAGCTATAAAGCACTGCTTCCTCTTTGGATTGTGTTCTTTCTCTGGCAGATAAAAAGTTTTACTTAACGAGGTCCTACAGTTCAGCAAATATGATTAAAAGTGTGCAGAAAAAAGTAATTAGATAAAAATGTGATACTATGATAAATCCTATTACAGAAACTCAACTTAGACATTCTCATAGGCAGCTGAGTCAGAAGATAAAAGCCTATGGTCTCATGAGCACAGCACATCAAAAATGCAAGCATTAGGACTTACCAATTTCTTCTATTTCTTCCAGGAAATCATTATATTCGTCTAAAGTGGGAAAGTCTTCCTCTCTTTTATTGTATCTTTGAGAGAAGAGAAACAAGTATTTATACAACACACAAAGATGCAATTTCCATTCCACAAGGCTCTTGCTGCAAGCTGCTTAAGTATTGATCTAGTTTTATCAACTATGTGCTTTGTGGCTCCCAAACTGACCAACATACAGAGTCTTTCATGAGAGACAGAAGTGCTTGTTCCAAAGGAAAGCAGCCAGCCTGGAAAAAAATCAGTGCTATCTTTGCCTACTGTTTGCCGACTTCTTTTCCAGGGTTACAGGTAAACACGAGCACAGAGGCCAAGGCAGAGTTGTTCCCAGTCAACCTCTTAACAAAGGCAGAGACAACAGTAACACCCACAGAAAGAAAAAAAGAAAAAAAAAAAAAGCTTTTCTAGAAGTATCAGAAAAGGGAGTTTGGCTTTGTGCCAACCACAGAAAGCACATGTCAGCAGCAAACCGAAAATGCTATGCAATTATCTCATTTCATATCAATGGACCATTCCAGGACTCATATTCACCTCTTCATAGCTGGAAAGAGTAAAAAGATGAAGGGACAGCTGGCTAGAACACAGACAGCCTCTGAAAGTCAAGATGTGCAGACTTTCTTCCCAAGAAAATATAAAGCTGAGATTCTGCCTGCTCCATGGACCACGACACCCAGGAGTATAACAATCTAATTCCCAGAACTCAGGCACAATTCCAATTTGGAGGCATTTTTTCCTGCCTCCCAAAAACTAATCCGGCAAACCAAAGCGGGCCAAGTATTTTCCAATGTTTTCTCTTCTAAATAAACTTCATTCCATGTTTAGTCAACTCAGTTGACTTCATTCCAGTTTGACTTCTGTTAACTTTAGTAGACTTTAAAATCCAACATCAAAATTATTATTGCTTTCCACATCAGCATCTTGGTATTCAGCAACACAGTTTCCCCACATCTCAGCAACATCATGATTTATTCAGTATTGTACTAAGTCTCAAATAAAGGCTGCCAAGCTTACAATTTACCTGTACTTTCATTTTTGCACACAGAACTCTCTCTGGGTTTGTTACATTTCACCAGACCCTCTTCTATCAAAAACCAACTGGCTCCCTTATTTTCCTTATAAAATGCTGTTTCTTGGCCACAAGGAGGGAGATGCAATTTCAGACCTCATTTATCTCAATTCCAAGAGCTTTCAAATCTGCATGACAGGCTGGTAACACCAGGCTTGTAAGGAACCATTTCCACTAACAATTGCTGCGTGAAGTTAAAAAACAATGTGAACTCTCTTTTGTCCATTTTGATTTTTAAGGGAACCAGCCTTCAACTCTCAGAACAGGTCCCCAGGGAACAAAACAACCAAGGTCCTGTTTCTTGCCCTACTCCCATGTTCACCCTCTCAAAGGGAAAGCAGCTGTTCTCCTCAACATCTAATAATCTCCATTTAGGAGGCAAGTCTTTGCCAAAGGAGGCCACATAGAAACACCCAACGTTTTCTAATGCTAAGCAGGAATACCTCAAGGCTAAATTGAGAATTAAGTCCTCAGTTGTCGCATAAAATCAGATTCTCTGAAATCCCTCCACGATAAATGGAGTTAAGTTTTATGGTTTGTCACTTTAGAAGAAAAAAAAAAATATCTCCTCTGTCCTACTGGAAAAGTCAATTTCTTAAAATCATGATCCCTGAAATACTTCCACCTTCTGCTCTTCAAGCTGGTGACACTCACATTTTCAGCACTTTCTTCCGAATTTCCACTTCCTTGTCGACAGCAGGATCCTCGAAGAGCTGCACCCTGAAGTTGCTCTTCCTCAGGGGGGTGTCACACTCGTGGCAGTTCCCAGCTCCTCTCACAAACAGCAGCTCCACGCAGCTCTCGCATCTGCAGGGGAAAGGAAAGGGTGTAAGGGCAGTCAGGTGTCAAACAGGAACCAAACACAGGACTGCACCCCTTGTTTGCTGTTTGCACCCTACATCTCCCCTGGGTTTCACCGCTCCTGCAGCACCCGAGTGTGGTGGGAGGTCAGGGCTCTGCACGGCCGAACAGAAACAACCTCAGCAGCACAAACACATTTATTCTCCCTGCCCAAACAACTCTGTATCTTTGCTGGGACCCGAAGTTAATCCAAACAACGATGGGGTCTGTGTCGAGGGGAAGTTTGTTCACTGACACCATCAAACCCATTCTGAATGGGCCACGCTGCAATACCCTCACTAGCTCTAAGCAGCACCTTTACTGCACAAAAAGCCCAGTTTATTTTCCTGGTGCCACAGTGCAAGGGACAATCCAGCACAAGCACGGATACAAACCTTGCCCACAGGCTTCCAAGCACCTACCAGTCCTGCCACAGAGGAACTGCTATAACAAACCTCAGCTAAACTCCAGCCAGGCAAAGCCAAAAGAATCAAAAAACCATTTCAGGCAGCAACCAGCATTATGCAGCTTTCCTGTGCCTTCAGGTAATACTTTTAAAATTGCTCATAAAATAAACTTTACACAGAGGCTGAACAGAAGTAAAGCACAAATACCCTTCTGCTTTTATTTCTTTTGTCTTAACAAAGATTTCCTATTTTAACGTGACGCTTGCTGACCAGTCGGTTGGCATTTAATAAAGGAAGAACAAACAACAAGAAAGCCAATTTAAAAAAAAATTACTTGGGTAGTAATAATGTGCAAATTTCTAGCAGAGGACAACACCTGCTGCAGTCATTTCCTACTGCTGGGGAGGCAAAGGAGTGCCTATTTATAGCTTTGCTATACTGAAGCCAAATCAGTTGTACATCAAGGGCTAAGTTGTGTCGTACCTTCACAAACCCAGCACAAAAGCTAAACAAGTTAAGAGAAACAACACTGACACAGTTGCGAAGGATCTTTTAAACAAAACTTTCACTCTGCTGACCAACCCCCAGCTAAACTGGTTCTAGTCCTTGCAGAGGCAGAGCTGAGGAGAGCCAACCAGTTTCACCCAGCTTCTGTTTTCAAGATTAGAAAGTGCAAAACAAACACAATTGTATCTCAGAATTAAAAAAAAAAAAAAAAAAAAGGAGCATTTTTCTGTTGTTGTTAACACAAGGAGAACTTTCAGCTTCGAAACGCATCTTGCGCAGCAGCTGCCAATGTTAAAGAGCAGACCTTGAATTTAGTTGGGCATTTTCCTGCTCCAGAATTCCTTTAGTTAGAAAACAAAGTGTATTTATAAACACGACTTATCTGGGAAAGGAAAGATCAAACGTTTTTAGCACACTAGGCCTGAAATTCTCACGTTGCTGGGACATCGGCTCAACAGAATAATGAAAAATTAGTATAATGAATATAAAGAAAACATCTTAGGTTCCCACTAGAAGCAATACTAAAGCAGGCAAGGCAGGCAAAGGGTTTTCCCCTTCCTCCCTCAACCTGTCTGTGCATGCAAGGGCCCCACATAAGGACAGTTTCACTGTCTCCATCATTTTGGCAGCTCGTGCTGTTTCTGTGCCTCTCTCAATGCAGCAGCCACTGCACAGAAAACCCCCTACCTCCTCCTTCCTACATGATAGAAAAAGGGGTGTAAAGCTACAGAACCAGGCAGGTGCATCCAAGTGCAGGTGTCTGCATTGGTTTTTTTGTCATGGTATTGCCTAAGGACTAACAGAACAGGGGCTCCATGTGCAGGATATTAAACACTGACAGTAGCACCTGAAATTACTTCACTCCCCCCTTCCCTAAATCAACATTTCAAGTTTACACAGGACTTGACTACAGAAAAAATCGCTTTTTGGAAAAGCACTTCATACAAGTGCTTCAATGCCTTCCCAAACTGAAACCACTGTTTCTAGGGCTGGAAAGTAGCTTTCCATACATGAAAAGATGAGTCAACCCCTCACTATGGGAATCCCACATCAGGTGATCACATTCTCGCTCACTCACGCACATCCACCCTTATATTCATCTGTAGATAATTCCTTCTGAACTCAAAGGGGGCTATGTGGGACAAGTCAAGGGCAGACCTGGACTCTGTCCACATCCTGCCTCCTCTCCACCTCCGGATAGGTTTAATACACACAGTTAGATCCCAAGCTTCCTTCCGGGCTGTTCGCTCTTGCCCTCACAAACCGCAGCCTCTCTGCCAGAGACGGCGACGTTGGGTCACACGTTTCCATCTGATCCCTGAGGAAGGAAAAAAGCCATTTCCCAAATCCCAGAGTTCCTTTTGGTTTCACTGCAGACCACGAAAGTCAGAGCATAGGCCAACACCAGGAGGGCAGACTTCTGCAAAGGTGGGTTTAATGAATTATTTCATGTCTTGGAATAAGGATTTCAAAATGTGACTGGAAAAAAATTTATCTTGCACTGTAAAATTTGAAAGTACAGCATGATTTTTTTTTTTTGTCTGTGGTTTATTTAATTATTCAAGACATGTAGCAATTTCTGTGACTTCACCAAAGGTACCCAACTCAAACAACAGCCAGACACCCTGGGCAGCAGAGGGGCAGCCCAACACCACAGCTGGTATTACAGACTCCTCATGGCACACAGACCACAGCAATTTGGAGGTCCTTCCATTTCTTTGCAAGTCCAACTCTTCCAGATAGGCCTTAGTGTAAAGACAGTTGACTATGGAAGCAGGACATCATCCAGTGCATCTTTCATTGCCCAAGACATGCTTTCCCCAAATGAGCAAAGCACCAAAAGCACTTGATTAATTCACCTCCACATCAGGGCCAAAACAGATGGCCACAAGTTTTTTTAAATTAGAAGCCTTAAATTGGCAGTTTTTCATATGCATGACAAACGTTGATGCTTAAAAATCAGGTCTATATATTGGTTCAATACTGAGTATGTCTGAAGACAAGAGCTTCACATGAGATCTAAAACACTCAATGTGTGATGTTGCTGATTCTCCTCTTCACACCAAGGATGCACAGCCCCTGCAATCTGTATTCTGCTTCTCACACTCACTAAGACATTTCATTACCTTTTGGATTTGAGTTTGTATCCTGAAGAATAGGTAATCAGGATGAAGATATCAGTAGAAATGACCAAGGAGTTACACATGCACAGAGACAGAGAAGACTACCAGTAATGCCACCAACAAAAGCCATCACAACACCTCCAGGACCAATAAAGTCTCCTGGTCTTCGACACCAGGATAATAAATATCAGTATGCTCATTCTCATTTCCATGGACACTGGTTTGATCTATCCTGTTCTTCTCTTTCACCCCATGAAATATTAAACAAAAGGCTCTGTCTCTAAGCAGTTCAGAACAACACCACATTTTTGAGGAAAGCAAACAATAAAGTATCTAGATGGTTTGGCACCATCAATGCACGAACAGCACTACATGCCCTCATGTCAATGTTCATGGACTTCAGGACCAGGATTGCACTAAAAACACTTTTGGTAAACAAGCAGAGGTTCCTCTCCAGAAAACTGTTAAGATATTTATCAACTAAATTACACTTACTGGAACTAAGTGTTTGTTTTGGACAGTGTGTCTTCAAAGGTTGCAAGATTTGTGCCCAATCCTGCACTCCCCACACATGCACACATTCCCTTCGTGAAGGGATGATGGCAGATAAGGAATCAATCCTCTGGGACACCGAACAGATGAAAATGGTTCACAAAATTAGCACAGCTCGATGGTGCTGCTCCCTTTTCTAGCTTGGCTGGCAAGGGAGCAAACAAAACAGAATAGAGGAAGAGCTATTTTCATAAGCAGCAGAGTACAATATATTCTCTTATAAAACTGCAGATTCTGCTGAGCATTACAAAAATTTGCAGGGTTTTAGATATGCAGCCATTAATCATTTCAGGAAAAAAAAAATCTTTATGGTTTTTGCTGTTGACTAGGAATATTACAGAATGAGTTACTACCCTTCTTTACAAAGCCTGTTTTTAGTAGATATACTCATTAAACAGTATCAAATACTTAGAATCTCTAAGCCCTTCTTTCTTCAGCTTTTATAACCAAGATGTTTCTGTTAAGTAACTCACAAAACAAATAATCCTCTCCACTATGGAAAAACCAGTTTAGATTAAAAAATAATAATAGTCTTCGCCATATAGCCAAGACCTGAACCACAAACAAGTGGAGTGGAAAGAATCAGCAAAAACGATGCGTTTTCACTTGTTCCTCAACTCTAATGTCGGGGGAAATTTACTTACAGAAATGGAATGACTTGATTTATGGCAAGGGAACATTAAAAACCAACAGAAAACACACACGTGAGAAAGATACAGAACAACATCTAGATTTTTAAATCAAGGATGCTTCTAGAAACATTCCCAGGCTTTTTGCTTAGCTTGGGTGAGACAATTTCATGTTCTCCTACAGAGATTCTTGAACTGAGACAAGAACAGCCCAATTTGGAGGGAGCAGCTGCCAAACCTGTTTATTTCACAACCTTCAGTACTTTTAACAAATCCTCCTAACCCACAGTGGTTTCTGCTACATAGCCAAGAGCTCATCAACTATTTGCAGTTGGCCAGTGCAGGTTTATTTTCTCGGCTGATGGACTAAGAGGCACAGCCTAGAAGGCCGGTTCCTCCCTGAGTCTGTGGCAATGATGATCCCTGTGATTCAAAAAATCCAGAAGAACTGAGCAAATTTTCTCCCATGTTGCAGCTTAGGAACCAAAAGCAGAGGGAAGAGAAAGATGAGTGACTGCGATGACATCAAGTGCTTCCAAGAGCATCAGAGTAAAGGAGCTTACGGGATCAGGAGCTCCTTTGTGAGGAGGGAGTTAGGGACAAAAGTCGTTTCCTTTTCACACCTCACTTTGCAAGGAGACACCTCCAGAATGCTCTCAAAACCTCGCCTGGCATAAAAACTCACAATGGGTCTTGTCTTCAACTAGTAAACCAACAGGTCTCACAAGCAGCCCATGTGCCACATAGAGACTACAGCTCATTATGGCAACGACACATCTCAGCTTTCTGGCAGAAATCAAAACTATCATTCAGTAGATACGAATTTTGGGGTTTTAAACACTGCTGATAAGCTATCTGCAGTTGTCTGCAGCTCTCTTCTCTTCAGCCCACAGTCACAAGCACTGCAACACAAAATCTCAGAGATTACTTTGCTAACATTTCATTTTTTTTCAGAAATATCAAGACTCCAGAGAGCTGATCTGATCCCCCTCCTTTAAGCCACAAAGCAAAACCAAAAAGAGAGTCCAGTACTCTCCCTCTATCTGTGTTATGTCAATTCCCAGTGTCATCTGCCAAGCTGCTGAGCACATAGTCCTCCTTTTGGACTATTTATATCTTTTGGGAAAAGGATGCACGCACACACTTCTGCTTCATTTTTGTTCTGTCAGATGAGTTCTGCTCCATATTGCAGAAAGGAGGAGGTTAAATGAGCCCAGACATCCCAAAAATTTAGGAGACAGCCACAGTCAACCCTATTTTCCAAACACCCATGTACATACACTGCTCTAAAGACCCGTTCATCTCAGCTGCACTCACCAGAAAGAAAGCAGACCAGGTATGGTTGAACTACAGCCTTGACTGACTGGCATTTTAAGGGAAAAAAAGTCATACTGATTCAATTAATAATAAACAGAAACATTTTCAGCACCCATTGTGTTTCAACATCTCACTACAAAACCATTTCAAGTGGCTTGGACCTGACAAGAGGGTTGGAAGCAAGCTGAAACTTAACTCCCATTTATCCAGTACAGATGAGCCTTTTGTTTCAACTTGAAAAAAAAATTAAACCTTTTATGGCATTAACTCTGGACAGTATAGAGAAAATATTTCTATAGGTATTTAAATAAAAATGAGTATTTATGAGATACCACTGCCTAGTCAATTAAGGACACAATCATAAAAACATGTCTTAGAGCACCATTATGTCAATTTGGCCAAACAACAGGCCAGTACTTGACACTTCAAGAGCAGCTGTGTGGCATTGAGAAATAAGTGCTTTCACAATGATTAGGCACACCAAAACCGACCTAGAATTTACCCAATGTACCAGAACAACTACTCCAAATCCATTATGTTCTACTGGGCAAACACATGCACTAAAATAATAGTTCAACTGTGTCAATAACTCTTCTATTATGCTTTATTCTCCTTGAATGAGAACTCTGCAAGTTCTCAGCAAACACCAGCTTGGGTAGCTATGAGGATCAGCAGCTGCCCAACAGCACCCCTGAACATAGGAGGCAATTACGAAATTTCCCATCTGTCTAAATGGCAGAAACTGCACTTTTTGAGACATGACCCAGCTCAACGTTGCCCATTGTCTCAAGACAAACATACTTATGGTTAACAAGTTTGAGATCTCACATGGAACTCCATCACAGACACGTTGCTCCCCCCTCCTTCTGTACCCATGTGTTACCCCGTGAGAAAGTCCTACACCAGGGCTGACAGGTCTTACTGCTGAAGTGCTCTAAGCATTCCCTGACTCCGTTGTACCAAACACCTGCACACACTGGGAAAAAAATAAAACACAGACAATGGAAAATAAATGCTTTGGGGACCCAAAAGAGTCACGAAAAAACTTTTACTTGATCCAAAGCAAGGCTTTCACCTTCTGTCCTGTACTCTCAATGCATTTACAGCGGGAACAGCATGTGGGAACAAGACACGGAAATGCAGCTACACGGTAAAAGGGGAAAAACACTACAAGGTATTTGTGGCATCATGGGATATTCTGACCACATTACTGAGGGCTTGTCACGAGACACTCCCATATTTCATTCCCAATCTCAGAAAGTAAGAAGATAAAGTTGATAAGACACATCTGTAAGAGAACCAGGCATATGACCAAGGTTTTCCATAAAAACAACAGTGGTTTGGGGTCCCAATGGGACACATGCAAAGGTTTAAAACTCTCTCAAAAATCAGAATCTTGACCTGTCTCTTGCAAACATACCTGTCGAATGATTTGCATATGTTGGCTCATCTCTCATGGCTTTTGGGAGGAACCAAGCCAAATTCCTGCCAAGAGCAGAGGCTTGTGTTTCACTGGAAGCATAGAAAGTACACAGTCCAGCTTCCTCAAGCTATTCAAACACAGACACGGTGTGGGTGTTATGTACACACAATTAAAAACGATGGAAAGAAACAGCCCGTTGGGGCAGTAACTGCATCGTCCCCGTCCTGGACAGCTCTGAAACCCCTGTCAGAGCCAAAAAAGCAAAGTGTAATGAAGCGATGTCCTCTCTAGCACTGAACTTGCTTGGCTAGAAAAGACTGGAAGAACAAGTTGCCATGACAAAGGGTGAGCTCCTGCATAAATCTTGGCTTATGATACAATAAAATCAACTGGTTTTACCTAATTTGTCAGAAATCAGGCATCGAACTCAAAGGTTGAGACACCAGCTCCCACTGATGAGCAGCAAAAGTCCCAACAACCTTGAGTTTATAGATGCAGCCTCGGAACTGTACCCAAACTGCACCCAAAACTGTATCCCTACACGTTAAGTCAGCACCAATGCCAGAGGAGCTGCTGTAACCTGCCTTCACACTGCTGTGCACTGTCCTCGCCCTGCTGCCCTCTCCCACAGGCCAGAACAACATTTGTGCAGCCTCATGGTTATTCTTTGGGTTACTTTTTGGGTTATTTTTCAGCCAGACAAACCTTCCCATTGGGTTCACCACATAGGCAGGTCACAGTCTGAACAAGATCCCTGTACTAAGATCCAAGGGATAGCCACTGGGTGGGAGGGCATAAAAAGCTGCTTCTTCCTCTTCCCAATCTCTGAGTCAACAGCACCCTATGCTGTTTATTAACATTTCTCCTTCCCTTTCCTCTTACAAAGCTTTTGTGACGTACTCAGCTAGTTTAGTTTGATCCAAAAGTATAGGAGAGAGAACATGACCCAGGAAGTGTTGATCATTATTCCAGAGTAACCCTACAAGTTGCTTGATCAACACACCTCTAAAACGGTGAGTGGAAGCCCAGTGAGAACACAAGGAATGCAATGACAGATGGAGTAGTAGACAGAGGGTTAGTAGTATTTTTCAGGATTGCTAAAAATAAGAGAACCAAAAGAACAGGACAAATTATTTCAGAATACTTTAAACAAAGCACACAAGGTAATTTTACAGCCAAGTCCTTCCACAATAGAAACAGAAGGCAACACAACTGACTGAAAATTCATGCACTCAAAACAAGTTCACAAAGTCAATGTGGGAGCTCATCAGTTAAAGAGCACAACCAAGAGGAAGAGACACCTCTATACCAATTAAATAGCACCTTGTGGTCCCTCTGCCATGAGGTGCAGTCATGAAAAGGCAACCCAAGGACACATCAGAAAAGCTGCTGTTGTCAGAAAGAGTTACCAGCAGGATGTGACATTTCACCTGAAGTGACATTTGCAGTTCTGGCCACTCACTCTCCAAACAGATGAGCTCATCCTATAAATGCACAAAAGAGCAACTAGATGATCACAAGATTTGGAAGACTGGCTTGTCAAGAGAAACAGCAGAAAAAGCTATTTAAACTAAAACAAGTCCAACCAATAGAGTAAAAAGTCACGCTGGAAACTGTATTTCTCATCAGTCACCACAGTGGGAGTCTGGAATCCGAACCAACAGAATTAACAGGACAAAAATTAGTTTAAAAAAATTAACAATAATTAGTTTTTAAAAGTTCTATAAGCTCACAGGGAAGATCTGATGGCCTGATTGTCTTCAACAGGTAACTAGATTAGATAATGAAGAAGGTGCCTCCAGTCTTAGTCATGGTCCTGATTACCTGCTCTGAAGCCCCGATACAACAAGAGCTCAGGAAGAAAAATAAAAAAGGAAGAAAAAAAAGCTAATATTACATGCAGCTTGGAATACTGAAAAAAAATGTTAAAGGATGACAAGCATGGCACAGATGTTCTAGCATCTGCTCCCTCTGCTCATGACAGAAACCACTCTACCATCAGTCTATAGCAGCCTTCACAAACTACACAGGTTCATATTCTTTTATGAAACCCCAATTAATTTATCTTATCTGGCACACACCATAAAACATATACGTCTGAGATCCATCTTGATTCACTTGCATCGATTTTTTTCATGTTGTGGAAAAAGAAAGTAAGATCACACCATTCTTATGTTGTCTTTAATAACTGCTACAACAGCACAGAAGAAAACTACAGAATAAGCATCCTCAGCTTGTCTTGTTTCAGATAAAACACGCAATTTAATATGCAGATATATTCTACCAGCATGTAAAAAGTCCTTTCTGCAGCAAAAGGCAGTGGTCATGACTCAACAAATCATCATTCCCACCTCCTCATCAGTCCAATACAGCCTTAGGGAACAAACTGCTGCCTTTTCAGTGAGACAGACCAAAAGCACCAGCAGCCTTTGAATCCTAAGGACTCAGTAGCATTTTTGTTGTTGAGAGCATGCTGGTTTCCCAGACTAATGTAGGTAATTTTACATCATATCCCAATTCCCTACTGGAATTTCAATTGATTGGGGCATTATTTATTTCCTGCCCTAAAGCACCATTTAAAATGACTTGCTAAATCTCTGTTGCCTTTACTATTACAATTTGAATAGCTGGATGTCAGAGAGGGAAGAATGATCTCTATGGAGTCCTTAAATACCTTACAGAGCACAGCCTAAATTATTCTGAACATTAAGTTGCAGAAAATCTCATCAGAAGAAAGAAAAACAAAGAAAAGATGCAACTTAATAACATTTTACTGCCGTCTTTCATCCAAATACAGACTTAATCCTCCAAGCAATAAGCCTAGGCAAGTATATGTTAAAAAGAAAGGCTCTGACAAATCTGGTTGGTTTTTTTAACTTAAAAAAAGTTAAAGGACAGGTAAAGAACAAACCCAAAACCAAGTAAAGCATCTCCTGTTGAAATGGATCACTCAGTTAGGAGTGGCTGTGCTAACTTGTGCCTCATGTGCGCCCTGTCACTTCCCACAGCTTTTGATTCCCAGATCACTTTTAATCCATTAATGATCTTTAGCAGCACAGGCACCTTCTCAGGCTTTGTGTCTGCATTCTCTGAAACTACAGCACTAACACATCCAGGAGTGACAAATTCCTCGAGTTACAGCTGCAGTTTCAGTTTCTGTACCAAACAGATTTTTACCACATTTTCTTTAAATGCTTCTTTATCTCACCAATCTTAATTTTCACCGGTACAACTGCAAAGAAGATATTCATTAGAAAAGCCCAACAGTAGCAATTCAATCAGTTCCCCCACCTCCCTATTCTCATCTGGGAATCTCCAACTTCCTACCAATTTTTAAGGGTCATTCCTCACTTCATTTTCACATAATCCCTAAACAACCATTATCACATCTTTTCTCAGCAGGAGATAAAATATAGACTGTGCTTCATAAACAGTGGAGACCTTAAGATTACATTCTTGGTGAGACACAGCATGATAAATATTTCGGGGATGTCTTGAAATATCCTACAATATACAACACGTGGCCAGTGAAACAAATGTCAAAAAACAAGTATGTTTTGACTTATTAAAAAAAAAAATAGAAGTAAAAACACACCAAAACCTCCCTCCCCCAGCCCTCCCTGGCCACTGAGCAGGTCAGACTGCAGTTTCCTTTTCAAGGGTGGCAGAGATCCTGACCTACTAAAAGCCTTGTAGGAAACATTTTTTTTTGCATTGTAAATTTAATAATTTCAAAAAATGCTTTTTCCTCAAGCTTAAAAAGAAACGGCAGCTGCTATTTCAGTACCTTAAACTAGTTGATGAAAGTCACACAAACTTCTGGAAGCTAAACTGTAAGATCATATTCAATGCAACTACTTAAACAAAAAATAAGGAGGATGTGTCAGACCTTCAACAGCTATGCTGGTATCTCAATCATTTCCTACAGACAGCAGGGATAAAAACCCAGCCCTATTCCAGGGAAGCTGAAGGTAGCTTCACAGGTTATCAAACACAAAGGGCTAAGTGAGCAAACACATTACTCACCATACCAGAGGCATAACACAAACCGTTCTCTCAAAGTTCCAGCACATTTTGAAGAACTTTATCATGATGAAAATTTGTCACGTTTATTCATTCTTTTAGTATTTGTTAGTAGGAGAGGCAGTGAGGAGAATCAGTTGCACAGAGGGAGCAAGAAGCAAGAAAACTTGTATTAATGGAGAATTAAAGAAACAAAAGCAAGAAAAAACCTACATTTTAACAAAATATATTATACTTTTATTAATATTTATATCAGTACACGTTCTGCCACAAACCACACAGAGCAGAACACACCAGTGTAGTTACTCAGCAGTGGATGCACATTCTGGGACAGGAGGGAAGATGACACACAGCTGCCTCCCCACACTATTGAACTGATCAGGACCAAACTGTTGTCAAATGATTTCAAGTCAGATAAATATCCACAAATCTGTTTGTCATTACGTGAAACTCCTCCCATGTATAAATGCCAAACTAAGAGCACAGATTTGCTGTTTGCTCATCATTTGTGTGTGGAAATAGCTGGGAAGAAGTATTTTTGGATGCCTGTTTCAGCACAAACCCCACCTGCCACCATCTGTGGGACTGGTCTCTGCAGACCCATCGTCATTTTTGTTCATTCCTGTATCTGCAGAATGTTAACTACAAAAAGTTCTCCATTTCCATTCATTACTTCAACAGACAACCAAAATCCATCATCATCCATGGTTAGAGGCAACACAGCCCACTGCTCCCACTGATCCAGTAAAGAGCCACTGAAAACAAGTAAGGAAATGGAAATCTGGCCCCAAGATCCAGGTGATCGGGGCCAGACAATATTTGAGCTGATCTGTTTCACCCAAACATCAGCTGAGGAACATTCAACAATGCTCCAGGTCCTCATGTAAACACCACACTGCTCCATAATTATAGGGACTCTGCCCACATACTCCAAAGCAGCATTTATTTAGGCTCACAACTGTGTTAAGGCCATGTGTAAAGAACATTGTTCCTGGCCTGAGAAACAGTGAACAACGTTTTCCTTCTCCATATAAATCACACACAGTAAACGCTTGATATTATCTAGTGCCACTAAAGCAGTCAAATTAAAACAAATCAGGAGAGCACACCCTCCAGCACACAACTCTGGGAAGATCAAAAGCCTTTGAACACAGAATTTCAAGGTTTTTTACATGCTCCTAGTCTAACTCAAATGATAAGCTTATACACGACAATGAGAAGGATTTTTTTTCACAACCGCTCACTCAAAATATAAAAATCAACACATCTATTTTACACGTGATTTTTTGATTCTGCAGGTCCTCTCACAGAGCAATGGTCACCAGCACACTCAATTATGACCAACAGATTGGGAGACCCAGTGAAGAAACCCAAAAAAGCAAAGGATTAGCTTTACAGAAAGCAATGATCCCTCCAATTCCTGACATTATAGAGGTGCACTGACACGGACCACCTTGAACCTTCTTGGCCAAAGTAAGCTCTGTGTGTGCAAAACACATAATTCTCTCTACACAAAAATTAATCTCTAAGGAGATCCCAGACTAAAATATTCTCATCATTTTACGGAATTAAGTATTACTATGAATTATTGGCCTCAATCGTCCAAGCTTAATGCTTTTCAGAATAGTTGTGTGCAATTTCAAGGCCAGGTTGGGTGGGGCTTGGAACAACCTGGTGGATGGGAAAGTATCCCTTCCCACAGTACAGGGATTGGGGTGAGATCATCTTTAAGGTCCCTTCCAACCCAAACCATTCTATGATTCCATGTTGATATGAAACCTGAATTTTTCTGGTTTGAAAGCTCAGTGCTGTGGCACACATCTGGGGAGGTGGTTCCTTTCCTGCTGAGGACCATGACTGTAACACCATTACAGAGACAATTTCAACTCACCAACAACAACCTAAGTAGTCTACTTCATATAAATCTACTCCTGCTATTTATAATATCATTTTTTAAAAAGTTCTTTAAAGCTCTCAGACTTCCATGAACTTCAAGCAATTCTTTAGCTTTCCATCTTTTATCTGAAGTGCAATCCAAGCTGCTTCCACCCCCTAAAACCACATGCAACATTTTGGGCAGACATGTAAGGTGTTTACCAGCATTTTCTCCTGTCATCATTAGGATTCCATAGAGAAGTTGATCACCTTGCCTACTTTACACAAAGGACATAAGCCAAGTGTACCGATCAAAAATAAAACAAAGGTAGCCAAAGATAATGAAAAGATGGGTCTTTTGTAGATACTGAAGTCTGCACCCTGGCTATTGCACTCAACAATTAAACCCTGAAAAGAATCCAGTTACAGGCTGTGGTTCATGACTCACGGTACCATTGTGCAACACAAGTATCCGAAAAGCAACAGCAGCTCATCTGAAAAAGCCATTTACAGCCTCCCAGCCTACCCAGGGCACAAAACACCATACTGAGTGTTTCCCTTGGAAAACCCTGTAAAACGAGTTTGGTGACACCCACTGCAGCACCACCTGAATCCAACGTACAAAGTTAACCAGTTTAACAAAATTCCCCGGTAAAAAACATGCTATGGTTGGTCAGGGAAATCAGGACGATCAGGCTGCATTCCCAAGATGACTGAACCCGACACAGAAACACCTCCCTGTCTGTACTGGTGAGGCACAACCATTGCCCTGCCACTACCACCTTCCTTCAGCAAGTTCTGGGGCAGGAGGGATGTCAGCCCCAAAACTGGAACCATCACCCTACCTTAATTCGCTTGCAAACAAGAGTTGACCGGGTCATTAGAAATAAATAAATGTGTAAATTAATACAGTGATCCTAGGGATGTACATAAGATTCTCCCTTCTTTCTCCTCCATGTCTCTTTATGCTTAGTGCTGTATCTTCACCAGATCAACAAGCTGAGTCTTCAAAATCATTTTGTATTAAAAAATAGAATACATGACTCAGATGGTTTTAAGACATATATGCTTACTCAGTACTCCACCCCAAAATATCACCTTAACAGCAATATATATTATAGTTTCCAGAAATGACAAGTACTTGTCTGCAAAACTTTCCAGTGATAGAACTGAGGCACCTGTGAAATACTGGGTTTCCTGCAGAAATCAGCATTATTAAACACTGGAAGGGAATTTCACTGCTCTTATGTAAATTTAACGCAACTGAATACCAAGATGATCAATTTTCACCTTTTATCTGAAAGTGCTTTCATGGAAGAAAGAAAGACACTCTCCCCCACAAAGGGATATTTTCTGCTGGTCAGTCCCTCTTATCTGGTTGCTGAAGACCTTGACAATACTCTCACTTCTCAGGGCAGCTGCCCTTAACCACACAGATACAATGACACCCAACTCCTACCCAGGCTGTACAGGTGGAAATAAATCTCAGTCAAATTGTCATAGGCTTTGAATTATAAACTGCTAAAACTGTGGGAACGTGTATAGTGGAGGCAGCTTAAATACAATATGGTTTAATTGCATGAAGATGTGAACGCACTAATAAGATAATGGTATGTTTTGGTTCTGCAGCAATTGTCACTCCGGGCAGTGTCAGACAGTTCAAACTGTCACCGGCACCTGCCTCGTACCCCCACCTACACAGCAGGGAGCACTGAAAGACAAACCCGTGTGATTTCTGCTCAGCAGCTTTTAGCAAAACCAGACTCAAGTGAAGCTCAATGGTCCATTAAATGGCCAGGCCAAAAGAGGTTCTTTGGTTTTGACAATGTACAATTAAGTCACTTTTTCCCATCCCCAACATACCAGTTTAACAGGCATGTTAACACTCAATACTTCATCATAAGTAAGCTAAAAATGTGTGGCTAAACAACAGCTCACAGCTTGTACATTCTCAGACATAACATGTCAAAATGTGAATAAATTCAGGTGTTTTTTACTATTAAAAAAAAAAAAAGTGGCCTAATCCTTCAACCAGTTACTGCTGGGAGAGCTGACCTGGCTTCACAGTCCTCTGGGAACTGAGGTCTCAAGGAAGGAGTGGAAACAAAACCACAACATTTGATGGGCTTCAAGGGGGTCTTGGATTCAGCTCCATATACTTATTTGAACAGTCCCACAGGTATCACCAGTAAATAAAAACTCTGCTCACTACTGTTTGCAAGATCAAGCCTCTCAAGACAATGGCCTACTGAAGGCAAACAGAAAAACCTCAGAACACAGAAAGGAGAAAAGAAAAAAGACAGATACAGACTTGAGAAAACACTTACTACATGCACTGGATAATTCCCATGTAACCAGAGTTTTTGCTTTCCTTAGCAACGCAGTGTGGATGCAGGACTGCCCAACATTCCCCTCCACAAGCAGCCCTAGCAGTGAGGCCACACACCAAATATAGTGGAAAACTTACCAGGAACTCCTTTTTACCTGTTCTTTGCTACAAACAAATACTCTCCAGTCTTTGTTCAGAAACAAAGGCTATAAAGACTAATAGATTATTAAAGGGAAACCTGAACACTCTTTCAGAAAAGCAAGAGCCTAAACTTGACATAAAACTCAGCAAAACAGACCACAACCCTGCTCTGCTTCATTCCCAATACCAGCAACAATCTTTCCACCACTAAAAACAAAAGGTATTTCTTCATGCTCTTCAGCAATGACTTGTCAACCATCAAACTGACACGAGGCAGAAAAGCAAGGACAAAACTGCATTGCCCGAAGGACTGGTCCAAGACATGGAGTCTTTCTCTCCCTGTTCTGGAGACAAAAGTGTACATATTTGGGCAAAGTACCAAAAATACAGACACTGCTGGTTGTCCTCCCTGAAGATCACCTTGCTGTAAAGGTCACAGAGCAGAAATGCTTCCTCTGTGTTTCACAGGCTGCTGATGCCACCTGGGGAAAATGCGTCAGGCCGGTCACTCCCAGAGCATTACGGAAAACCGGTTACAAGACAAAAGCCTTCCTCAGCTTTGAGGAGTGTTTACAAATGTGATGAATGCCAGTGTGTCCCAGCATGCCAGCTTGAAAATAAGTCAAGCACCTGGCCCTTAGCACAAAAGGCTGACTCACCTGTACAGCATCTATTACGCTTTGAAAAGACCCCAAGTTTAGCGCTTGCGGGGACACAAAGTACTTTCAGGAGGCTGATGGGAGCATAATTTTCCTGTCCTTCTCTCCACCTGCGCCACAAACAAAGTTGTGGGAGGGCTTCCTAAGCCAGGGGACAAAGATGACTTGCATCATGATCCCTCTGGTACTGCACAAACACCCCCTGACACCAGCTCACCTGTTCTGCTCCACGAGGAAGGAGAAGGAAAAACAGCACAGAGATTAAAAGCCACAAATACTTAAACCTGTGCTCCATGAAGCTCTAACTCCGGTGTTATTCCCCATCCTATCCTGCAGCTCCACTGAAAACTAATCCACGAAACTGAGCAAACACTTCAGCACCATACATTCTGTATCGACTAACTCAGGAAGAAATTGTGCTTTTCCTGTTGCCACTGTATCTTCACCTTTCCTGCTCAAATTCACTTCCTTTTTAGACTACCTCTCATTCAGGGATTTTTCCCCTCCCTGCAGAGAACTCTAAGTTGGGACTCATGAAACGTCTTCTGGCTCCTACCAGTGTAAACAATACTAAAAAATAAATTAAAAAAAAATAGAAAAGGCAGCTTGGTGGTAACAGTTGTGATGCAAAGACCAAACTTGCTTCACTGTCATTCCTGCTGCCCTTCAAACAACTTTTGCTTTGTGTTATCTTCACTTTCACTTACGTAAAGAAATAAAATAAGCCAAACAAAACCCATCACTCTTATCTAGGACCATATTGAGCATCCTCCTGAGTAATCTCTTGTACCAGCTTTTCATTCACACTGGTGACAATTTTAGAAATTCACTGTAAACCAAATCCCCCTGCACAAGCTTTGAAAGGCCCATGAGAAGGTCTGACTGAGATGAGATCTGAAAACTTTCCCTATTCCAACAAGAAAGTTGTCTCCTCCCCAGCACAGCTCTTTCCAAATTGCAACACTCTCAGTAATCCACAAGTGATCCTTTTATTTTCAGGAACAAACTTTACATAACATGAAGAGGCAGTTCCTTGGAATTTGTTTAAGCTAAATCCAAATCCAAGCTATACAGTGTTTGAGTAAAAGACAAATAGAGCCTCTGCAAGCTCAGGCTGTCAACTAAAACAAACATCTTGACTCCCACAGCATGTACTGGGGAGATTGTGTGGGATCATGTGAGATCAAAGTTTTTTCTGCATGGGTGACACACACCTACCCCTTTATGTAGGAATGTTACCAGGACAGCGCTGTCCTGGCACAGCACTGAAGTTATCAACAAAGACTCATACAGGTACCTAATACAGATTTTTGTCTTTATTTTTACTGGCATCAAATATGGCTAATACAAATGCAAAGTAATGCAAGTCTAGTCCTACAGTAGCTTATCCTACTTTTAGATCTGGGCTGCCATAGTTTCCCACCCCATATTCAAGCCCTGCCACCTCTAGAGCAGCACGAGGAGCTAATTCAGCTGATAACTAAAACGCTAAAATTGGTCACCTTCCACCTTCCTGAGTTGGTTCCAAGTGCCAAGAAAAAGGGTTGAAACACAAGGATGGGACAGGCATGTGACACAGGGAACAGCTGGATTTCAGGTAGCTGGTGTAACCATGGAGACTCAGGTGAAAGTCAACACACACCTGCAGCCACTAATTTTTATTCTTTCTCTTAACCACACCACTTCTCTTCCTGCTGCCTTTACACATAAAAGGCACAACCAGTGAGGTCTGATCTTGTACAAAGCATAAAAATATTTTACACCAGCATGGCCAGTCACAAAGATCATTTGTGCTAGAAGCAGAGTGTGGGAAGAGTCACAACGTTCTGAGCACAAGCAACACCACCAGTGAAAGGGCACGACCACAGATGCTCGGCAAAGCACAACCCTTCCACTCTAATTCAGCTTAAAAATGCACAGACAAAACCTGCACATGAAGGCACAGGGCTGCCAAAGTGTCCCAGAAATCACACAGAGGGGCAGTTGCACAGCAGGTTTTGCCTGGTGGCAAAAAGACCTTGTTGCTGCTGTGTATCCCCATCTCCTCCCTGTGCCTGCACTGGGGTCTCAGCCTCCTGCCCCTCAGGTGTGCCCACACCTCACAACTGTGTGTGAGGACGGATAACAAAGCAAACAGAACAACTAATCAAAGTGTGGAGGGAAAAAAGCATGTCCCTAATAACCCCACTCCTTTTGAAACTCTCTTTGTACCCAGCTTCCTTTCCCCAGCTTCAGTTTTTAGTCTTGCTCAGCAGCACTGGGATCATCCAGTGAATTACCTGCCCAGATACCAGGTTGTACAAATCACCAGTTGTCTACAAGCTAAATATTGTAACACCAAATTTAAGGCCTTGAGCAACCTGGTCTAGTGGGAGATGTACCTGAACATGGAGAGGGGGGTGAGACTAGATGATCTTTATGGCCCATTCCAATCCCTTAACATTCTATGTATCTATGATAAAATAAAACTCCTAAAAACTCCAAAACACAGAGCAAAGCTAGAGTATAATTACCCTAACTAATGCAAATACCCTTTTCTGGAATGCCCAACATCTATTTATAGGTACAATTGGCACAATCTAAGTTCAACATTTTTCATTATGAGGCTCTCAAAAGGCTGGTTTTGTTTGCTGTGGAAGCAGGTTGTGTGTTTGAGGACGAAGGGGGGATGGAAAAGAAGTTCTACATTCCCCTTATAGTGCAATTAAAAATGTAGAGATCCTTGCAAAAGCATGATAATTTTTCTCATCAGTAAGTGAGGTATATCACAGGAGAAATACATAGGCATACAAAGTTTTATATCCAAAGTGCTATAGAAAAGGAAGAAATCAATGATTCTCTTATTCATTCCATATGTTTGATACATCAAAAAAAACTGATTAAAATATTCTCTGATTATAGCCTAAAACAGGTCCTGAAAGATATAAAAATACCATTCTACATCCATTATAGTATCCTACCATATATACAGAGGAATCACACTAAGACTGAACAAGGAGTCCTTATTTTAGTATTTTCTGATTTCTGGGTGCTAAACTCCAAAACAAAGCTTGAAATGCAGCTTTATGTGCAATTCATACATTCCTCAACAGATTCCAGGTAAAAATACTCAAATTGTCCTTAGTGAATCTGAAAAAAAAAACCCTGCAGATATTAGGAAAGGAAAATAAACAGAGTTTTATTAATGTAGTCACTCCAAACTCACACCAAAAAAAAAAATGCTCTTGTCATGAAATGAAATTTGACTGGTATATTTATTGCCATCCTTAGTCAAAAGTCAGGTCAGTGCTAAAGACTGGCAAGTAAAAGCTCTGATATCACTCAGGGAAAGATGAGGAACAGATATTTCAGACCTTTGAACTGGTAATATTTAAAGGGGGGCCCAACACAAACCTACACCTCTCTCTCATCTCATTCACCTTCAGCTTCTACTGTAAATAGTCCAAACCAAATATGAAAACTGACTGCATTAGGACAAACTCCAAGTCTACTGCTATCAACTTATCTTAAATAAACTGTTTGTCTCTGTTAAGTAAACTATTTAACAGAAAATTGACTGTCAGAAAAACTGATGTACATTTTTTAGCAGTGGAAATAAATCATACTGGTTTGATCCCAAAAATAATCATCACATGGAGAGTCTCTCTTTTTCTGTGGGTTACTGGCGTGAGTGGGGCTACACTGGCACTCCAGCCCCTAATGAACTGAGCCAGCCTTTTGAAACAACAGTCTTGTTAATAGAGCTCTTTTAATCCGTTCCTCTGTTGTACTGCTCTGCATCTCAAATGGCCAGGAAACAAGAATTATAATTAGAAAATTGAATTTTTTTAATTAGCCATCATAAATTCAGTAAATACAGAAATCAGTCCACAGTGGAAGTGTCTGTCACTGATACAGAGCTGACATTGCCCAGGATGAGATCCCTACAACAGAGCTGCACAGCAAACCTTCACTTTCCTACTTTAGGAGGTGTCAGATTCACTCACCCACACCTCCTCTAGTAAGGAAAGGGACTCTGAAAGCATCAAAAATCAGGCAGGGAAGAATGCAGAAGGTAAAAAAGCAGTGTTCTTGCAGGGACACGCACAGGGCCCGGGAACCATCCGGAGCAGGGATTACAAGCCGGGTGCCGCAGGGACCGCAGGACGCGCTGCTTTCCCCACAGCTTCCTTCCCTGGGCAAGGGCTCACAGGGAGCAGGGCAGAGCTGGCTGAGGGGACAAAGGCAGCTCCTCCCTGCCCCATCCTCGCTGCTGTGCTCCCAGGGCCTCCACCCAGCCTGTGCCTGTGGCACCTGGAGTGCTCCACGCTGGCAGTGCCAAGGAAGCTGCTCCAGAGCTGCTCCAGAGCTGCTCCAGAGCTGCCCCTCCCAGGAGGTGCCAGTCCAACCCCTTCTCCTGGTCTGCTCCAAGAGGAGACCACCAAGGTCAAGTGTTAAGTCTTGCTAAAGACTGAATAAAATTGTGGGGCTGCTTCGCACACCTGCAACAGTTAAAAATATCCATATAATATGTTCAGCATATTGTTCTCCTTGGCAAAGCTGGTAAAATGAGCATAAGAAGTCGGATTAAAAAAACATGTGGGAAAACATCCTGATCAGCCCTGCCAATGTAACGCTCCAACTAAATTAAAGCAAGAAAATAAGAACTGTCAAAAGCAATCAGGATGCATGTGCCATGCAAATGCAGCTTTCTCCTGGCACTAAATTAAAATTTCTTTTCAAAAACCTTAATAGATGAAACAGAAAATTGCATACTGCCATGAAAGGGGGTGGAGTGAATACCATTCTCCACATTACCCTTTGTATAATAACAAAGGCAATACTATGTGTAGTAGAGAATGTTTCTGCTTATTAAATTTTATGTTGCTATATTCAATGGCATCACATTATACGCGGCCTTTTTCTGCAATTAACCTCCAAAACACAAATTAAATATTTATGGATAAGTGTCAATTATGATTATGAGAAACAATAAAAGGACCGTAAATTAAATAAAGCAGATAGAACAATAAAGATTTTTCACATGATCAAAACAATGTTTCAGTGTTAATGTTTTCTTTTCCTAATTGAAAATGTAAATGTACTCATAGGTGCTGTTATCGCATAAAATTTGGTCAACAATACCATCTTTTCAGCATTATGATTCACTCCCAGTAAGGAAAAGCTAAAACAAGCTTGGTTGCTTCTCCCATTCGAGCCCAGCAGTGCAACACTATTGGATGCTTCATAGAAATTTTCAGTTTGAGGCTGTCCAGAGTGCAGTAGGACATTTTCACAGTTATTCCTAGACTATTTCCATCTTCTGTAATTAATTATCCACAATTGTATATTTTTTCAGTATTACCAGCTCCCCCACACATCCAAAATATTTTCCCACTATTGTACTTTTTAACTAAGCAACTAACCTTAGGCTTGGTAAAACAAACAAAAGGAAAAAAAAAAAAAAACCAACCACAAACCAAAAAAACCCCCAAAAAACTCCATATCAGTACTCAAATATGACAGTAGGACAACCACCTTGCTGCTTTAAGGTCATTGCTTCTGTTTCCTGAGGCTGATTTTTATTAAAAAAGTAATAAAGTTCTGAAACAAAACATTTTTACCAAACTACTAAAAGCAGTCAAAAGTCACCAGTGACGACTTTAGGAATTGTAAATGACGTGGGACATGCTGTTCACAAACAAATCAGATTTATGATTATATTCAGTTGTTCCTGTTACCTGAAATTAGAATTAGAAGCTCATTAAATATGAATATGTTTCAGAGAATGCAGAGGCACAGCATTATATTGATGAAAGCTTCATTAAATTTTCAATGATAGAGCTGCTTCTATATTTGTGAAGGAAGGACACAGAGCAGAAAAGTAAGCTGGGGAGATTCTCCTTCAAGCAACTTTGCATCTTTCTACTCTCCCTAAAAAACAAATGAGCTTTAAAATAAAATGTTGGACTAATTAAGTGCAAGAGAAAAGGATTGTGGTCCATTATATTCAAGGAATGATTACTTTCAGATCAGCATTTGTCTTGTATATGTCTGTCAATTATACAACCGATGTTCCAGAAGAGAGGAATCGGGAGAGAGAAATGAGGTTTGAATGATCAAACTCATATAAAACACAGACTCTGTACGGGTTCTGGACTCAATGGCACAGTCATCTGTTTAAAATATTCACTTAAAAAGACATCACAAGCATTGGCAATGAAGCCTTACCAAGCAAACAGTAAGAGACAACATTTTGTGCAAGCAGGAATGTAAAACTATCTATCAAAGTCATGCAGTAATGCAGCCTTAATTTTACTGCAGAGACTGAAGCCAGGAAATAGACCTGTGACAGAAAAACTAGACACAAGCCCCCTATTCAACTACATTTCTAATATTATCTTTAAGTCAGACAATTAAAGCCCTCATATGTGGAGCACCCATCACCAGGCTACATGAAAGAATGCAGAATCAAAAACACAAAAGTGAAAATTCAAGTGGTCTGATCCCTCTTGTGGTCGTGCACTACAATATAAATTTATTATATCTCCACATCACACCAGCCAGTTTCCTTTGGAAAAAAAGGCTTATGCAACCAGGCTGCTGCTCAGCTCCTCCCCTCCATATCCATTACCTTATGTCAACTAAGTCAGGCAGCAGGGCAGAGGCCTTAATGTCATGTTATTCCTCTGACAACCTGCACGATACGCAGGCTGGGCATTACATGTTTTCCTTAGAGTTAATGTGCATGGCCTGCCAGGAATCAGGATGAGAGGTTGCTCTTCCCAGCTTGTGAGGACTCCCACCTCTTTCAGCCCTCTGGATAGGCAAGGCTCAGCTAACACACATGCAGGCAATGCCGGTTTATCCTCAGACCTTGTTTATTCTGCCCTGCTCAAATCCTGCTTCGACACATTTACTGGTGTTTTCCCCCTCTCTGATTTTCTTTGGCATGCAGAGTCAGCATTAAATAACTGACCTTCTCAAAACCACCATGAGGTAGCATTATCCCCACATTACCAGATAAGGAAACTAAGCCACTACCATTAATGACTGAAGCATGCCCAAATTTCACATTCCTGATTTAGGAGTGATTAGCATTAGCGCCCCATAGGATTTCCTCTGCTCAAAGCCCAGCCTGCACTTCCACAGGGGTGTCCCACAGGCACAGCAGAGCCCCTGAGAAATGCTGGGCTCCAGGAGCTTCACCAAATCTGCCCCAGGGCTCTGCAAAGCAACTCAAACACCCGGGTGCTGCTCCAGCCCAGCGAAGGAACACAAGATCTGAGTGCCAACCTCCTTCTGCACCCTTCCCTCTTCCCCTGGCCAAGATCTTTGGATCCAGGCACAGACTCCTTGCTCAGCTAATTTCCATTTGGACACCTACACCTCCTCACCACAATGCTCAAGCACACACACACTCATCATCCTCACCTCTGATCTTCCCCTGGCCACCATGCCTTGAACCTCACATCTTGAACCACACAGTTCTTTAGCTCCAGGTTTTCCTCAGTCTTCCCAGATAGTTCTAAATCCTTCTCTAGCCCAGCCATCACTCCTTCTCTCAACTCCTCATGTAGTCATATTCCATTCTCCAAACAAGTCTCCCTTATGATCTTTGCTGTTTCTTTATTACCACACAGTAAGACTGGGAGTGAGCTCCCCCTTCCACTCCCCTGCAGCATTTCAAGGTTTCCCTAGAGCCACAAGACGTTACCCAGTCACACATTCCCTGCAAAAGACAAGGCTCCTTTCCAAAATTTGTCAGCTGGCAGCAAAGGTTCCCACACAGATCCCATGCAATTCGAGTTCTCTAGCCTCATCCTTAAGAAACAAAATCTCCAAGGGGCTGTTTCACTTATACATCATTGAGATACTGCCCACCTAGAGACAGTTAATTCTGGACACATCTCCTGTATTATCTTTCCCAAAAACCAGGCAGATAAAATAGAAATCTAGGGTTTGTTTAGCAAAATTGTAGGCCAGCCTTTGTTGCAAGAGTGGAAACAGAAAGGCTCAAACAAATACAGCTACTCTAGTCTGAGCTCAAAAGACAAGTATCTCTCCAGCTCCTGAATTCCTCCAAAGCCTGCTCAGCTGACAATGCTCACAGCAATATCACATCGCCCTGGCATTGCCCTCAGACCTGGTAACCTCCCTGTCCCCCTTTACACAATACAACCACATCCCAAAGCTATAGATAAGTTATATTTTTTTTCCCTAGAACAAGGGATCTTGGGGATTTAAGGGCAGCCTCTCATCTCCAGTTCACAGAACATCAGTCACAGGCTTATCAAACTCCACCACTGCCACCGACGATCCTTGACGCTGTCCAGGGTGTGTAAGGACCATTTTTTTCAGACTTTTAAAGCCCACAGACAGCTATTCCCAGAAGGATCTGAACTCCTCTGTTTACTCAAGGCTATTTATATGCCCACAGCAAAGATTATAAAGTCACTAGCTGTACCTACCAATTGTCCAGCCCCTGATCCCCACAAAGATATCAATTTATTTTTTTTACAGAAAAACACAGGACACCCTGCAAGTAAGGATGACAAAGACATTAAACATTAGTCTGCCTGCACTTGTCTGGGACCAGAGATCCTTCTCCTTCACCTCGGCTCTTGTGATTCATTTAACCCCAGTGCCAAACTTTCCTGCCCAGTTAGACCCAACACTTCCCATTCTGGCTCAGCAGTCTGAAGGTGTCAGCATTAACCAAACCACTCCCTTTTGCTGTCTAAGAACATCAGTCCTCCCTTGCCACCCTCGCAGAGAGACTGACAGCCTGGCCACACTGCTTGGCACTAATAAAAACTGGAGAGTCCAACGTTCTTGGGAACTTCCACCTCAAGATTGCTTTTTTAAAAAACCCAAGAAAATCCCTGTTTCTCGCTTTGCCCGTCCCACTCAGCAGAACCACTTATATTCTCTGTAATACTAAAGAAGTTGTCATGTTCACATTAAGCCCAGGATTCTGCAAATTCTTATGACACAGAAACCAACCTTAGTGCCAGTCATTGAGGCAGAACTGTGTGGACACAGCAAAAATAATTACCTACATGTTTCTCAGTTCAAAGCCAAAATATTTATCAGACCAGATGACTTCCTCATTGTTCCTCTGTGGCAGAGCCATCTTGTTCTCACTTATCTCACTTGCCAACTTACCCACATTCCACACAAAAAACCCTGCAAGAATTTCTTAATGCATTCTCTCCCCCTCCATGTGTTATATTCAAAACAAAAAAAACCCTTAGAATATGATTTTCAGACCATTGAAAATATGTTCTTAGGTGAATTTTGTCACATACAGCAGCAGTTTCTGTAAGTTCTCTGTAAGATCTGGTCCTGTCAAAATTAACTCTTGCAAAGTATTTTTTAAAAAAGGAAAACCAAGCAGATGGCATTACAAATTTCAGTTCACTGTTAGGAGTACTACTTGACTCTTATTACAATCAGAGTGGCCTTTCTGTGAGGAAATATCCACTGTTTCCTGCACATTATTAAACCAAAGAGAGAACCAGCAACATGAAACTTAAGTGTCCCCAACGCAAGCTCAGCCTGCTGCCTGTCCCACAGTCTGTTACTATCAGGGATTTTTTTTTCCATATTTCCTAACCATATGTGAACAGTGGAACACTCAATTCAATTTCCAAAATGTTGACCCAGCTCTTCTTCAAATTTCACCTTCAGTTTCCAGGGGGAAGAACAACCAGCCAAAGCCCCAAACAAAGAACATGCACACAAATGCAACTTCTGAGTACTCCAAAGGGGCACTTTCGGATCTGTCCTCCTGTGAATTTACAGTTACCAAGACACGTTTCCTAAAATGACTCAGGAATACATTTACTTAATTTCACAAACAGCAAACCTATGCATATGGATTACTAACATTTGGCAGCTAATGCAACCACACAGGAGCAAGTCAGATGTTCTTCTTCCTCACAAACCCACAGAATTATTAGTTTCAATTAAAATGCAGTTGATGCAATTAAAAGAAAGAGAAAAGTAAAACCTGCCTAATATGAAATTGTTTAATTGTGTTTGGCTTTTTTTGGAGAAGCCCTTGTTTTCCCCACAGAGATTTACACACACCTGTGTTGGGTCATTACCATGCTGGGCATTTACAATATTCAACCTTAACATTTACCCAATCCAAAAAGGGCCCAGCATGTTAGAAAACTCTTCAAGCTGGGGACCCAAACATGTTTTCATGACCATAGAATCGTAGAATGGTTTGGGTTGGAAGGGACTTTAAAGATCATCTCCCTCCAAGCCCCCTGCCATGGGCAGGGACACCTTCCACTGGACCAGGTTGCTCAGAGCCCCATCCAGCCTGGCCTTGGACACTTCCAGGGATGGGGCAGCCACAGCTTCTCTGGGCAACCTGTGCCAGGGCCTCACCACCCTCACAGTCTAGAATTTTTTTCTAATATCTAATCTTTCAATTTGAAGCCATTGCCCCTACCCTGTCACTACACACCCTTATAAACAGTCTCCAATCCCAGGCTGCAGATTTAACCCGACTGTATTTTCAAAACCAAGGAAAAAAGAATTTACTTTCCCATTTACTGACTGGAGAGCCGGGATATAAACAACAGCTTTCCTCTTCCTGAAATCACACCACAGAGTGGAATAACTTAAAATTTCCAAGGAGTACTGACAGGGAATGAAGAGCAGAGCTCTGTGAGCTTTGCTGAGCAGACAAGAAATATTACCAAGCAGACATGGCAATTGATAGCTCAGCAGAGAAAAGAGAAGATTTTCGAAGTATGTCAGTTTTAAAACAAAAGAATTAAACTGAAGCATTAACACCACTTCATCAGAAGTATTAAGACCATGACTCAGAGCCAACTGTAAAAGCAAATATTCACTGTCAAAACTGGATGGCAGAAGGAAATAACCTCTTGGGTATTTCAGCAATGATTTAATCACCTCCCATGACTAACTTGGAGAGACTTTGGAAGACTAATGGGATGGAACAGGATCCAAACAGCATCGAATCCCAATTAATAAAAACAGGAATAACTCCAAAAAGACTAAGAAGAAAGATGACCTAGATTTTTATTCCCTAAGAAGTCAGAGAAAAGCTTTCTTTCAGAGGGAATATATTCCACTTTACAAAAAAAAAAAAAGTCATTTTGCTTCTTCCTTTGAGGAAGCAGATAGGCTACGATTGTGCAACTATTTCAACCACCAACCAGTTAAACTTCCTATAGTAGATCCGACAAATGCGAGTAAAAACCTCCCCAGTGCAACTCCCAAGCCACCCAGAAGAAATGAAGAGAATTCTCCCAGAAATGGAAATCATTGGGATTGAAATGCATTACATAGTTGTCATTACTTATCTCCCCAAAGCAAAGTAGGCATTTTTTGGACCACACCATGTTCCTGCTCTGGTTGAGATTTTTAGCTGTATGTAGTCCCAATCTGGTTTAGACCACCAAGACTACTTTATGCTTTTCCTACCAGTAAGGATCTACCATCCAGGAATCTAATCTGAGGTGTGATATGGTAATAGCAGCAAGAAAACAAGCCCAAGAGACAAAACAAGCACTTGCTCTCCCAGATAAGCCAGTTTTTTAAGCATGCAGCTTCACAAAATGGTGTAGGCTAAATTAACATTGTGCCATAGGAAGGTCCTTCCTTCTACCCCATTCCCACCTTTCCTGTGGATGCACATTCCTGTAAATGACCTTGCACCACCTCTGATGTCTGACTAACCATTCACAAGCCATTTCAACTCACTAGTCCTGTATAAACACCACCACATCAACTGACCAAAAAGCTTCTCATCTTCTGCCAGCTCAGCAAACCAGATCAGCTCCTGCAAGGCTCCAATAAGTACCAGAGTCTGCTGACTCTTTTCCTTGTGTGCCTGCTGCCCATTCACAAGTCTCGAATCCACATTTCCATGGTTGAACCAGCACACTCTGACTGTTTGCACTCCAAAGCCCACACACCACTTTTTTTGGCCTAAAAATCATATACATGACAGCCAACCTTTACTTTACAAATGACAGCCCTGAATCATTGTCCTTGTATATCTTGCATTCAAGGTATTTTCTTAAGGAAAAAAAACTTGCCAAATAAAATTCGAATACGTATTTAAGCCCCCCTAATTCCCACATGCTCAAGTTAAAAGTTACAGGTCTGACAGATCCTCACTGCCTACCTCTGGTTGGACTTCTTCACTCAAACTCACTCGGCTGAAATGCAGTTTTATGTTATTTTTTCCAAAATCTCCAGGGCTTCCCCCCCATCCTAGAAGAAAGGCATTTTCTTGAACCACACTGCAGAGAAGAATGCAGCAGGAAGCCAAGCCATCCTTTCACTTGGAAGGAGTTTAAACGAGAAGATTCCATTTTCAGATGACTCCAGCCCCACGCGCTGGCATGAGACCCCACTCCCCTGAATTCACCAGGGATGTTCCTACTTCCAACTCCCAGGGAATTTGACAGCCACAGAACTCCAAAAAGCTCCTAACATTAAAATAAATACGCAAATAATGAAACCTCTGTTTCTTGGTTTCAGCAGCAGTTGGCACTGCAATTAGAGTTCTCCAAGGATGCACTTACCCCCTAATGAATGCCTGGAACAGCCATAACAGGGTGCAGGGCAGATTACGGAATCCCCACAACTCAGCTTGGTGAATTGATGACTCCCCTGAGCAACACAAAGCTGGGCCTAGAGGCAGCGAGCGTTTTTACGCTGCCTCCGTTTTGAAGCCTTATTAACAAATTAAATGAGAAATAAATACATCTCCCTCTGGGAACAGGAGGGAAAAAATTCCATTTTAATAAGGAGCCCAGACACCTTTCCATTCGTCTCTTGTGAACAAGAAAGAGAGCAGAGAAACTGATAATAGAGGAAGTTCATTAACTACCATCTAAGATTGTGGCAGTACATGAACAAACCCCAAAACACCACACTGGCAGCAGCTGAAATCAAACCTCTCAGTCTTCTGTGGAGGCTGCTCTGGTCCCTGTGCCCGTCTCCCAGAGATGTCAAGCATGGAAAAGACACATTGCTGAGACAGCACAACAGCTGGCATGACACTGGGGAAGGAAAAGTGTCCCTTTGCTTTTGCTGGTCTGCAGACACCCACATCTCCTCCCTCTGCAAGCCAGGATGGGTCACAGGCAGATGGAGCAGCAGGAGTGACTCCTAAGAAAGTGCTTCACACACCAGTTTCCCTCCTCCCTGTAGTGGGCAGTGGGATAACTATGGTGACCCAGCACCCCCAATTAACCACCTTTTTTACCCAAGATTTTTGTGTGTCGTTGTTGGAGACCATATGGTCCAAGTTTACAGCCAAGAATAAATCTCTTTACCCTCTCCTGTTTGCATCAACAACCTTAACATTCTTGTAATGCAGGTTTTGATGGATGCATTTCCTTTCCTCTCCATGAAAGTAAATCAGTGGCAAACACTTAACCTGCCTCCTAAAACTCAACACAGGCCATGAAATCCAAGCGGGCAGAGTAAAAGATAATTCACGGTCTCAAGTGAAGCCAGGTGGATCAGAGCTCCACTGGCATCTGCATGCTCAGAAAAGACATCAGAAATCATCTGAACAATCAAAAATTGTCATGCATGCACAAAGGATTTTAATATAATTCTTGAGTGAACTTCTAAAAGAAGGCACAGCCATCAGTGCACCTTAGAAATCAATGCATTGCAGAACTTTAATCAAGCATTGCTCCATAATTTGACACAGTTTCCCCTGCACAAAAGCATCTTTAAAGCCAAGTGTCTCATGCCTTGAACCTCTGTTATACTTAAGAAAATAAACTTAAAAAGACATTCATTATTCTTGAACTAAGCATTTCCCTACTAAGTCCCATCCTAGAACAACTTTTAACTGCTAATTTATCATCCTCCCTCCCAGTGACAGGGAAGATTTATAGTGGAAAAGGCTTATTTAACATTACTCTGATGCCAAAAACACATGGTATTACACTTTTGGCGATACTGGTCAAGAAGCAACAACCAAGGAAAACAAACTGCTAAGAAATAACCCCCCAAAAAACCCCATTCCCAAAATTGTAAGCCTTGGCGTGGTTCCACTGGAATAAACTCCGACGGAATTCCAACTTGAAGGTTGTTTACAGCCAGAGGCCAAATGTCCCATTTCATCCTCTTGCAGCCACCTGCCTATCCCTTATCTCCACCACAGCTCTGCTCTGCTTATCAGCACAACGATCCCGCTCTGCCACAAGCAGACACATTCCAGAGCCCCACTGACCAGGGGGGAACTGAACATGGCAAACATGTGGCATTAGGAGAAAGCCACTGTGAGTTCCTCTAACACAGGATGAAGCCCACTGACACAGGAAGACGGGTGAAGGACGAGGGAGGAGAAATGCTCCCTGCACATGTTACTGCCAAAATCCAGAATGAGCACATTGGCAGGATCAAGGTGGCAGTAATGGAGAGGTGGGAGGCCAACAGGGGCACTCTCACACAGAGCATCTGCCTCAGATGAGAGATTTAAATTAATGAAGTGCAGAAGAGGAGAAGAATGAACAGCCAAACCTCCAAAGCACAGGAGTTCATAGCAAGAGGAACCTTCACTGCAGGCATCTATCAAAAAAAGAAAATAAAAACAGGACACACGTTGCCCAACGAGTTCTCAGATACTTTGAAATTTTTTTTTATACAGGAGGGAGGAAGAAAAGAAAAAAAACAGGAGGGGGGGGAATAAGCCATGATAAAAGGAAGGGCTCTTCTAGTTTCATTCTAATCAAAGGGGAAGAACTGACTAAGAACATGAAAGTGGAAACAACCTGGCTGACAGAAGGCATAAGAAGGCAACTCTCACAATTCTTGAAAAGGGAAAACAGGGAGCCACAAAATAAAGAAAATGAACTAATGGTAAAATGCTAAAAGACAAGCTATCAGTAACCCAGGAGAAAAATATGAAGTTTACTGACAAATCATCTCAGCTCTTCAATAATTCGAAATTCAAGGTATTTTGCACAAGTGCAAAGCAAATCACTGAAGGTCACCTCATTAAGTGAACAGCACAGTTAACAGAATACAAAAGGTTAAAGCTTTAGGAAAGAAACTACCAGGAGGCAACACAAAAATACTCCTTCAGAATGCCTGCAGTGAAAGAAAGAGCAGTTGAAGCAGAAGCACATTAACCCACTATGCAGTGGGAAGGAAAATCTCTAACAGATGATGCCAAAGCACTTGGGGCATTTTCTGCATCAATCTCCACTCAGTAAGACGGATTAGCTGGCTAATGTAACTCATATCACAGCAGAAGGAGCAAAAGCACGAGCCAGAACTGGGAAATGCATTACAGCAACTGCTCCAAAACTCCCGAGCCAGCAAAGCCGAGACCCTGAATTTTCCATGCAGATTTGTCGGGAAACTTCAAAGGGAAAGCACGGTAAAGGCAATATGCAACTGCAGACAACTTAATGAGCCTCCATAAACCTATGGATGTGTAGTCCATAAACCTGTGGACTATATCCAGGGGTTATATTAAGAGTACTTCAAGGTTTTCAGTTCTGGTAGGTGCAATATTTACCCTTTGAAAACTGACAAAGGCAGATCATCTCTGCTCTCTGAATTAAGTGCCAACAACCTAGAGAAGGACAAAAGCACCTGCCTCTAGAAAGCAGGAAACCAAATACACAAGGAAACACAAATCAGAGTCAGGCTCACCATCAGTCCCTGGGAAGACGCTGAAATAATCAGACAAATTACCTCTTTCAGGTAACGAAACAGATAAGATTCCACACACAATTTCTTAGAAACAAGTCACATCAAAGGAATATAATTCCCTGCAGTGACACAGTTACAAAGTAGGTAGCAAAACAGCAATTCCAGGCAAAATAGTTTTGGTTTAACAGGACTTTTGACACTCTTAGACTGACAGTCACATAACTGAAACAAATGCAGAACACACTGAAGTACTGGGAGATGATTAGAACCCCACACCCAGCTGTCATTATTTCAGTCAGAGAGAAAATTGGTAGCAAGCCCATTCACATGGCTCTAATCTTTTCTCATTCTCCACTGTTACAGAAAGTAACCAGTGGAAGAGGGTTATTCAGCAAGGAACTCACCGCAGGCAGCTCCATATTTTGCTCTGCCTCGGTTTGATTTCTTTCTTTCACAAGGAAGATCTCCCTGACAACATTTTGTCCACAAACTACACATTGGAAAATACTGGGGCAGTGACAGAGGATAATCTGGGACAGTTTCAAAAGCTTGGATGGAGGGATTCAGAATCTAAAGTCACTCAAATCGAGTGCAAAAGTCACCTGAAGTAACATGTTTTTTAACAGAGCAAAAACATAGTACGTTGCAGAACACAACATGGAAGGCAAGGTTAAATTCTGTTCTGCCCATGGATGTGTTGGGTGGCAAAGTGCTAAAGAATCTGGGCTTATCCTGATAATAAATCAAACATGTCACTGCCAAAAAATAAAGACTCCTCATCCTGCCTGTACGAAATGCACGTGAAATCGTGTGAATCGTGTGAAAAGCACATGAAATAATTTTGACTCTGGCTGATGTACTAAGAGACCCAGAGGGAACAGCGTGTCCAGTTCCAGTAAAATGCAAACCAAGTGGAAAAGTCCTCAAGAAAAACAGTGAGAACAGCCCACAGATGTATTAAAAAATAATAATAATAAAAAAAAAAAATCACTCAAGAGAGGAGACTGAAGGAATGGGGTCTCTTCAGAGTGGAAAACACCAAAGAGAAAGCCCCCAAAACATGCAAGGCATTCCCTACAGAAGAGGTGTAATCAAGAGTTCACAAGGTATACCTCATGTTAGAACTCTTAAATGTTTAAGTTATAGCAAGTAAACGTAGACTGGAAAATTAGGAGAAGTATTTTCAATGGTAAGAATAGCAAACTATCAGAATGCATTGTCTAAGGATAAATCTCCACCAGAAACTTACTTTAGCTCATTTGCTTTGAAAACTAGTTAAATATTCCTTCCTTGTGCCTGAAACGCAGTGAATTTATGGGAGAACAAATGTCAATTACCTCCCTTTTTCCCCTCCATTCATTCACAGGTGGATCATCTGAGCTTCCAGCTTCTGGATTAGTTATGAGAATTTATTAACCATTACTAAGAAACAGCTTCCAGCATGAAGGCTTTGCAATGTTGTACAGAAACAGGAATAAAACCACAGCCTTAAAGGAAGGAAAATGCAGAGGAAAAATGACACACTTGAACCAGATCAAGATGGAGAGTCCTTAATTACAACAAAACCAAAGAAATGCAGAGATCCTACTCTGCAACAACAGAGGTGCAAACAACAAGAGCTGGGGGAAGTAGAGGCAGAACTTGTGCAGAAACAAGGAGCAAGGCAAGGACATCAACCCCAAACACGGTGTCAGCAGCTGCACCCACCAAAGCATAAAACACCATTTTCTCAAGTAAAGCTCAGCTACAAAAAAAAGTACAGCTGAGAACCAAAGCAGGAGAGGAAACTGAGACATGCTGTCCTCTGCTGGAAGTGGCTCTGGATGAGCCAGAAAGCAGAAGATCATCAGGAAAGCAGAAGATCATCAAGACAAGTCCTTCGTTCGTCAGTGCATACAAAACCAAGGCATCATTTTAAAACTGCTCTGCTTTGCCTAGACGTGGCTGTTGCCTTTTGAGCTCCAGTTAATGCTGCACTTGGACACAGAAAGCACAGCCCTGTCACCAAACAGACGCTCCTGATGCCACCTCTCCTACACCACCAGATCTCCTGCTGCTCTGCCACACATCTTCAGGGCAACACAAGTGCTTGTGTGGCCACAGAGAACAGGATCAGGGAACAGAATGGAAGGTAACTCTTCTTTTTTTTTCCTAAGACAATAAGATGAATCCTTTCTTGCAATTCATTTCCTTCATCCTGTTCACTTCCATCACAGCATCAAGTCAAGCAAAAGCTTTCAGGCTGGGTCTTTTGAATGTAATACATATGTAGCTTAAAAAATATAAAAATACATCACAGAAAAGATGGAAAGACACAAAACCTCCAAACAAAATTAATAAGAAAAGCAAACAAACAAAAATTAAACAAACAAAACAAAAACAAACAAACAAGCCCACAGAAAGGGCTGCTACTGCAATATGAGGGTTCTGTCATGGACATCCAGAAAGAACGTAGAGTACAGCCTTTCAAACTTCCACATTAAAGATGATCACCAGGTCTGAAAGTGAATGAGTTCAGACGATCTGCAACTTAAATCAGGTTGAGCCAGTGCTGGGAATTAGAGGTTTTGGGAGGAAAAAAAAAAAAAAAAAAAAAAAAAAGGAATGATTCGTCTTGGAAAAAAAAACAAAAAAAAAAAAGAGTGAACACGACCATCTGCACTGGTTCACAAGAGGATTTTCTAACATTTAAACCGGCATCAAACCTTCAGCAAAGCATTCTTCATTCTGGAGAATTGACACATTGAAAGGATAAAAAAAAAAAAAAAAGGTGTTTTGCTGTATGTTTCCTATATTTCTCAACTACTCGGGCACAGCGCCAAGAAACGTTTACGCCGATGACAAATTTATTTTCCCCTGCGTTCCCGGCTTCGCACCCCGAAGCCCCGCGGGACAGGAACCTGTCCCAGCCACACGCCGGGTCCCGCGGGCTCCTGCCCGCTTCCCCCCGGGAATTTCGCTGCTCCGAGGGAAGCCCGGGCTGACACGGAGGCCGAGGGAGGAACCGATGGCACGAAGGGCCCGGGGCCGCCCCGCAGACACCGCTCGGAGCCGGCGGGGCCGGAGCCGCCCCCGCTCCCGGCCCGGCCAAGGAACCGACCCCTCCCCCGGGGCCCCCGCGGCGCTCCCGCTGCCCCCGCGGGCCGGCCGCACTCACAGCGTGTGCCCGCAGACGTTCACCATGAGCTTGAGCGAGGGGTTGCGGTACTTGGTGGTCTTGCAGCGCGGACAGCCCAGGTCGTCCATGGCCGCCCCCGCCCCGCTCCCTCCGCCCGCCGCGCCTTCCGCCTTCCGGTGCGGCCCCCAAACGGCCCCGCCGCCGCCCGGCGCCGCCCCGCGCGTTCCGCGGCCCCGCCGGGCCGAGCGGGTGCGAGCGGCGCCCGCCCGGCCGTGGGGCTGGAGCTGGGGCTGTGCCGGCCCCAGAGAGCCGGCTGCGACGGGGGAGAAAGGGGGGCACTCGCCCGTGAGAGACCAACAGGGATCGCTGAGTCAGTTGGGTTGTAAAAGACCTCCGGTATCCTCGAGTCCAACCTGTGCCCCAGAACCGCCGTGTCAACAGGGCTGTGGCGCTGAATGCCGCGTGCGGTCTCTCCTCAAACACCTCCAGGGACGGCGGCTCCGTGGGCAGCCCGTTTCGAAGTCTAACCGCCCTTTTTGTGAAGAAATTCCTCCTCATGTCCAACCTAAGTCTCCCCTGGCACAGCCTAATGATTTGTATCATCTTCTCATCCTGTCAGTTGTTACCCGGGAGGAGAGACCTACTCCTACATGTCTACGGTCTCCTTTCAGGTAGTTGTAGAGAGCGATAAGGTCACCCCCGAGCCTACTCTTCTCCGGGCTAAGCGCCCCCGCAGCCGCCCCTCATCACACTTGCTCTCCAGCCCCTTCCCCGGCTCCACCGCCCTTCTCTGAACGTCCCCCAGCACCTCAACGACTTTATTGAAGCCAGGGGGCCCAGAGCCGGACACAGCGGGGGTCCCCTCACCCCACAAGCCGTCCCAACCGAGGTGCCTCACCCCGGGGGCCACCACAGCCCCGCGGGGAGAGCTCAAGGCCCGCCCGGTGCGGGGGCAGCCGCAGGTGCCCGGGACCCGCCGCCGCCCGCGGGGGCTCCAGGTGGAGCCGTGAGGGGGGAGCGGCGCGGGGCGCGCGCGCCCCCCCCTTGATTGACGGTCGCCATGGAGACGGGCGTAGCCCCGCCCCTCCCGGCGCGGCGCGGGCCAATAGGCGGGCGCGGCCCGGGCAGCGGTGGGCGGGGCCACATAGTCTTGCGGCGGGTGCGGGAGCCGCGGCGGGGGGAGCGGCGGGAGCGCGGCCGGGACACAGCGCCGGTCCCGGATGGTCACTGCGGGGCCGCGGGGAAACCTGATCGGCTGCAGCGGGAGGAGGAGAGACAGATAGGGAAAGGGGGGAGAGGAGGAGAGAAGGGGACGCCGCGGGGGGGGTGGGGGGGAGAAGGAAGAGGGGGGAAAAAAAAACAAAAAAAGAAACGAAAAAGGAGGAAAAAAAAAATAAAAGGAAAAACTAAACCGAAACATGTCTTCTGCCTCCCCCGCCACGGACGACATCGTGATCGCGGTGGAGATCAAGGAGGAAAATGTGATGGAAATGCTCTCGGAAGCCCCCGAGGCGCCCGCGCCGCCGCCCCCTCCCGCCGCTGCCCCGTTCCCCATGGAGCACGCAGGCTCCGCCAGCGAGGAGGGAGCCGCGGAACAGGTACTGCTCCACACTGAACTCCTGGCCAGGAACCACCACGCTGCCTCCTCTCCCTCCTCTTCATCTTCCTCCTCCTCCTCCTCCTCCTCCTCGCAGACCCCCCTGGCTTTCTCCCCGGACCACGTCGCCTGCGTGTGCGAGGCGCTGCAGCAAGGTGGGAACCTGGACCGCCTGGCCAGGTTCCTGTGGTCTTTGCCCCCGAGCGATCTGCTACGTGGCAACGAGAGCCTGATGAAAGCCCGGGCGCTGGTGGCTTTCCACCAGGGCATCTACGCCGAGCTCTACAGCATCCTGGAGAGCCACAACTTCGACTCCTCCAACCACCCGCTGCTGCAGGAGCTCTGGTACAAGGCTCGCTACACCGAGGCGGAGCGAGCCCGGGGCAGACCTTTGGGGGCGGTGGACAAGTACAGGCTCCGGAGGAAATACCCCCTGCCCAGGACCATCTGGGACGGCGAGGAGACGGTCTACTGCTTCAAGGAGAAGTCCCGCAACGCGCTGAAGGAGCTCTACAAGCAGAACCGATACCCCTCGCCCGCCGAGAAGCGCAACCTGGCCAAGATCACCGGGCTGTCCCTCACCCAGGTCAGCAACTGGTTCAAGAACCGCAGGCAGCGGGACCGCAACCCTTCGGAGACCCAGTCCAAAAGGTGAGGGAAAACTTTTTGCTCCCCGCCCCCCTCTCCCGCCTGCCTTTCCCTCTCCCGGCTCTTTCTTCCCTTGCAAACATGGCGCTTACCTTCGGTGCGCCTCGTCCTCCCCTCCTTCCTCCTCCCCGCTCCCTCGCTCCCAACACACCCACCCGGCCCGGCCGTGCGAGGCGGCGCGGGGGAAACTTCCCGGACCCGCCGCCCCGCGCTCCCGGGGCAGCTCCCGGGCCGGGGGAGCCGCCGGGCGGGCTCCCGGGAGAACGCGGGGCGGGGGGTGCTCGTGTGTGTGTCCCCCCCCTCCGGCTCCTTGTTTTTATTCAATTGTCGCGCCTGACAGAGTTAATCATTGACGGCCGGAGGACGCGCGGGGTCCCGGCGCTCCCTCTGTTTTGAAACCTGACTCGGGAGCGGGCCGGGCTCGGGTTTCAGCGGGGGAGCGGGGCCGGTTCCCGGGGCTCCCGGGCAGGAGAGCGGCCCCGGCCCGGCCCCGCTCCGCCCGCGGCTCGGGCTCGGCTCCCCCCGCCCCGCGACGGGGGCGCGGGCAGGTGGAGGTGACCTTCCCCCTTCTCCCCCCGCCTTCCCCCCGGGAAGGGGGAGAGAAAGCGCGGGGAGAAGGGGGGGAGGAAGGGAGCGGGGAGGGAAAGCGGCCGGCGGAGGGGGCCCCAAGGCATTTCTCAACCAAGGGCGCGATTGTGCCGCCGCGGCCCCTCTCCGCGGGACACATCAAAGGGCGAAGGGGGAGGGAGCGGGGAGGGGGGGCAGCGACCGAAAAATGCAGCCGAGGGCGGACCAGTCAGCGAAAAAAACCCCGGCGCAGCCCCGGGCGGAGGCACAAAGGCCGCCCCCCACCCCTCCGTCCCTCCCCCGGGCGGCGGGCACGGCCGGAGGTGCCTCCGGGGGCAGCGCGGGCCGGGGTCCCCCCCTTTCCCCGGGCCGGGGGCGGCGGGCAGAGCCTTCCCGGCCTTCCCTCACCTCCCAGCGCTTTGCCAAATGGCCGCGGCCGACTCTCACACGTGTGGACACCCCGCGCCGGGCAGCCCCCTCCGGCCGCCCGGGTGGAGGAATTTATTTACAACTCCATAACCCAAGTCTGTAAAGTTTCTCCTCGGCGAGTGTTTGGCTTGATGTGTTCTTTTCCGAGAAACCTTCCCCCGCCCCCCCCCCTCGTTTGGCTTTAATATTCGTTTAAAGTACCTGGTAAAGGCAAAACACAGAAAAAAAAAATGTTCGTGGAAACTCTCACAAACTGTGTTAAAGCCTCGGTGCAGAGATCCTGGCATGCCATGGTAATGCAATGTCATCTCTCCATCTTTTCCCATAGCGAGTCAGATGGCAACCCTAGCACAGAAGATGAATCCAGTAAGGGGCAGGAGGATTTATCTCCCCATCCACTCTCCAGCTCATCGGATGGCGTTACCAGCCTCAGCCTTCCCAGCCACATGGAGCCTGTCTACATGCAGCAGCTTGGAAACACTAAAATAGCCTTGAGCTCATCTGGTGTCTTGCTGAATGGAAACCTCGTGCCTGCTAGTACCTCTCCTGTCTTCCTCAACGGTAGCTCTTTTCTTCAGGGACCCAACGGTGTCATACTCAATGGACTCAGTGTGGGCACTTCACAGACAGTTACCTTAAATTCGCCCAAAACCGTGTCCAGTGTTGTGAGCAACGGGGTGTCCATTACTGACATAATTTCATCGTCATCAGAAGATGTCAAAGACTTCAAACTCCTTCAGGCTTCTGTCCCCAACGCCACAGCAGCCACATTCAGCCCCAGCAACATCCCAGTCTCTTTTCCAGGATTGATACCGAGCTCGGAGGTGAAAAGGGAAGGCGTAGAAACTGCTACTTCCCAAGATGGAGGCTCTGTCGTTACTTTTACTGCTCCTGTCCAAATAAACCAGTATGGCATTGTCCAGATCCCCAATTCAGGAACAAATGGCCAGCTGCTGAACGGAAGCATTGGTTTTTCTTCTCTGCAGCTGCCTCCTGTTTCTGTGGCAGCTTCACAAGGTAAAAGTTTTGTCTCTCACAGTAAGAGGTATGAGGAAAAAGTTGGAATCAGGCACACTTGGCATTTTAGAAGCTGTGGTCCTTTTCCTCCAAGGTACCAGGATTGTATCTCTGCCATGGCCACACAGAGAACATCAAATAACATCAAATAATACCTTTTGCTTCCCTTTATATAGTGGGTTATGCTCATGGACAGACTGTTAGATGAGTCTGAGCTCTGCTAAGACCAGGGAAGGAGGTCTGGTAATTTACACCGCTTTCATCTCATGCTGTTCACAGAAGTCTGTGATACCAGTCTTCACAAATATCTGTAAATTTTACACGTTTCAGTAATACAAAATATTCCCCATTTGCCACTGAATTCTTCCAATGAGAAGGTTCATAAAAAGGAAAATTGCAGCAGCTGGAAATTGTTACCGCTGTTGCTCTTGTGGTGCTTGTTTTGTTTTTTTGTTTTTTTAACCAAAGCATGTCATAAAAATACATATTAAATTACTGTAGACACAACAAGGCCGAGCAGTTACACTTGTACATTTTCTGTTCCATAATTAAGAGAGATTAAACATGAGGGAAGCAATAGAAGTAAGGAATAGCTCGTAGATGTAAAATGTGAGGGTATTGAGATAAAACTGCCCTCAGTCCAAGGGAAATATGTCATCACAGGTTCACGTGCCAAGTGTGCAGGCTCCTCCCCGAGTTTGCTTTAGAGTTTATCTTAACATACCGTAGACTGAACATTGCAGCCAGCCAGGAAGAATCTCAGGGAGCACAAACCTACTTCTGGATCCTTGTTTTGAAGCAGGTCAGTTAAAAAGCACGACTGAACATCTTTGTTACTCATTAGACACTGTATGTTTGGTTATGAAAATTATTAAATTGGAATGAATCTCTTTAGTTTCAGGAGCTGTGAATCCTATAAGGAAAATCAAATTGTGCTCCTGTGCTTCTTTGAATCGAAGGTGTATAGGGAGTGAATTATTCTTGCTGGAGCACGGGGAGGAACACTGGAGTTGTACAAACACATTTTAAATGCGTGCACAGTTATAAGCTCCTAAAATGTGGCACTCACAGGCACTGGAAGTTATTGGTACATAGTTTAACCAAGATTAAAGAGAGAAGACATTTAGTCTGAATGCCACCTGTAATTACAAAAGCCACTTAATCCACATGCTCCAAGGCATAAACTGACAGCCAGCAGTGGTGAGAAGGAAAGTTCTGTCCCTTAAGTAGTGTGGGAGTACTGTGCTTGAAAGCCCTCAGATTCATAATAAGCTCCTCTCTGACCATTTTCCCCACTGTTAAAAATGCTGACTCCCACTGGAGAGTGGTCCACCATATGTCTGGTGCAGAGAAAAGTTTTGGTTTTCTTAACATGAGATGGATGGATAGCTGGCTGCCTATTCCAAGTGAAGTGTGCTGCAGGCTATTTTAAGTCAGCCACAGTAAATAATACTGACAGGTAACTTCAAATTGCCTCACTTTATTCTTCTGGTTTACAGGTATGCATAACATCTTCCAAAAAATCATCATTGATAAACCAAAATTGATAGGGAGCTAAAATATTGCCCATGTGAAAAATTCATCTTTGCTGCACTTCTGAAAACTTCAGGTGCATCCAACTGTAGCCGCCTATAATTAAACTGCTTTTGAGAAAGAGAGGTGTTTGGAGTGGGACCCAGTCCCAAGAGCCAGTATTTCTTATTTTAGGAGGTATCATAATGACAACTTACATGCCACGTCCAGTAAAAACAACTTCGGGTCATCTCTGGCCACCTTCCCTTGCTTTGGCTCGCTGCAGCATCACGCGAGCACTGCTGTGGCTTTCAGCAAGGGGAGGCAGTGCTGGGTGACTTTACACAGTGTGGTGGATGTGGCAGGGTTAGGATTTTAGAAATACGTGATAAAGCAAGGTGAAAGGCAGTAGATCCAAGTGCGTGACAGACTACCTCATTAAACTGATAGAAATTACCGGTTTTTCGTGTTTTCTGTGCAGGTTGACTCGGGCAGGTTCTGCCCAGCAGGAGTGGATTTCATGTGACGTGTCTCCAGTTCCCACACACAAGCTGTAGTCTGTCACTGAACTATCTTTAATAGCTTTTCATGCTTCTATTCTTAGATAGAAATGGAGTGGTGGCAACTAGTGAAGGCCAAAGAACGTTCATTTTAGTCACATGGCTTGGGGACTGTTTGCCCCTTAATGGGAGTGTGAAAGATACCTCATATACCAGAAACCCTTTTTTTGTTTTTCTTTCTAGAAGCTGTTTCTATTTACAGCTTTTTTTCTTTATACCAACCTCTTCTTCACCTGTTACAAAAATTGCTGTTTGGTGTTGTGTGAAATAATAACATACGCGTGACCTGCAAACAAAAAAGACCAGAACTTCTTACAGAAATGCCTGCACACCTCTCCGCCAGGTGTAATCTCTGTTTTCCTTTCTTTTGCTTCTCTTTCCCCAGGTAATGTTTCAGTAAATCCCAGCACATCTGACGGAGGAACTTTTACAACTGACTCTTCAACAGTGCAGCAGGGAAAGGTTTTCTTCAGCCCCCTCGCTCCGAGTGCGGTGGTTTATACAGTTCCCAATTCGGGCCAGGCAGTAGGCTCTGTCAAGCAAGAAGGACTGGAAAGAAGCCTGGTGTTTTCTCAGTTGATGCCAGTCAGTCAGAACACACAACTAAACGTAAACATGTCTTCTGAAAATATATCCAGCGGAGGACTCCAGTCCTTGGCCTCCTCGCTAGTGAATGTAACACCCTCCCATAATTTTTCCCTCACGCCACCTACTCTTTTAAATGCTGCAGAACTGAACTCTGGTATCTCGGAGAGCCAGTCCATGTCATCACCCGTGACCAGTACCTCTACAGTGATATCTATCAGCAACACTAACTATGCAACCCTTCAGAACTGTTCCCTCATTACCAGTCAAGACCTGTTGTCCATTTCCACGGCACAGCCCGTGCTTGGAGAAATAGTTTCTACGAGCGGAGACCGTGTCAGCCACCCCTCTGCACAAGTGCATCAGGATTTTGGCAGGGAGCACAGGTTAGTCCTGCAAGCCGTACCCGACGTCAAAGAGAATTTCTTACCTAGTTCTGAGAGCAAGTCAACTGGCAATTTAATGATGCTGGATTCCAAATCCAAGTATGTTATGAGTAACATGGTTGACACGGTTTGTGAAGAACTGGAAACGGACAAAAAAGAACTTGCCAAACTGCAGACAGTTCAGATAGATGAAGATATGCAAGACTTGTAACTTCTTTTTTTTTTTTCCTTGCTTTCTGTTTTAATAGATAAGTCTCCTGTTGAGGCCCTAAGAAGCACCGAGTGGGGTGTTTGGGTTCTTTTTTTGTTTGGTGTTTTTTTTTTTTTTTCATTTAAAGAAACCAGAAGAACATTTAAATGGTCTGAGTTGATGTACAGAGGAATTTCCAGCAGTGGAATTAGGTTGCCACACTTGGTTTGCTTGCAGTATTCTCTTTTAAACAGATTAAAGGAGAAAGGAAATGCCAGGGCAAGTACTGAGTGAATGGGTACAGGTTTGGCTACCAGATACTACCCTGAAAATTTAACTAGACTCTCCATAGTACAACATACTCTGAACAGTAAGTATACACTCCTAACTTCAGATAGAAAAATCTCGCTCCAAAAACTTAGGAACAATGCAGTCACTTTTGCTGTTTACTTCCAGTCCGTGGGCATTGAAAAATTTTCGAGGAACTCCAGACGATACCTCTCCGGCTACTTTTATGTTATTTGAGGTTAAGAAACAAAACAAAGTCACAAATAATACTGTTACCGGTGTGTTTGCTTTTTTTCCAACAGACTTGTGTTCAAACCAAAAACCTCACATCAATCATGTACAGGTTTCTAAATGCTACGGCGAGCATTTTGTCAGGGCACCAGAAAAAAGCATCATTTGAAACTCTAATTATGCAACTCAGAAGCTTTCTCTCCAGTATGAATGTAAATATTGTTTCAGTTCTTATAAAGGAGACTTTTTTTTTTTTAATTAGTACAATGGATTTTATTTATGGTTTATGTTCCCTTTCACTTTAGACACAATGCATTGAAAAGGAAAACGTTTTCTGGCTGTTTAATTTATTTTTATTGTTTGAGCAGGAAGTAAGCGTAGTTATTTCTGACAAGGTTTTACTTTTTTGTAGTTTTTTTCAAGCAATAGACTGTAAAAGTAAAATGTTAATCACACTGAAACTAGAAAATGAATTCCCAGTCTCACAAACCCAGGAGGTCACTGTCTCTACCCCCTCTGTCTTTGTGTTCAGGGGCTTTTTGTTTGTTTTGTTAGTAATTTGCGAATTAGTTGAACCTTTTTGTGTATTTTTTACAGAATTCCACGTGCCTTTCTTCCTAGTGGCCTTATCTTTGTTACTAAAGCACAGTGGCAGGAGGAATAAAAACACTGATTTGCAAATATCCGTCCTCAGGGCCAAATCCTGATGCCTTACTTCTGCAAGTAGACCCTCTGACTTGGATACTTGCACGAGTAAGAAGAGAAATTTTAAAAGTCTTTTGGACATCGTGGGTGACATTTACTGGCAGTGCAGAGAGCCAAAGGTGGGTCCTTCCTCAGCAGGGCAGGAGGAGTCTGGGGAGGGATCGTGGGCAGAGCTGTTGTGCCGAGGGAAAGGTCTTGGCTCCAGCCTCGGGCAGATGAGCAGGAAGGGTTGGATGGGCAGGCCAGGGAGGGGAACCCCATGTTTACACGGGCCCATTGGCCAAATAGCCCGTGTGGGAGGACTTTGGTTGCAGGTTGAGCAAGCAGCTCTCCATCCAGGAGTGCTCTTGTGTGTGTATTTATATGTCTTTCCAGGATGAGCAGCCTGAGGGCTGATGGTGGGAACTGCAGCTCTGAAGGGCTCCTGGCAGCAGCCATGGTACCTGCCTGGCTGGGGATGGGTCTCCACACCTTTCTCCCCAAGGACAGCGGAAGCAGGTGGGCTCTGGGCAGGTAGAACAGATCTTACCTTTCCTCCAGAGGAGTTTTGTTTTGTAGCAATGGGAAAGCACATCCTTAAGCTTTAAAATAATAAGAAGAATGCAGGTGTACAAAGATGACATGCTGTTAATCCTTGCAGTCTTGTTTTGTTATTTTTTATTCTAATGTGAATATGTACAGTAACTAAAGCATGTGTTCATCCTCATCAGGGGCCTGGTCTGAAGCCTTTGGAAGACAAGGGGAAATGTTTTCATAAGCTTCTGTGGGCTCCAAATCAGGCTCAGGACAAAACAAGATCACTTGTAAAGGACAAAAAAAATGGAAAAGAAGGATGATTGAGGTAGCACATCCCAGTCTGTTTGTCTTGGCTGTAACTGGTTCTGTGGAAAGCCTTTGAGGAGTGAAGGTTCTTCCATGCACCATGCGCGTGGCATCGGTGCTCTCGCTGCAGTTTTGCACTATATTGAATACAGCTTGTTTTCCAAGGTTTTCTGTGGAACCTGGAAGCTGAGCCCTGTTGCTGATCACTGGGGTCCATGCTGCAAGCCAGAGTCTCTAGGGCTGCAGGGAAAAGGGCAGGGAAAGGGAAGAGCAAGTGTGCAAAGGGTGCACTTTGCAGCTGCACGGACTCGCTGGTTCTCTGCAGACAGAAGCAGCCCATTAGCAGTTGGCTGTCCCCATGTGCTCCCAAACAAACAGGGTGCTTGAGGCAAGTGCTTTAAAGCAGAGATTATCACGAGCAGAATATGGAGCTGTATGTTCCCCTGGCACAACTTTCCCTGACGTTCAGGGGAGCTCTGCATGAGCAGGGAATCCGATAGGCCGGAATTCTCCTGTCCAGTCTGCCTGTTTATCTGCTTGCCTGGCCCCAGCATGAGCAATCTGCTTCCCACCTCTTCACCCATAAAACCAAGGTGGTGATGACAGTAACAGTAATAGTAGCTGCATATGATTTGCATGAAATTGTTCAGCCATTTGGAAAATTAGAAATACCCTGTATCATTGTCATTTTAATGGAGAATGTGTGCTTAGCTCTGAAGGAGTTCATTGAGGCTTAATGTTTGGTTTGTGAAGCTCAGACTATATTTGGAGGCAAGCTAGGGAATATTTCAGAGCACCTGTTGGTGAGATCAGGTCTTATAACTGAAAAGACTGTGGTGTTACACTAGTACCTGTTACTTTTTTTTTTTTTCCTCCTTTGCATTTGTTGTGTTACTGAGACTCTGAATTCCATGGCTTTGCAGCACAGTTGACATGAAAACTGTGTATGTTGTTACAGTGGCACGTATCTTGGAGTGTCTGGTACTTGTAATAGGAGACTTCCCACTCTTCAGTGGGAGTGGAGGATGTACATAAAAGCAGTGGTTTGGGACAAAGTAAGATTAATCTATTCTAGTCTTCCAGATATCGAGTAACTTATTATTATCTTTTACTCTTTCTTTTTCCCATTGAAAATAAGTGTCATTCCCTTCAGATAATGTAGTTATAACCTCATGTTTTCTGCAGGTACATATGCACAATATAAAGACTCATTGCACGGTACAGTGTTTTTAAAATAGAAATTTAAATAAGTAGTTTTACTCCTTATCAAGGTTAAGTTTTTATTATGTGACCCTCAAGCAAGCAGGGTAACTGCTCTAAATAGACAATGCTCAAAGCCCCGAAAAGTGTCCAGGGACAGATCCTTGGCTGCTGTAAATAAGGCATTGCTCCAGTGATTCTCAAACCCAGGATTTAACGTGGTATTTAGGGGGTATGGATGCTGGTCTCCCATACATGTGAAGGCAGTGAGTGTCCAAGCCCCAGAGACAGCCCTTATTATCACATTCTGTTGTTTAAATGGAAGGTATGTCTGTCTGGCATACACGTTCCTTCTCCTCCCTCCCTCTCTTGTTATGGCTGAGAATAAAGGATCATTTCAACTTCACATGTTTGTAACTTGTAAGTCCACTGGTAATCTTACAGGAAACATTGCCAAGTTCTACTGCTTTTTTGGTCCCAGACTCAGCTTTGAAAAATACGCTTAAAGTTTAAGCAAATGCTTACAAAGCAAGATGTTAAAAACCCCTCTGCTTTTTACTGCTTTTGATTAAAGCTGCCTCTGTTCCACGCAGAGTTCTGCAGAAAACCAGAAACTTGTTAAATTGAATGCTCTGTCTGGACTATTTGCATCATTGTTCCTGTGGTCTTACCTACAAGGACATTTCAGCAACGTAAATCACGGACATCTGTTGGCCAGGTCCTCAGCTGGGCTAAACTAGCACATTTCCATTAATGTCCTTTCATGCCAGCTGGGAATATGGTCCATTCATTTCACTGGTTTTAGGTCAGGGACAGATTTGGCCCAGTAAATGGTGGCAGCACAAACCAGAGCACAAGGCTGACACTTGGGTAGAACCAAACAGTCACAGTCTGTCAAAGCATATACCTCTTCCAGTTTAGTGCTTTTCCCTGTCTGTGGATTCAGGAAGACGCATTCAGAAAGCAACTTTACCCAGAAGTAAGGCTGGAACTGTCTTTATTGTTATTACCATCAGTCTGATGTTGATGACAATAATGGACAGGTTCTGACTTCAAATCCTAAAAAATCACCTCAATAACTATTTTCAGTTAAGTTAAGCAGGGCAGAATTTGACCTTGTGTGCACAGGAGCTTTTCACACACAGAGATTTCCAGTGCCTGTGCACTTTCCTTAACGAGGGCAGATGAACAAGAGGGTGCATCTCTCCAGTTTCGTATGAAATGTGTGTGCAGGACTCTGGGGGGGCATGAACTGCCCAGTGCTTGTGGTCAAGAAGTATGTCAAATCGTCAAAAGAATAGTAATTTTATAATTCTGGAAACAAAAATTGTGTTATTTTACAAGCAAGGATACCTGAAGTCTTCCTGTATCTCCTAGCAGTTATTACCTTGAAGGATATTTTATACCTTAGTTGTATGTTTCATATAATTTAAAACTTGCTTCTTAAATTTCTGAACTCAAGGAGGGGGGGCAGGAGTGAATCTTCTGACTTTGATGATTCACATTCAGAGGATGTTTGTTCTTTTGCTGCATGTACTGTTTGTCCAGAACACTAACCAGTTACTTCTCCGATGTGGGTTTATTGTGCCTTACAACAAATACGGAACTGAAGCGGAATGTACGCGTTAGAGGAGGGAATGATCGAGGAGACTTTACTGCACTGTTAGGTGATGCTGCCCCAGAGTGTATCATCAAACATATCTGTGCTTGATTACCCAACCAAAGAGATCTAAAGTATGTATGTTTGTTGTACTGTAATAGGGGTTTGTGCCTGGACAATTAAGTGTTTTATTTGTATTCTGAGATGATGTGAACTTATTTTTCTAAACACTATACTGAATAAACTTTATATTTATACACATCTTGTGTAAATATTTCTGTTTGGATGGCATGTGAGGGCTTTGAATTTTGAGTCAGAAAAGCAATCTAAAGTAGGAAGTTGGCTTTTAATGACTCATCATGAAGGTGATGGCAACTAGGAATGCCTGTGCTCACCACAGATTTGACCTAAACCCTACTTAAGCTAGAATGAGACTTTCTGTTGACTTGAGGGGGTTTTGTCAGATCACAACTTTGGTTCTAAAATACTGAATTAAAACCCATAAATCTTACATATCATATGGAACCTAGCTATTAAATCTGTGTCTCAACCCAAATTTATACCATAATTAGTTAGACACTATTAAAATATATTTCCACTTGCTAGTTAGGACTAGTCAGTATTTACTTGTGGCTGCCATGACACTGGCATGCATTCTGTGTCAGGGCCTTTTTTTTGGGTAGGTAAATTCCCATTTGCTAAATTTGTGATCGTTGAAATTTTTCTTTAAAATGTTTCCCATGGTATCAGACTTGGTTTTGGCAGCCTTTTGAGAACAGCTTGAAATGTTATGTTCCCTTGATATTAAAGGATTTAAACACATTACCATGTTACTTTAGATCTGTGTTCTAAGTACCAGGATTGCCTAGTTAAGATTTTGATGCCAAAATGAACGACAGTAAGTTCAAATAGACTAATATGTACAGGTGAAATAGTTTCACGTGCTGAAGCTATATATTCATTAGAGGTAATTAACAGCCTGCACATGCCTCTTAAATTGTATTTAGGCCATAGGAAGCAAGGTGAGATCTGAGAGATTTTTTTTTTTAATAGCTCCAGTTAAAAACATAATACCCATTATGTTATTAGTCACTAAGACATTGCCTTTCCCTACTGTTATTCACCATTCCTCCACCTCTCCCATTCATCACAGCCGTGTCCCGCTCGCTCCACGCAGCTCCGGTGATGGTGGCAAGGCACAGGGAGTCACCTCCCAATCCCGGGAACATCTCCCCTCTCTGCTTGAGGCTGATCCGACTCGCACTCTGCAGTTGCCAAAGTAAATCCAGATATCCAGGGGGAGCAGCCCTAAGGCAGAGAGAGCCAATTGCCTTGTTGCCCAGTTCCTGTTTCCTCCCCAGAAGCCGCGCTTGGCTCAGTCCTGTTCGTAGCACTTCCCTGTGCCATGCTCTGGTTTTGCCTGAGCAGTAGGTCTGTGGTAATACTTTCCTGCCCTGCAGATACCAAGTTCCTAAGTGATCCCTGGGCAGCAGCTCTGTCCCAGCTTTGCCTGGAGCAGGAGCTGAGGAGCTAAAGCCATCCTTCAACCTGACTGGGAGCAGCTTCTCTCCTTTCTGCCTCATGATGCAGCCGGGGTGGAGGGGGAGGACCGCCAGGGCCAGCACTGCTGGCTTGGCTCCAGCTTGGGGGGAATCCCCTCTGGGAAGGCTTTTCTGGCTCTGCAGCCCCCACGCTCTCGACCAGACGAAGTGCAGGGGTTGCAGAGCAACAGAAGCGGAAAGTCTCAGCGTATGCAAATGTCAGAATTCTCCCTGAGCAGCCACCCATGCGGTATGCAGGATGAATCATGTCCCAACTGAGCGCATTCCTGCTACTTTGGAGGGCTTTGCAGATGTGTTCCAGGTCACCCTGGGCGAGAAAACCACACACAGCCACAGCTCCTTGTTCCCTGGCAGTCTGTGCAGGGGGGACAGCACCTCTGGAAGGGTGGGCAGCTGGATCCCTGAGCCCCCGCCTTTCACACGGGGCCTGGGGATGCTGGAGGGAGGATGGGGGGCTGCCAAGGCAGTAGCTGGGATAGAGCTGATGGTAGGGAGTCTTGGGGAGATGGGCGGTTGCTCTTGATCTAGCGGGGAGACAAGCTGGGAAGGGAGACTGTGTTGGAAGATAGCACTTATTATCCTCTATTTCTGGCTTGATCAGAAGGGAATTTTGCTGCTTCAAGAGGCAAAGGTTGGGTCAGTAAAACAGGATTTTAATATAAATACTCAAGGCCTGGAAAGCATAGGTCTCCTCACAGGGCTGTATCCCCTGGTGTGTTGATCTCTGGCTGCAGAAATCTCTGGGCTGAAGTCTTAGTCTAGTATATGGATACAGATCACATCTTTAATATAAAAATACATTTTAGAAGGAAAATGATTCCCAGAAATGGGAATTCATCTGCCAAACAACGTGCACATAACTGACTTTGCACTTAGAGGTGCCAGAAAGTTCAGGAATGAGACCAACAATAAAAAACCAACACACGTGTGAAAAATCTACTGCATTAAAGCCAGATTCAATAAAAATAGCACCTAGTTTATGTGCTACAGAAGCTGGCACATGCCTCCAAAAGCTGAAGGAAAGAGATAAAATGCTCAGAAGTTGCATGCAGTCCAGAGGAACAGAGCAGCCCTGGAGCAGAGCTGATGGTTACTCAATAACTCATGTACGATATTCTCCTGTGTAAGTACTTCAATTCTTCATCCTGCTACTTCTCGGGCAGAAAGACGCAGTCTGTAATACTTGGGGCTGATCAATAAGCTTCGCTGTTGCAGCCAAAGTGCTTTGTGATAGATCTTACATTACCCAAAAGGACTCCCAGAACGTTACACATCATTTTCTTTCCCAGTCTGCAAGCTGACAGCCCATGATTTCAGTGTTGGTGGTATCCCTTACACTGCCTGCAGCTGTAAAATGCAGCCCCTCCCCTGAGGCACTTACAGTATACAGAAATCAAAGCAACCCAGGCTGGAATGGGAGAGGGGAGGAGGGCAGTGAGGGGAGGGGAGGTGATGTGCTCAGGGCGATGCAGGCAGTGGGTGGCAGAGCCAGGTTGCAAAGCCAGGTCTCTGACTCCCCCTGTTGCTTTACCCACTGGCTCATGCTGCCTTCCCGGGAGCCCAATCCCACTTGGATGTGACGTCCCCCGACAGCAGCAGAAGGACTTGCTACTGACACCAAAGCTGAGTTTGCTTCTTTTATTTATTTGCTGTGTTTACAGCCACCTCCTGGTGCCGACCGATAGCCCTGTCGATAACTAGAGTGGCCCCGGACCAGCATCCCTGAGCCTGCAAGCACTCAGGGTCCAGGGAAACTGTTCCTACACCCACAGGCCCTGAAGGACTGACTCCAAGCCACCCACTTCCACATCAAGGCAATCTGAGAGATGTTTGACTCATCTCACACCAAGTCCAAGGAGCTGAGGGAGAGGGATGCTCAGGAGGGCGAGGAAGGGTTAGTTCAGAGCTTGAGCTGTGCATGTCCTAAGCCAGTGGGTTCCTAAAATAATAAATCAACAACAAATTAGAATTTACAGCTTACCCATGTCCTAGCAAAATGCTGGGGATTTTGCTACTTACTGCTGCTTAGGCAAACCAAGGCAGGCAGGATCAGAAGGTGGATCTGGAACACAACACTCTGTACCAACCCAAGTACATTTACAATGCACACAAAAATATAGAGATTGTCTGTGTTAAAAAACATTTTCTGTATGCATGTAGGTAGAAGTGAGCACTGACTAGACTAAGTCTAAAAAAAATTCTTTATTTTGAGGTTAGGTTCACCATGAATTTGTGTAGGAGCAGCAACCTCTGCTCCCTCTTGCAGGCAGCATATAGTATAACCAGGTCTCAAAACTCCATGAGGGAACTCGGCTGAGGGTCAACACCCCCAGACAGGTGCAGATTCCTGACCTACGGCTGCTAAATGTATTGGTCTCTTGCTCAGAGCCTGTGGCAGAAGTGCAGCAGAGGCAGCAGGGGCTGACTGCCCTGTTAGTGCTGTCCTTGGAGGAGAAGCAAGCTCGAGCAGTATCAGTAAGAGAAAAAGCTGAAACCTCTAAGGGTGTGATATCATCTGCATGTGGAGGGATTTAGGCACATCACACCTCTTTGTGAGGGGTCAAATTAGCTCCTGAAGGCTGCTATAGCCCTGCTCCTCCTCTTCCCTATAAATGTAGTGGTGTTCTCCCCAGAGCTTCAAAATATTGAGGTGTTTTTACTTCTTGCATCACCTGCAAGGTTTGGTGTCCCTGAGATTTGCCACCAGGCCAGAAAAGTAAGACATTTTTACATGTCTGCCCATGAGGACAAGGTCTGGATGCAAGACCACAGCAGGTCCATCCTCCCAGTCAGCAAGCACTGAGGTGCTTCAGCTGAGCCCCCAAAGTGTCTTCTCCACAGCACCTTTTGTTAGGGACCTCTCAGGACTCCCCAGATAAATTTGGAGGGGATGTTTAGGGGCTGCTCTCATTTGCCATCTTCCCCTCAGACCCCAGACCTCTGCCATATGAGGGAGGTGGAATCCAGGACTTCCAAAAACACCAGTACCTGGAAGCAGGCTGCTGACAGCAGCCTATTTCGAGGTACTGCTTTATCAGGAAGAGCCTGGAAGCGCTCCCAGAGCACAGGGAATGCTGCACATACCAGGCAGGGTCGCCTTGCACTGGCCAGCAGTGCTGCAGGATGCCTGGTCCCAGATCAGACCGTGCCAGCCAGCCTTCCATGGCTCCACAACAATTTACTGGCCCAATAGAACAGTGCCAGGGGGACATTTGGCACTGCCTGCTACACACTGCAGGTCTCAGTGACCCTCTTCTGGCCTCAGCTTCTAGGAATAGCTTCCTATAGCTACCTTGGGAGGGTTTTTGTGCAAACTGAAGGCTGAGTTAACCTGAGCCTCAAGTCAGGAAAGCTTCATCCCATTCCTTTGGAAAAGTCAGTCCCAGCAAATGAGGCTGCTTGACCAGCTGCTCTTGGTTTATCTTTGTTAACCAGTAATGGCAGCAAGTGTTGCTCACGTGTACACGGTGAGAAGTGCTCCTGTTCCTTCCAGATTTCCCTGCAAAGGTCTGGATTTTTACAGTTTGGGTTATGAAAGCAAGACTTGTTCAGGTGAATGACAGTCACAGCAATCAAGGATCAGTCATTTGCTAATGGATTGAGGACCATCCCCTCAGATTAAAGTACAGGGTAGAGCCTATTCCTGTTCATTCCTTAACTATTCTCAACTTTGAGGATCTTTTTAGAAGCCATAATAAATTAAATATCCCTGTGAAATAAGCAGCTGCTATTACCATACAACACTGGAAGGCAAGAGGAGAGCCATATTTAAGCCCAAAACTAGACAACACTCCCACTTGGGTTTTGCCAGACCCAAGTCCAGTGGAAGCAGTGCCTCCTGCCCTGAAAGCTCTACTTCCATTGTAAGCACCACTGCCAGTGTTTCAGGATCCAGGTCTCCACCCTGTGAAACCTGTGCAGGATCGCCGGCTTATCTGTATTTAATAAGCACACCCTCTTCCAGCATCCGAGATGTTCCTGAAAACACTGACTAACACCGTGCTGAGTAGAAACCCTTGATCAAGAGATCATGGTATTTTGACCTGGAACCACAAGATAATCACTGTTTCAGAACAATTTCCCACCCATCCTACGGGGACTTTTCCCAGATCGCATTTCCTCAGTTCATCGGGGCATGGAACAGCATCAAAAGGCTGACGGATGCCAAGTTGTGTCACTTCTAATGGCTCTTCCCTTTCCAAACAGCGTATCATGTCATCAAAGGCAACTAGGCTGGCATGACATAATTTGAGAATCTCACTTTATAGCTGGTAGAAACCGAATCCCAACAAGTCTGTCAGTAATGATATATTCCAGGTAGTACAGGATTGAAAGCTCCTGACCCCAAGTCTCAGTCTTATACTTAAGCAATGCTCTGATTTGCCAGCTTTCAAAATTTATGAGCTTTGCAATGTTCAGTAGCTGGTGAGAGAGCAGAAGTAGGGAGGGGGTTTATGGACGCAACTTCCTGATCAACTTCTTTGTTAAGTTCCTTGTTTTAAAAGATGCAAATAACTGTGGAGGTGTTGAAGGTCTCTAAACCAGAATGGATATAAATTTGGGTATATCACATTTATCTATCTAACTGTATTTAAGCATTTTATCTCAAAGCTGGTGTTGCCTCTTGCCCTCCAAGCCTTTGGGTCTGATAGCACTGTGTGCAACAAGGCACTTCAGGGGGATAAACCAGGGTATCAGAAAGGTGCCATTTTAGAAATAAGATTAATAAATGGTCTACAAATTCAGGAGAGTATTTGTCAAAGATGCCTTTGGATACAAATTTCCCTAAACTTAAAATTAGACTTCTGAGTTAATTTACTAGACTATTGTGGTCTAATCAGTAAAGCTAATAGCTGATTTTTTAAAAACTTCAGTATAACTCAAGATGAAGAAACATTTCACTGACCTAAAAACAACCACCAGAAAACAGCATACAAATACCTTTCTTAAAATCAGCACCTGTACAAGAGATCTGTTTTCCAGGAATTCAAGCAAACTCATTCTACATCCCAATATGACACAGGCAGGATTTTCAGAGCATCCTCTGCCTGGCAGGTCCCACCAAGACGGGCAGCACAAGCCACCCCATGCCAGGTTAGTCAAGGCCACAGCTCAACACCAAACGTAAACACTTGTCTGCATACAAACTGCATATCTGTGTATCCATAATTATCACAAGCAAATGGCTCCCAGTTGTAACAAATGATCTTCAGCTGAGTTATCACCCATAGCAAAGATCAGACAAACCTCTCAAGGGCTGTGGAAAAGGAACCAGAAAAGAGAGAGAAACCTTCCTGATGTGCCTTACGTTAACTACCACCCTCAGCCCTGGTCCAGGAAAACTCTGAAGTGTTTCTTCTCCCAGATCAACCAAATCAACTTTGAGACTTTTATTTGCTGCAACGTAACAAGATGCTGCAAGAAATCACTGAATTGCTCAGCTCACTCTGAGTTTTAAAGCTTTGGCCTAAAATAGAAATTTAAAAGGGTAATTGTGTTCTTCCTTTGGTCCTGACGATAACGGGCATTGAAATGTTCCAAATACTTGTATTTTTGCAAAATAACAGGGAGCACAAAGAGAAAGATGGGTTATACTTTATTCTTCAAGCTCTACTAAGAGGCAGCTTGAATATTAGCCAAATATTAGCTGATATTAACCTTTGGGAACCAAAAGTTCAATTCCTAAACCTCTGGATTTCCATCTCCCCATCAGTACAACAACAGTAACAGCACTTCCCTCCTTCATGGCAAGAGACACAGCCAGGCTGGGATTCACCGATCTGGAATGGCACAGTCAAAATACTGAGGCTAGACCCTACTGATGTAACAGAAAATATATATTAAAAAATATACATTTAAATATATTATATAGTGTATTTTCATATGTAACATAAATTATGTATTACATATTATATATCGTATAATATATATATAATATATATATTATATATATATAAAATGCATTGTTAGGATACTATTAAACTTACCCCTTACACAGACAAGTGTTCAGAACTGGCCTGAGTGCTTAGTCTCTCCCTAAGCTGTGCTAATGCCTCCCACCTCCCTGTTCCTGACCTCCACCCCCCTCCTGTACACCAGGAGGAGCGTGAGCAGGACACAGCAAGAGCACTCTGCCCTTCACCTTGGAGGAGGCCTTTTCCTTCCCATTTCAATTACATTTGGCCAGTTTTTCTCCTCTTCAGTCCACATACAGAGAAGGGACAGAAGAGGTCTTTAAAGGTCCTCTCATTCCAACCCCCCTGTCATGGCCAGGGACACCTGGTTGCTCAGAGCCCCGTCCAACCTGACCTTGAACACTTCCAGGGATGAGGCATCCAGAGCTTCCCTGGGCAACCTGTGCCCACGGTCTCACCATTCTCACAGTAAAGAATTCCTTCCTAATATCTAATCTAAACCTACTCTCTTTCAGTTTGAAGCCATTCCCCCTTGTCCTATCACTCCAAGTCCTTGTGAAAGTTCCCTCTCCAGCTCCCTTGTAGCCCCTTTGGGTCCTGGAAGGAGCTCTAAGATTTCCATGGAGCCTTCTCTTCTCCAGGCTGAACAGCCCCAACTCTCAGCCTTTCCCCACAGAACTTTGTAGCTTCCTTTGGACTTGCTCCAGCAGCTTCACATCCTTCTTATGTTGGAGACCCCAGAGCTGGACTCAGAACTCCAAGTGGGGTCTCTTCAGAGCAGAGTACAGGGGGAGAATCCCCTCCCTGGACCTGTGCCCCACTCTGCCTTTGATGCATCCCAGGACACAGTTGGTTTATGAGCCTTTCTTCTTCACACCTCTCCTCCCTTTTCACTTCAGTCAAGTCAGGAGGACAGCTCTGCACCGGTGGTGATGGAGCCAAGGCTGGACACTGCTTTACCTCCTGGTAGCGCATTTTAAGAGCCATTCCTTATAACAGGCTGCAGTGCTGCTCCTTTCATTGTCTGTCTCCCAAATCCACCAGCACAGCTCTGCACTCCTTGTCACCTCCTGGGCTCACAGTGGGTGTCACTGACCCACCCAATGGAGCTGCCACAACTTTCCTGAGCGGCCACTTCTACCAGCGAATAGATCACACTCTCAAATCACTGCCTGGAAAGTCTGCGTGGTATGTGGCTTAATTTTCTTTTCCATAATATGAAATCCAATCTGAAATGCACAGATTAGTTTACTAATCTGTGTAAATCCTATTAATAGCACTTACGCTGCTGCGCTCCCATTCACATTCTAACAAATCTGTTTGGACTGGCTTGGTTTTCCCTCATCTCCTGCAAGATCTTCACACCTGGTTGTGGTCACGTCTTCACAAAATAGCTGGCCACAAATGGAAACTTGTGCTTTACGGTCATCTCTCGTATTTTAATTTGTGTCCCATGGTCCATCATGTTCTGGATCAAAGCATTAGTGCTGCAAATCACCATGGTGCCATCGAAGCTAAAGGGATTATACAAAGGATTGCACAGCTTCGGTGGGGAAGGGCACAGCCCCTCCTTTCCCCCAGCATGGCTGGCTTCTTTCTCTGATCCCGCTGCTCCATGCTCCACACAGCTCCCACTGGCACAACAGGGACTCCATCCTGCCCTGGGCACCTTGCCCAAAACTAGGCCCAAACACCAGCAAAGGACTTGCTTGAAGGAAGGAGCTGATGGACAGTCTCTGGAGACACTGGATGTGCAGCTCCAAGCACATCCCCTTCTCACCTCTGGGTCTCAGGTGGCACATTCAGCACCAAGGCTTGTGACTGTCAGAAAGAGCAGCCTTGTTGGCAGCTGCGTGGGCTGCAGTCCCCCCCAAGCTCAGTGAGGCCTCTCAAAGAGAAGGCACCCTCTGTTCTGCTACAGAATGAACCATTTTCTATTTGAAACAACAATATTTACTTTACCTAAAGTGGGCTCCAGTGGCTCCCTACATTGCAGTCATGGTGAGAGAAGTCAGCACCAGGAATGGCAGAGGAGGAGTGTGGGGCTTGCATGCCTGGCTCCAGCTCCCTAATCAAGCTATGCACTAATTAGCTAATCCATCTCCATGCTGCTGTCCCCTGCACATCATTTCACTGCCATCCCAGAGTCCTTGTAACTGAGCACCTTCCATCATGGCCACAGCCTCAGCCCATCCCACAGCACACCAGCTCCATGTTGAGCCAGAACCACGCTGTTCCCTTGGAGTAAAGAGTCCTCCATGACCTTGGGCCAGGCTGAAATTTGCCCAAACCAGTCCTTGGAAAGGACTCTCAGCTGCTGTCACTCCTGACCTGTGCCCTTGCAGCCTGCCAGCACTTGCTAGTGCATCCCATACTATATGCCAGGCAGGAGAGGATGGATGTGGGACAAGAAGACACTCTGCCAGGCAAAAGGTTCTCAGGCTTACAAGCTGGGAAGTTTTAACAGAGAGCAGGAGAACATGGGAAATCTCAAGTGATGAAGGGAAAAGATCTTCTCTAGATCATGGAAAGGGAGGGGTTTGGGTTAACACTCCATTTACACAAGTCCACAGTAGGACAAACCCACTCCTGATCTCCCTACCAGGGGATCCCTGCTCCTTGCATGAGTCTGTTGTCTGTGTGATCCCCATCATCCAGCTCTCCACAATTCCCAGGGCCAAGCAAGGTTCTTGAAGTGCTTTCACTGACCTCAATAAAAAGGCTGGACCTGCAGTGGCAAGTCAGTTACAGCAGAGCCCTGGATAGATTTTCAATGGTTTTTCAACCAGAGGGTTAAAAGAGTTATTAGCATAAAGGATTTGTGGCTTTTTTCTTCCCCATAGCTGAACTGCATCCACTCCCCATCCAAAAGCATATGGATTTTCTCTCATCACTGTAGAAACTTTTCAAGGTCAATAGAGCTTCCCTCTCACCTAGTTTTCCTTAAAATAGTTTAATATTTTTTTATTACCTGAATAATTCCTGGTGGTTTACATGAATATTAACTCAGGAATTGTTTGTAATTCCTCAGTATCATGGAAGAAATGTTTTAAAAGCATTACCCACACGCAAGAAATTCTCCCCGAATTCTCTTTTACAAAGGGTTCTTACTTATTACCTGTGTTAAAGCTTGCCTGTGAAACAGCCATTTGTTTATAGACCTTTAATCTCTTGGTAAAGGTGCCTGTTGTGAGATATTAAAATGCCACAGAGAAAGAAAAAACCCAAACATGAAAAAATGGAGGAATTTTTAGAGAGAGCCAAACAGCCAAATACAATATGTGGCCAGACAGAATCAGAAGCACTGGCTGCAGTACAAACCCAAGAGGCATCAGACAAACCACCTCAGCCTCAATGGTAATGGTTCACCAGCAAAAGGAATGTAGCAAACAAAATGGGGGGAAGATCCCCCCCACCTTCCTCCTCTGCCTTACCCCCAAAAGACTGTCTGACGTGGCTGATACCTCCGGTGCATGAAAATGTGCCACTTGGGAAAGGCAAACAGGGACTCACTTGCTGGCCAGGAATTTTTACTCTGGTGTCGTGCCTGCCCAGCCCTGTGCAGGCAGACCTCAGGAAAAGGGATGCTCAAAATACTAAGGGTGAGATGAGAGCAGTGCAACAGCTCATCTCAACCCTTTGTACATTCACTGAGCTCCTTTGTAAAACTGGCATGATTTCTATAGCCTTTGCTGCAGAGCATCACGTACCGATGGCTGGAGACCTTGTTCCAACATCCAGCTCATGTGTGCTCACAGCCAGACTGTGCCCATCTGTCCCGTGCCTGTTTTGTCCTTCCTCTTAAATAGCTCTTTCCCCTTGGACGTGGTTGTAGGGGACAGTCACATGCCCTCCTCTCACCTCTGCCTTTACTGCACAGCCTAACCGAGCTGTGCTGGAAGTTGGCTTGCAAAGAGCTCCTTTAGCTCCTTGTCCTGATGTCAAAACCTGTGTCACATGCCGTGATCAGCTGAGACACGGCACACTCTGTAGGAGCCCTGCTGGTTTCATACACACAAGGAGCTCACAAGTCACCTTCTCATCCCTGTTGCTCGCAGTCCTTGAATGAACACACAGGAGAGCTCAGTTCACCATCTGCCAGGAGGGTTCATCCAAAAGGTGAACTTAACTCACAGCTGCTCCTCAAGCCCTGCCCAAGAATGGACTCAAGAGCTCCAGCTGCTCATTCTCAGGCAGCATCAGGACTTTCTGTCCCTGCCTGTCCCCGGGAGGGAGGCTGCTGCCTCTCTGTGGTTTTGGCAGAAGTAATGGTGTGTCCCCTCCATGGTCATCTCGGAGTGCAGCCTACTGCCCTAATGTCCTCTGCAGCAGCAGGTGGCTTCAGCTGGAATGCCAAGTTACGGATGTGGTTGCTCATGCTTCAGCTGTGGGGGGACAGAGATCTTTTGGAAAGATAAGGTGGACAGGACCTCATGAAGGCTAGTTGTGGGGCTAAAAGCCTGGATCACAGAGAACTTTTCAGCCTGGCTCATCCTAGATTTGGCTTCAGAAATTCAGGGTTCAATTTCTGCTACAAAGTTTGGTGTTGATTCCTGGAACATCTCCTGCTTCCACCCAGCACTCGCCAGGGTGTCAAGGGAACATCTGCATTGCCTGTTGTAAATGTGTTCTGGCAGCAGTGACAGAGGAATTACTACACAATTTTCTCTACAACAGCCCTGCAAACTTCTTTTACACCCACCTGGAGTGTAATTTTTCTGTCATGGAGCAGCCTCACCTCTATCTCCAGTGCTGAGTTGCACAGGACCCCGCCTTTAGGGAAGCCTCCATGTGTCACTGTGATAAAAGTCCCTTTCATATTAATTTTAATACAAGTATTTATATTTAATATTGGCTCCTGTGTAAAGGATCAAAGTCCTGGCCCTTGGTGTCTCCCCATCCTCCATGAACAAACACAAGTAAGCTGCCAACACTCCTCAAAGCTGCATCCTGCAGCTCCTTGGTCCCGCTGAGGTCTGTGTGCTTGGGAAGAAGACACAGGGGTGCCAGCAGTGGCCATGACCATGATGACTTTAAAGCAGAGGAATGCTTTGGAAAGTGAATGCACATGAAAATAATCATAAAACCTCCCCAAATATTTCATGCTGTCCTCATGCTCAGCCAAACAGCTTCTCCAAGTACCCATCTATTACAACTAATAATAAAGATAAGTTTCTAGTACCATGACCTTACCTCACTAAGTGTAACCCCATGTGCATTCACAGATGTGCTTTGGGAGCTCTTCCATAAGTGGAATTGCTGGAAATCTCCCAGAATTGAAATGACTTCACTTGATATTTAAAGAGATGAGAAAAAGGGGAGGGGAGAGAAATACAGTCAGTAGATTAGACACTGTCTTCTGATCCACTCAAGGCAGAAAGGACATTAAACGGAACTGAAACTCAAATTTAATGAAGCTGAGAGACACAAACCTGTGTAATTAGCTTACAAGATTCACTGCCACAAAGTATCATGGAGGCCAAGAGCCTGTCACCAAAAGTTTGGAAATAGATACATTTATACACACACACATATAAAAATACATATATATATACACATATGTATATATATATATATATACACCTACACACACACACACATGAGAGTATATATGTGTACAAGTGTGTTCTCTCAGGGCTGAAAAGGACTTGACAACACCATTCAGTCTTTTCCCCAGATCCAAGACAAGATCAAATACATGTCGGTATTTTCTGACAGATGTTTGTCTAGACCTGTTTTTAACAGAGAATCTCCCACCTCCCCGGGCAATTTATTCCAACGCTTCCTTTTCTTCCTCAGCTTTCTTCACACACGCACACGTATATTTATCTCAGAAAGTGAGCGGAGCAGCCTCTGATGACTTGCACATCAAAAGGCTTCTTAACTCATTTCTCATGGCAAGATCTTTCTTGTGAATGACGTAGGAGACCAAAAGATCCCATCGTGACCTGAGGTGACAGGCTGAGCTTGGGGGACCAGCAGATGGGTTAAGGAGGGGCAAATGGGAAAGGAGGGGGAAATTCAGTCCTTTCCTTATTAACCCATCAGATTTGTCTGCTGATAAAAGAGGGACCAACTTTGTATACGCCATTTTTAGGCTCCAACATTAAGTTCCTCTGTTTCTTTGATAAAATAAATGCACTTCTGGCTTCCTCAGCAGCCACCTCAGAGGAGATGCTGTCCTGTCAAACTTAAGTAAGGCAAAGGAGGGGATGAGGAATGAGGCTGTGCAGCTGGAATATGTAAATGGCAGGATGGAGAGTAGCACTTTCCCAGCCACGCTGGATATCTATTACCTCCACTTTTGGACTGACAATGCACCAAATGTTTCACTGCCTGGGGCCTTACAAAGCTGACCAGCTTTTTTAGCTGAAAGCACTAATGTAGAAAGGCAATTGGGAATTAATTATTTAATGTGGTTCTTGTTGTTAGAAAGCTTCCACCCCTCCTGCATCTCAGCTACCATTATACATATGTTGCTTTTCTTCAGACTACAGTGATTAGGCAGCAGCGGAAAATGACGGCTAAATCCTGTTCCCACTTGCAATGAACTCCGTTTAAATTAACAGATTTGCATTCAATAACCAAGGGCACAGTTTAACCCCGTGCTGGGAGAGCATCATTTGTGACAAAAACCATAAACAGATCTGTTTCCATTTCTGAAAAATAAGCTGTCTCATACTTCCTCTCCCAAACTCCCTCTTTGACAGGCAGCAGAATAGTACTCCTGTTTAAAAATTAAAATCTATGCAAGTAGCCCTTTTAGGAAATCAGACTGAGCTACCTTTAATGTGGCTGTTTGGATGCCTCACTGGAGCAGGCAGAAAGGTGTATCCTGAATCCACACCGCATGTTGGTTCAGCTCCAGCTTCTCCCGGATTCTCAAGATAAGCATCTACTTCATTTAGAGCCTTTTTAGTTATGACCTGTGAAGAGGCAAATGTCCTTTTGAAGATCTCCCTGCAACAGCTGCATGCCAGAGACTCCCGGCCAAATTACTTGAAGAGCTTAAGGATCAGGCCCCAAGTATTTAAAAAATAAAGTGCAAAATAAAATTCTGCAGCAGGGCTGAGAAGGGGCATGAACTTACCTGTCAGCCAGCATACGTGAGAAATTGGTAACTTCTTCCCCGCAGTCATCACCTCTGGAATCATTCTGGAGGAAGCTCTGACAGGATCCTACCAAAATTCAACATAGTGAATTAAACTGGGAATTAATTTATTGCAATGTGTCGTATTTTTCCAAACAAAAAATATACTGGGTTTGCTTTTTTGTTTTGTTTTGTTTTGTTTTGTTTTGGCTCTTCAGATGAAAGAAATACAGCTGTACAGATGTGCTTTTCTAAGATCCAGTGGCATGAAACCTGAAATGCCCCAGCAAGTTTCAGGAGCGAGAAGTTTTAATCACCATGGAAGCACAACACTTTTGAAGGTCTATGAAATCATACACCCAGGTCTGAAGAAAGGGTAAACTTATCCGTCTGGGCAGATCTGCTGATAAACAGAGACAACTCATTTTCTCCTGGAAAGCTGCATTTTATGTTGTCTGAAAAAATGAGCAGCTGTTAGAGACAGGTTTATGCTGGGAAGGGAAAGGACAAAAGAAAGGCAGTGCTGGGAGAGACTTTCTGTAAGGGAAAAGGAAAGGCAGTGTGAAAGTATTCCCATCGGTTAAATGATTCCCTGCAAATTGAGGAGGCGGAAGAGAAGATGGGCTGAGCATCTCTCAGGGCCAGACAGAGCAAGGCTGGCGACGACAGAGGCATATGGAGACCCACCCAGGGCGCAGACAGAGCGGGGACCCCCAGACCTCGGCTTACGCAAGGTGACCTTTCCCCTCTCTAAAATTTCAAAGCTGGCGTTGCCGGCGCTGAACAGACTGTGTGCCATATGTAACATGACCTCAGCTCTGCTCTGCCAAGCCACTGATGGCATCACTAATGAGAGGTGAAAGGTCCCCTCCTCGCAGCTCACTCGGAAACCCACCGAGGCAGCGGGTGCAGGACGGGCCCCCCAACCCTGTAGCCCCACAGGCAGACACTCACTGTCCCCCTGACCCCACATCCCTGCAGGCAGGGGCCTGCTGCCCCCCAACCCCATATTCCCGCGGACAGGTGCCCACTGATCCACCACAGGCACACACACTCATCCAAGGGGTTGATGGTGCCTCTTGCCTTGGCCCAGGTGAAACTGGCACAGTCCCTCAGCAATGGAAATATTTGTTCAGTACCCAAATGCAAAGCAGGCAGGCAAACAGAGCTCTGGATGTAAATCCTGTCCCCGGTCCAGCTGCCACCCTTCCAGCCACCGGGCAGCACCTTGCTCTGAACATGGATCGTGTGTGGGCATCGACTGGGTGGGGAGATGGATTTGGGCTTGAGGATGATGTGAAAGGAGGGGGTCCTTGGGCTGCCCTCCTCAAGCCAGGAAGGGCCTGAAATTTAACTTATTTTCTTTTCCAGCATTTTGCACTGAACCTGTTGCAGTGCCTTGCAGAAAGAAAAATAAACCACTGCATTTCCCCCCCCCCTTTTTTTTTTTCCTTTCTTTTTTAATAAGGGGTTTGGGGTTCTTTTTGCAGTTTTCCCGGTGTCCAGCGCCCCCCTGCCCCAGCCATCACCTTAAAAAGGGGCAGATGGGACCTGCCCACACTCCACTCCTGAGCACCCGGCTTCCTGCCCCCGACACACGTGGGGATGGTCCCTGTGCTCCTGGGTGGGTGTCACGGGTGTGGGTGGGGGGTTCACGCGTGTTGGGGGGAGTGTACACGTGGGTGGACACCCGGACACAGGGCTGTGGGAGCATTCACATGGCTCTGCGTGTGCTCACACGGGTGTCTGCCCGCAGGTGAGCGCAGGCAGGGATGTCTGTGCCACATGAGGAGCTGCACACGCAGGAGGGTGTACATTCGGGGGGGAGTGTCCACACGCGTGGGTGCCGGAGCGCACACAGGCAGATTTTGGGGTGTCAGCACTCCGGGGGAGCACAGGTGTGTGTGTGCACATCGGTGGTGAGTACACACAGGTCTCTGTGGGTGCTGGGGCGCTGCCCGCGGGGTGACTGGGGCGCACATGGGTCAGTGTTACAGCGCGGGCTTGGCGTGGGTGGCCCTGCACCTCAATTCCAGCCCCGGGACCCCGGCGGGACCGGGCTGGAGCCACCCCACCGGGAGCGGAGAAGGCGCCCGTGGTTTGTCTCGCTTTCACGAGTGACTCATTCCTGGCAGATGTGGCACCGCTGAGGTGCAGCGAGGACCCACCCATGCATCCAGTACTTATATTCCACTCCCCCGCGAAAGTGCTCCTGCCTCCCCACGCAGGGCCAAACCCCGCGGGGAAGGGGCTGGTTTTACCCCTCACTGATTTTCTGCCGGGGATTAATTTTTGCATCGCATCCGGCGCTTATAAATTAAATTATTCGTTTCAAATACTTATTTCGCCCTCCCCCCCATCCAGCACACCCTCCTCTCACAACGGGGCAGACGAAGGTGCCCACGCTTATCGGGTTGCGCTGGGACATATCCTACTGCCGGCCGCGGAGGGGCTGCGGAGGGGCAGCCGGGACGTGTTTTTCTCCCACGGAGGAGTCGCAGCGCGGGGGAACATCCTGCCGGTTGCGGGGAAGCAGCGCTCGAACCCGCGGCAGCCCCGCGTCTGGTTTGGCCGCAGCCTAATTCCGGCTGCATTATCTTACTTTAATAAATAAACAAATAAATAAATAAATAAAATCGGCAGAAGTTTCAATTACTATCGTCTCGGGTACCAGCTTATGCCATTACGCCGAGAAACGAGAGGAAAACAATGTCGCGACAGCTCGAACCGCCGCGCTGATACCGCGCGGGTCCCTGCGCGCCCGCGGGAGGCTCCCAGCCACCCCCCCCCCCGGAGTGGGATTCCCACCTCCCGCCGTGGGACTTCCACCCGCCGCGGTGGGGCTGCAGACCCGCCCGCAGCGCTGAGGGGCTCTGGGGAGCTGTGAGCAGCTCGGGATGCAGCGGGTGGGGGTCTCCTCCCTTTGCGTGGGGGGACTGCAACTGGGGGGGGGAGCCGCGCACTCCGGGAGCGCGTGGGCACCCGAGGGTCGTGCCGCGGACACGGACACGCGGGGGAGATGCAGCCCAGGCAGTGCCGGCTGGAAGGCGATCCGGCAGGCTTCCGTGCAGAAAAGGAGTTAAACCCCGCCGTTGTCCTTTGATTTAGGAAATGGCTCATCCAATTCAGTTCCAGATTATTCAGGGGCAGGCTGCCTCGCTCGCTCCCTCTCTCCCCACACCAGCCCAAACATCTTGAAGTAATCAGCAGCTGAGAACGGAGACGTCCCCCTGGCATCTCAGGTTAAAGAAGGAGGTCCAGGAAAATGTGGTAGAGCCATTACAAGAAACCTGAGATGCATTCATCAGAGACTCCAATTGCCATCGCATTAGGATTGATTAGAGACCAGCAGTACCGTAATGACCCGGAAAGCGGGGCATACGGGGATTATTAATATCAGACTTCCCCCCCAAAAATAAAAAAAAAAAATAAAAAAAAAAAAAGAGGGAGGGAAAGAAAAGAGGAAAAGAGGGAAGGAGGAGGAGGGAAAATTTAAAAAACAAAAGCGCATCGCGGGGCTCTTGCTCGGATGCAGACTTACCTGAGAGCACAGGCATCGGCGAGCCGCATGGACGAGAATTTATATAACTTCTGTGAAAGAAAAAGCAAACAAATATGGGGGAAAACCCCACCTCCGGACACCCTGAAATCGCCCGCCTCCGTGCACGGCTCGCACAGAGACTCCCAGCGCCGCGGCCTCGGGGCCGGGCGGGCCGCGGTTCGGAGGTCCCAGCCGGGGGCTCCCCCACCCAGGCCAAAAGACGCCGGTCCTCGAGCTGGCGACAGCAAGGACAAGTTAAGAGGGACCAAAGAGGGGCAAGGAGACCTCCGTGGCTCGTCTCCTTCTCAGTTCCCTGCGCCAAAACAAATCAGCCCCTCCTGGTCTCGGTTTAAATGTAGCTCACTGGATAATTAACTCCATCTTTCCAGCCCTGCTTTAACTGTTTATTTAGTGTCACCCCGTATTACCATCACTAGCACTTTCCTCTGAACAGGAGGAGCTGGAGGGTTTCACCTCCCAAAAGGAAATTTTTCGTAGCTTAAAAGAATCAGCATCCAGGAGGTACAGGAGCGAAGAGAAAAGGGGGGGACCGGGACTGGGGATCCTATGGCAAAAGCAGGAGAAAATAAGGGTGGAGGGGGGACAGGGACAGAAAGAGGTATCGGCCCTCGGAGAGGAAAAAAAAAAAACAACGCGTGATCACCTCTAATCCTTTGAAAAATGTCCCGGTAAGTGCGCGAAGAAAGAGCCCTTTGTGCCCTGGGGATCGGCCACGCCGGGAAGGCCTTATCCTTATCCTGCCCCACCAGCCCGGCCCAGCCCGGCCCTTCTCCAGCAGCCCCGGCCCGGCCTGACCCCACCGGGTGCGGGGGGACCCCCGCGCCGGGCCTCCCCTGGGGCGCGGGGCCCGGGGGGCCCGGGCAGGGACGCGGCCCCCGGCCCGCGGACACCGGCTTTGTTTTTACAGGTGTCGGGAGGGCAATTTACTAACAAGTAATTAAAGGTCGCACCGGTTTGCAGGCGCGCCGGGCCAGAGGCTCCTGCGAGAGAAGAGCGGTGCATATGGAGAGGGGTTTGTCCTTCCTCATTAAAAAATAGAATAATAAAGGAAGGCGGGGGGAGAGAGAGGGAGAGAAAGAAAATACAAATCCTTTATTGTTGGGGAATAAGCCGGGAAGCTGGCTGTCTCCCTGCGCCTCGCATTCGGCAGGGAAGGCGGCGCGGATCCGGTATCACGTTGCAGATCCTCACTCGAGATAACGAAATGCGATCTATTTTTCAGAACAGCAAGTGGATGGGAAAGGAGCCTCTACAACACAAACCTCATTGACTTAATGGGTCGGTTTTGGATTTCGCCTTCGAAAGGTTCGGCAAGCGGCAGCGTTGTGTTTCTGCCCCGCCGGCTCCCAGCCTCCAGCCCCGGTTCCTCATCCTGACGAGACGCGGCTCCAAAAAAACCCCATCGCTGGTTTTATTTTGTTGCCCTATTTGTTTCCTCCAGACCCTTACACTTAAAGAAAAAAAAATATTAAAATTTATTTTTGCTTGGGGAAGAACTTTATCTCTAAGTTCGTGGGTACATGGGGAATGTATTCGGGTTATTTTTTCCTGCTTTGCTTCGGCTTTTTGTTGAAATCGAGGAAAACCCGCAGAGCGTTGCGTGGGCTGCATCTTCATCCCCGCTCCGCGCTGTATAACGCCACATCGAATAAACAAGGGAAGAGATGAATTTCCCGCAGAAACAGAGCCGATGGGTGCCCGGGCAAGGGGTGCGAGGAGCGGAGGGCCCCTCGTCCGGCCACCGCCTCTCCGCGGGCGCGGATCGGGCAGGCCCCGACGGCGGGGGACAGCTCTGGGGGGCTCAGCCCGTGCGGGGAGCGGGGTGATGCTGCCGGG
>JAWWLV010000179.1:58904811-58924622 GCA_035041135.1 Platyrinchus mystaceus
GGGGCCGTGTCCGGGGCCGTGTCCCCGCCGCCAGGCCCCGCCCGCCCGTGCCGAGGCTCTGCCCGCCGGGCCGGGCTGGGCTGGGCTGGGCTGGGCTGTCCGGGCTGGGCCGGGCCGGGCCGGGGGTGCCCAATCAGCGCGGCGCGGGGGCTCGGGCGCTTTAAGCGCGGCGGCGGCGGAGCGGGGACAAAGTCCCCCCGGCGCCGCGACGAGCATCCCCGCTCAGCCCGACACACCGCCCCCGGCTGCCGCAGCGCCTCCCCGCTCTGGGGCCGCCACCGGGACCGGCACCGGGATCGGGATCAGCACCGGGCCCGGGCCCGGCGGGCGCCTCCCCCCCACCCCTCCGCCGCCGCGCTCCCGCGGAGTGCCCTCCTCCTCTTCCTCCTCCTCCTCCTCCTCGTCCTCCTGCGGCCGCCGCCGCGCTCGGCCATGTCGATGCTGCCGTCGTTTGGCTTCACGCAGGAGCAGGTCGCCTGCGTCTGCGAGGTGCTGCAGCAAGGGGGGAACCTGGAGAGGCTGGGCCGGTTCCTCTGGTCGCTGCCGGCCTGCGACCACCTGCACAAGAACGAGAGCGTCCTCAAGGCCAAGGCGGTGGTGGCCTTCCACCGCGGCAACTTCCGCGAGCTCTACAAGATCCTGGAGAGCCATCAGTTCTCCCCCCACAACCACCCCAAGCTGCAGCAGCTCTGGCTGAAGGCGCACTACGTGGAAGCCGAGAAGCTGCGGGGCAGACCCTTGGGCGCCGTCGGCAAATACCGCGTCCGCCGAAAATTCCCTCTGCCCCGCACCATCTGGGACGGCGAGGAAACCAGTTACTGCTTCAAGGAGAAATCTCGGGGCGTGCTGCGGGAATGGTACGCCCACAACCCCTACCCGTCCCCCCGGGAGAAGCGGGAGCTGGCGGAAGCCACCGGTCTCACCACCACCCAGGTCAGCAACTGGTTCAAGAACAGGAGGCAACGGGACCGAGCGGCGGAGGCGAAGGAAAGGTACGTGCCACCCCCCCATCCCCTCTATCTCCCCCTCTTCTCCCTGCTCCACCCTGCGGGGGACGGTTGGGAACCCCGGGAGCGCGGCGAGTACCCGGCGGCGGATGGGATGGGAGCGACGAAAACACACGGTTCCTTCTAGATCCAATTTTTAAAAATCATAAACCGTGTTGCGTCTTCCCCTTCCGTGGAAACCCAAGTGGACTTTCCACTCGAGATCAGCCCTACTCCACCTGCCCGGGGGGAACAAATGAGGCTCTCACCGTCCTCTCCAGGCCGCTCCGCCGCCTTTGTTTGCCGCCTGCCGCCCCGAGCAAACCGGGAGCGATGCCGTCCCGGAGACTCCGGGGAAGCGGTCGGGATGCCGGGTCGGGCACTGCCGAGGATCGGTCAGGGTAGATCCGAAGCCCGGAGGAGGAGAGAGATGCAGGGATGGAGAGTTGGGGGGGATCGGAGTGAGATCGGGATGGGGACACGCTGGCCCGGCCGAGTCACCGCCCCGTGCGGAGGCCACCCCGTGAGGCGCCGGGGTGGCCTCGGAGCGAGGCGGCAGCTTGGCCCGGGAAAGCAGAGAAACACGGAGGGCATCGCTTTCAGCAACCTCCCCATAGAGCCTCCAGGAGAAAATCTCGCACCCTGCTCGTCTCCCGGCCGCACTTTCAGTTTTAATTAAAAAGAAAGAAAAGTCTCCCCTCAAAAAAAAAAATCCCTCCCTCCAATTTTTTCCTCCTCACCCAAATTACCGGGCTGTGCGGTGTGCGTTTATTTATATAAGGGGTAAAAGAAATGGGGATGATCCTTTATGAAAATATTAGGATTTCTTTTTTTTTCCCCGCTGGAGAAGCATCTGCTCCCACGCTGGAATTAAACGCGAAGGATTTACGGGGGACATTAATTAGCACAATGCCCATCCCCGCCGCCACCCGCCCGCCCTGACATCCCCCTTGTGGGATTGTTTTTTTCTTCCCTTTCTGCAGGGAGAACACGGAAAACAACAACGCGGCCACCAACAAACCGAACCAGCTCTCGCCTCTGGATGGGAGCAAACCTCTCATGTCCAGCTCCGAGGAAGAGTTTTCTCCTCCCCAAAGCCCGGATCAGAACTCGGTCCTGCTCTTGCAGGGGAACCTCAGCCATGCCAGGAGCTCCGGCTATTCCCTGAGCGGTTTAGCCACATCCCAGACCCCTCACAGCCTCCAAGGCCACCAGCTCCAGGACTCGCTGCTGGGACCCCTCACGTCCAGCCTGGTGGATCTGGGATCCTAAAGGCCCTCGGCGGACGGCCGGAGGATCGGGAGAGGAGATTCTGCTCGGGGACAGAGGCTCTGGGTTGTACATAGAGGACAGCGCCCTGAGTTTTACAGCTCACCCGCTGATTCTTAACGGGACTCTCGGCTCTTTTCACACAACCCCACATCGGCTCCTGCTCCAGTTCCCCCTTCCCCCAGCATCTCCCACAATCACCACGATTTTTTTATTATTATTATTTTTTTTTCCACGTAGCCAAACGCAAAGAGCGGCAATAACCCTCGTCAGCCCTTCGAGTTCAAACAAGGTGGTCCCAACGGGAATTACAAAAAAAAAAAGAAAAAAAGAAAAAAAGAAAAAAGGAAAAAGGAAAAAAAAATGAGAAAATAGAAAGCCTAACCCCAGCTGGATCCGATTCCACCCAAACAAATCCCAGCGCCGAGGGCGCGGTGGGGCAGAGGCGGCCAGCACATCCCTGCTGCTGCCCGGCCGGATCCCCGAGGAGCTGGGACAGGGACAGAGGGAGCGAACCGTTGTACTGAGCCCTGTGTCGGAGTGGGAGGAGGGAGGGGAAATTACGTTTACATTTTTCATATTTAGCCTTACCAGAAAGATTTCGATGTATTTTAAATTAAAAAAAAAAAAAAAAAAAAAAAGGAGTGAAAAAAAAAATCAAAAGCTTCAGTATTAGAGTTTTACCAAGTGCCTGTGTCGGAGTGCGGCCGTGCGATGCAGTTACTGAGCGGGCTCTTGTGGGCCCGCGTCCCCCAGCTTCCTCCTCCTCGGTGGTGAAATGCATCAATGTGGCTAAAAATTAGGATAATAATAGTAATAATAAAAGTCGACGGCCGTTTCCTCCTAAACGAGTATCCCCCAGGCTGCTCCGCCAGCTCCCCGTTGCCTTCTCCCGTCTGTCCCCGCTCGCCGCCTCCCTCCTCCGGCTTGCAGAGAGCCCGCGGATGACGCTGCCTGTCTCGAGTATTTGTTACCAAAAATCGCATGTGCTTTCAGGTTTATTTTCTATTGTACCTAAACAGTCTAAATTAAACAACGCTCATGGCAGAACACCCAGGCTGCGCTTTTCTTTGCAGGGTTTCTTTGCTCGTGCCCCTCTGCCCACCCTTATCCTCCTCCCCACGGGCTGCAGCGGAGATGCTTCGGGGCTGCGGGGAAAGCAGTGCCTTCCTAACCGAGGAAGGACGGGGACAGGGGACTCGCCTTGCCTGGGATCATCCTGTGAGAGCCGGGGTCCCGGCCGGGAGGGAGCGGCTGTCCCCCGCCGCCCGCCCCGTCGGGGCCTCGCTGGTGCCGGTCCCCCCTGTTAGCGTTTTGCATCATTAAGTACGTGTTTATTTAAGTCGCTGCCGTGTTTGTGCTCGGGGTCTTGGGCCATGGAGAAATGTCACCCTCTGCAGGAGGGTCTTGCCCGGCCGGAGCGTTTCGCGTCTCTCCCGCCCAATCCCCAGCGAGCCCGCCGGACCCGGCACAAGGACGCGCTACAGAGTCCCCCGTGGAGCCCCCACCCGCGCTCGGACGGGGCGGCGGATCCGTGCCCATCCCTCGCCCTGCGGGGGAGCCGGGGCGCGGTGCCCGGGCTGCTGGGATGATTTCCCTCCTCCCTCCGGACGGGCACCGGCCGCCCCCTCGGGGAACCTGGCCCAGATCCCACCGGGCTTCCTGCGCCCACGACCCTTTAGGGGGGCATGGACGGGGCAGTGGGGGATCACCTTCCCGGGCGGGACACAGAGCGGCTCCGTGGGAGCAGCTCGGAGGGCGCGAGTCCCGCGCACGGACGCGCAAACCACGCGGGTGGGCGCGCAGCTGCTTGTCTGCGAGCATCTGCGGCCGCGGGCCGAGCGGGGGCAAGAAGAGACGTTGTAGTGGGAGCGTGGACCCCACTCTTCGCGTGCAGTGCCCCCGACTCCGGGTGCCCGGCTCGGGAGGGCGACCGGGGGCGAATTCCGCTCCGCTCCGCGCCCCGCCTGGACCGTAGAAGACGGAACGGGTACGTCCGTGCCCCCTGGTCCAGGCTCGTCCTCTTCGCCCTTCCCAGGGACTCTCATCACTCTTCCCGGGGGACTCGTCCAGCCCCGCCGTCATCCATCACAAAGCAGTACAGCCGCTCCCAGCCCCTCGGACAGAAAGGGGGGAACCCCCATAGAAACGAAGGAGGTTTTCAGGGTAAGCAGCTGTGGGCTCTGTGCCCCAGTTCCATTTTTTTTTTCCCAAACCACGGGCTCATTGAAGAGGAAGGATAAATATTGCCCGAGGCTCCAGCTCTGCTCAGCGGGAAAGCCAAGCGGGGACTCACAAATCGGGTTATTTTCAAAGCAAACAGCGCAGAGGCGCTTCCTGCGCGCAGGCAGCGGCAGGGCTGGCTGTCCTGACTGTCGGAGGGTGGGGGGGAGCTGCCAGGGGATGCCCCCCCTTGACCGAGTCCCCCTTTCCAGCGCACACCTCCGGGCCGGGGGTGCTCTCAGGCCCGACGGCAGCGGAGCGGGACCGCGCACGCCGTGCCCCGCCGCCCCCAGGCTGGAGAGCCCTACCCACCCCCCGACCCTCCATTTCCCCAAAAAGGAGAGGGACGAGGCTGCCAGCAGGCGGGCGGTGGCAATGAGGGATGGAGGGTGCTGAGGGCACCCCCCTGGAAACAACTCCTCGGCCGACAGAAAGGTAGGAGCAGGGAGGCCCTGGACCTGAGCCAGGCGCAGGTTGCTGAGCTCTCCTCGATTAGGCTTGACCTCGCAGCAAGCTTTTCACAGCAGAGCCGGCCTGGGGAGGCAGCCTGGGGCTCTTTCTCACCTATCTCTGCTTTGTATTTCCACCGGCAGGAAGGAGTTAATTCGCGCCCCCCCACGCCCGCTCACACCCCAGGACAGATTTCACACTCTGTCCAGGTCATCCAAAAAAGGGGAGGAAATGGAGAACAGCGGAATGATTAATTCTACCTGCTTTTCCCATGAGTGATCACCTGCTTTCGGGGTCATGAATAGCAGGTAGCTCTCTCCGTCTCCAGCTCTGAGAGGCTCATTTGTTTGGTGACAGCTGAGTGACAAGACCTGAAATCCGAGCCCTCAACTTTGCCTGATGTGAGGATAAAACCCTGGATGTTCCCTCAAACATTTCAGGAAATGAAAGTTGTAACGCGATCCCTTGTGCGCCCACATCTCCCCCAGCAACACACAAAAGCTCAAAGGAACCTTCTCGGATTAAATTCAGCCTGGAGAGGATGGAAGGAAAATGGAGAGCAGGCTGAGAAAGCTGGAACTGGCAGGCTTTTCTTCAGCACTTATTGGAAATGTCTGTCCAAAGCAGGGATTTAGAAAGGTCACCTCTACCGTAAATGCTTCTTCCTCCATCGGAGTCAGACTGGCAGCCCGTTGCTCCCCAGCCTTCTTCCACCTTGGGGGCAGCCTGGGGGGTTGTGGGGGTGTGCTTGGATTCCCCAAGCAGGAAATTCAGTGTATAAAAACAAATGCCCAAGGAGAAAGCCAGCCCCCTCCTCTCTCTCTCCTCAGTTAATTTCCGATGTCACGTTGAGCCAGTGCTGTCCCGTGTATGAGCCACACGCCTGCTCTGCCCCTGCCCCACTGCCAGTCCCTGCCCACTCCCCTTCCCTGCCAGCCCCCCAGCCCCCCCAGAGGGGCAGGTAGGGTCCCACTCTTGGCCCCACAGCCCTGGGCCACGTGCTGACAAATCCTGCACAGAGGCCAGCCGTGAGGACTGGATGCTTGCTCAGCCCATGGATGTAAGGGTAACGTTTCCAAGACTGACACCCTAAAGCTCTCACATTCCCAGCTGCAGCTCCAGGAGCCCAGAGCCGAGATGCGGCACATTCGTACTCTGTGTCTTTGCAAATGAGACCTGAACAGCCAGACATTGGAGTTTCAATTTGATCACCCAGGTTTGGGAAATCAGCAGCTGGAATGAGGTTGGGTGTGCAGGATAGGCAGGATTGGGCCAGGGCATCCCAACTCCCTCTCTCCTGGATAGATGGTTTTACAGAGCTGCCTGTCACTAGGCAGCCACCAGCTGCTTCCACTGTTATCCAGCCTGAAGATAAAGTACTATTTAACAATTGTTTAACTGTTCTTGAAGTGCTTCAGACTCTGCAGACCCTGTAAAGGAAACAGCACATGCCCCGAGATAACACTTCACCTCTGAGCTTCTCCCTTACTCCTGCTTTTCTCTGGAGAGCAGCTCATGGGCACTGCACAGGTGGAATATCTCCCTGTCTGCCTGCCCAATGTGCTTTGCTGTCAGTAATTTTGCATCTGAGGAAGAGCTCGGTGTGGGGGTGACACTGCTGGAGGCTGCACTCTGTACAAAGTGACTTCAGGGTCAGGTGCTGTAACCTGCCCGAGGTGTGTGGATGTCATTAGCAGGAGCAAAACACAGTGCTGTGGCAATTCATCTCCAAGGATGGATTTTGCTATTCCTGCTGTGGGCAAAGCCGTCAGGTTTTCTGAGGGCACCAGGTGCTGTGTGGGGAGAGCAGAGGTGGCAGAGGCCGGATCTGTGGGAGCTTTGGTGCAGCTCAAGTGTGCAAAGTAACCTGAGACACTGTCATCTTTCCCAAATGGGTGTGGACACAGTTTTAAATATGGAAATGAAGGAAAATTTGCTTTAGTCTTCAGGCAGAGAGAGCAAATTACCAGGCTTTCCAGAGATTATCAGCGCTCCCCCCAGCAGCAACCTGATGCTGTCTGGAAAGGGCACCAGGCTGAACCCCCATCCTGTGCCACCCTGTCTTTCCTTCCAGCTGGACTTTTCACCAAGCACAGGAACATTCCCTCTCCCCCCTGTGATTTCTAGCACCTCCCCAAGTTTTAAACAGAGGCTGAATTTTCTCTGAAGCATATAATCCCAATCCTAATAATGAGGTTAAAGAGGCAGATTTAGTTTAATTATGGTTTCCTGTTTTCACATGTCCAGTGCTTATGGAAAATGCCTCTGTGGGCAGAGTGACTCCTTCCCATCTCCATCTTAGCTTCTCATCCCCAGCTTAGATCTGCAGAGATCAGAGATGCTTTGGTACAGTGTTGTACCTGCTCAGACTCCAATGGCTTTCAGCCATGATAGAAGAGGTACGGAAGATCCTCACGCCTGCACCTCAGGGTGGAAAAAAGGGGAAAAACTCTTCTTTTTGTGACTGCAGGACGGAAAAACTTTTAAGCTGATAGCTGGAGCGGGGACCAGCCCTGTTTTACAGGAGGGGAAACTGAGACTCAGGGAGATGACAGACCTGCTGAAGGTCAGAGCAAGGGCAGATGACAAAGTGGGGAGGGCGGCTGGTGCTGCCCACGCTGCCTCCCTTTATAGTCCCCAGAATAAGTCGTGGTGGCTTATCATTATGTAATGTAATATTCCTAATAATGCAAGACAAAACCAATTGACTAGAAAACAATGCCAGATGAGACTTGTGGCTAACACTCCCTAAAGAAATTGTCTCTTTTCTAGAGTTGAAAAAAAAAACAAAAAAACAAACCAACCCCAAAGCCAAGCAAATTAGAAACAATTGAAAAATGAAATCACATCTGCAAACCATCAGGGCGCTTCTGCTGTCCCACCCTCCACTGCTCCCACTGCCCTGCGCAGGGTGGTGGGTGTCACAGGGATCTGTAGCTCTGTCCACGCAGGCACAGGAGGGATTTTGTGTCAGGATGGGCATTGCTTCGGCGCGTGCTTCACTCAACAGAAGGGCAGTGTCATGCTGGAGCAAATCAGAGATGTATTTAGGGAATTAAGATCTTGTATGTCTAATCTCCCAGAGCTGGCAGGGAACCACAGAAAGAAAGAGTGCAAGAGGGAAGGAGCACCAGCTTATAAACTGCTGTTCCCTTTCTGGGAGCCCTCCAGGGCTGGGCAGAAGCACTGACACGAACGAACCGCAGGACTTGCTCAAGCACCCAGCCGGGTGCTGCTTGTCTCTCCATAGGCAGTGGCTGCCTTCTGCCCACCCACTGCATCCCTTCTGTGCAGGAGCAGGGCCGAAGTGAGCAGGAGCTGGGAGTGCTGTTCAGGCTCAGCAATGAGCAGCTGCAGGGGACACTTCTGTCCCCTGTCACTGTGGCTTCCAAACCTGTCGGCACGTGGGACCACTGGTGGTTTATGCCATGTGCCCTTTGCAGTGGAGCTGAGGAGGGGATGCCCTGACATATTTCATCCTCTCCTGGGTGTTTGGCATCTTTTGGGTGCATGGTGAGGGAAGCCCACACTGGTTTTATACTGCTGGGACAGTTCAGGCTGGGATACACATCACTGCCACCCTGTGGGAGGGGGAGATGCTGAAGCCTGAGCCAGGACAAATACCCCATCCCTGGAAGTGTTCAAGGCCAGGCTGGATGAGGCTTGGTGTAACTTGGTGTCGTGGAAGGTGTCCCTACCCATGACAGGAGCGTGGAACTAAAGGGTCTTTAAGGTCCCTTCCAACTCAAACCATTCTATGATTCTACAAGTCTATGATTTTACGAATCTATGATTATCTGTTGGCAGAAGTGCCTCTTGAGATAACATTCTCAAAGGTCAGGGAAGGTGCTTGACAGGGAGGTGGGATCATTTTTTGGAAGGAAGAGTGCAGGCAAAGGATGCAGTGGGGATGCTGGAGCTGTGCTGTCTCCGGGGGACACGGTGCCTAATGAAGTGGACAGACATACTGAGTGCAACAAGTTGGCCAAGAGGTTGATGCCATGTGGGGCTGTACCAGACCCACCTATTACTTTTGTGTGCAGGATCTGATTCTGAGCCCTCCAGGTCCCAAAGGTGACTTGGACTGGGTTTAAAAAGCCCTCAGGAGGGCAAAGGAAAAGCAGGGCATGGGGATGGGGAGCTGCAGAATCCCTGCCTGCTCTGCTTCTGATCTCCTCAGCAGGCAGGGTTTGGGCTGGAGGAGACCTTTAGGGCCTATGGGACTCTCATCATCCCATGGGAACTTGGTAGGGGTCAATGGTGTGTCCAAAGCCTGTGACAGCAAACCTGAGATGATCAGCAGCTGGTCACCCCCCCCGCCACCTCACTCTGATCTGCACCCACTCATGGCCAAATTCAAGCCTAAAAGGGAGGTTTTAGCATGGAAGAGAATCAGCACCCTACACAATGATGAGTTTCTGGGAGATGTTTAGCAGGCTTGATCTGGGCTCATGGCAGACCAGATCATCACCGTGGTCCCTTCTGGTTTATGGATATGTCAAATTTGATAATCTAGCCTAGAGAAGGAAAAAAGATGATGTTACATGATCTGAAGGCACTAGTACAAAGGGGATTTCTTAAAATCCTCTTAACCAAGAAGAAAAATCTGTGAATAGGATCGAGACATAAGGTTTTCCCACAGCAAAGGGGAGCTCCATGTGTACAAAATGGCTCCCTTACAGCTGCAGGGTTAACTTCAAATCTAAAAGACAAACTCTGACTTGCATGGTGATGTCTCATGCCATGTCCCAGTGACACCCCAGATCACCAGCACGGATGTCTCATGGGTGCATTCAGCCCCTACCACCCCGTGCCCTTGGGCAGCAGAGCATTCTATGGCCTGGGATGGGCCCCCCACGTCTGTGCCAGCTGCAGCATGTGCTGTCCTCGGGTGCCCGAGTATCTCAGCCTGCACCTCCCCCCTCATGCTCCTCTGGATGACGTTTTGGGGGCTTTGCTTTGCTCAGGATGCCTCTCTGTCCTCATCCCTCTCTCCTGCCAGGGTTACGTAGCCACAGCTATTTGCTGATGGCCTCCACGGAAACCGTATATCCTCCCTCTGCAACCGGAGACCAGGTGCCCACACGGCTGCCAGATTTGAAAGAGGAGATGGCAGGAGGGGAAGAGGCCAAAATGGGTGTGCCAAGGGAGGGGGGAATCACATCCATCCCAAATTGGGCCCCATCCCATCCCCGCAAAGAGAAGAACCAAGAAGCCTCTCAAGGCAGCATGGAAGTGGCTGGGGGCTGAGGCCAGATTTAAACTGAACCTCCTGCCCAGTGATCCATGAGGAAGGCTCGGCTGCTCGAACAATGAGCGGGCAAAGAAAGCTGAAATGATGGTCACCGGGAGAACCTGAAACCCGCGGTGGGGAAAACAAATAAATACAGGAGTGGAGCCCTCCCCGTCCCAGCTGAGGCAATCTGTGCTTATGCAACCCTACCCGAGGGCTCCCTATCTCTGTGTACAATCTGGGCTGATAAGATTGTTCCCTGCTGAAAATCAAAACCGCAGGGATTCCAGGCGGCTCAGCCGGAGTCAGATTGTCCACCTGAACACCGGGGCACTTTCATGTGGAAAAATAATCGCAGGGTTATTTTGCTGAAATAAGGAGAGGGGAAGAGAGAGGCTGTTGGCTGCTTTGGAGGTGGGTGCAGCCCCAGCACTGGATCTGTGCAGCGTGGCAGGAGTGCAGTAAAGGGCACCATCCCAAGGGCGAGATGTCCCCATGAGATGACAATTGTTGCCTGAAGCAATAATAGAAAAAGCAACGGGCTCTTGTCCAAACCTCACTGTTTTTTAGTGAGAACTGCTTTTTTTTTAAGGGTGGCAGATGTGGTGCAATAAGCCCTCAAACAAGGATGACAGGAGTGATGGTGGAAGCAGTCGTTGCCAACGAGATATAGGCCACTTTTAAGGTCTTTTGGGTGGAGCAGCATGTGATTAGTGACTACACTGAGGGGGAGACAGAATACATAAACATATCCTATACATATACATGTATATAGAGAGATAAATGCACCTAACAGAACCACTGTGTAGGACAACTTGCTTGATAAGACCTTCCCAGGAGCAAGATGTGCAGGATTAGATATGTGTTTGCAGTTACAAAGCAGATATTGGGGATGGGGGGGCGGGAGGAGGGTGTTTTTTGTGTCTACTGTAGTTCAAAAAGCCGTGTTTTGGGGCATCTGCCTCATTGCCTGGCTGGTCAGATCCCCTCTGTTTTGAACACCAGATCAGTCCTTCTCTCAAGACAAAACTTGCTATCAAATCTTGACAAGAAAAAAAAATGTTATCTGGGAAAAATAGCAGCAAGGGATTGCTTGGTGATGCTGGAAGTGGAACCTCCTCTCACTCAGATGGGAATGGGATGCTTGTATCCTGCACTTCGAGCAGAAGCAGGTCAATAAATGCCCACCTGAAACAGAATTTATTTTGTGCATTTAGCGCTGAGTACCAGCTGTTCATGAGTTTTAAATGCTGCTGAGTGAATACGTATGGAGGAAATGTCCACTGGGGTGGTGGATGAGATAGGCTGGGGATCAGGCTCCCAACCCCCTGCCAGGCCCCTACCCCAAGGACAAAGAGAGATCCCAGTGAAAAGCAGTTTCCAGTGCTATGTGCACTCCTAAAGCTCTTCCTCAGTTGTTGCAGCTTCACAATTGGCATTTTCCTGGGGAATTTCTGGCTGGTTTTCTGTCTCTCCCTGCTGCAGGGAAAACTATGTGAGTGAGAAGGGGATTAGCTCAGGTGACATCCAGTGGCAGGGGTGGGCTGGTCTGGACACGGGGCATTATCACCTCAGCAGATTGGCTTGGCTTAAAATGAACAAGAGCCAGTGCTGCTCCTGCTCTAACATCCCTCTGCATCCCTCGGGTCCCTCCAGTCATAGCAATCCTGCTCTAAAAGAGAAATCTGAGTAAAACTGTGCTTGCAGATGGAATATATCCCTCTGATTTTGCAGAGGTGCCGTGTTCCCAGGGCCACTGCCAGCCCAGGCAGGGTTGTGTGTGCACACACACACACAGAGAGGTTTTTTGGGTGGCTATGATGAGAAACAAAGCCCTTTAGTTGTGCCCTTGGGCAACACGTCCTGCAGTGGCCGTCCTTCTCCAGGGCTTGGCGTTCCTGGCAGAGCTTATGTGAAATGAAAACGCCTATAATTTTCTGAAATTCCTTAATCCTGCTTATTTTCTCTCTTTCCCTGAGAGATCGGAAGCCACAGTGGTCTCTTCAAGCCCACCCACTAATTACAAGACATGAGCTCAACCCACTGCCGGCCAGAAACAACATCACAGGACCAAACACCACGAACCAACACTGAGCACTCGCAGCAAACTGCCTGAGAGCGAGTCACCAAGAGTTTGGCAGTGATACACCAGCCAAATCGAAGAAAGAAAGAAGGAAAATAGGATATTTTCCTTCCTCCTGCAGTAATCTTGCCTTTCTTGGAGCCACTGACCAGCTACTCCAAAGTACAAAACCCACTTCTCTATCTCACTCCGGGATCTTCTTTTAATCTCACTCTTCTCTGTTGGACTGCCATTTTTTTTCCAAATTTGACTAAATTATCTTTCAAATTTGCTTGAAAATGTCAGACTTGCCAGCAGTGCCAGGGAAAATGGGAGTTTCTAGCAGGAGGGTGGCATTTAGCAGAAAAAAATCTCTCCGGAGAAATCAGATCAGACAGAGGAAGCAGGGCTAAAAATAAAGCCTGAGCTCACAGAGGGGTTATAGGATGGGAACAGAGGCTGTGGTGCATCCCTGGTTTTATTCTTAGCAGGCACAACTGGAGAGATGGTATAAATTTATGGGCATAAATCAGTTCAGTTCATGGAAGGATGTTGTGTTTTCTTTAAATTCTGTGTTCACATTCATGGTTTTACAGCAACTGGTTTTCTTCCCTGAATCCCCCATGTTTGCAGTGGCGTGTGATTGCACATCAAGGCTACCTTGATTTCTTGGACTGCTTCCTTTCTCCTCCCTGTTCTCAAGCAACAGGCATGTTCAGCCTCCTGAACCCAAAAGAGCCAGCAGCAAGTCCCACTGCTGCCAGAGCGAGGACAAGGCTTCTCTGCTCCAGGTCTCATCCCTGCACCAAACCCTCACTGTGCATAGGATTTCCCTTGGACACTCTGTCCTGGCAGGGGTTAGGGATAATATCCCAAACTCTCCTGCTTGTTGTTGCATGAAATCTTGAGGGTTGGTGGGGTCCCAGGTGGGAGATGTGTCCTGGGGTGTAGGAGGGTTGCTGTGCCTGAGCCCTCAGCTGGGAGTGTGGGAGTGAGAGTGGGAGTGTGGAAGTGGGAGCATCGGAGTGGCAGTGTGGAATCTGGAGTAGGATTGGGAGCGTAGGAGTGGGACTATGAGCGTGAGTGTAAAGTGGGAGTGTAGAAGCTGGAGTGTGGGAATGTCAGAGTAGAAACGGGAGTGGGACTGGCAGCGCGAGTGTGTCTGTGCAGGTCATCCTCTCCTGCAGTGGCCGTAGCTCGTTTCTGGGGCTGCAGTGCCACCTGCTGTCACCGCCGCCGTGTGCCGGGGACCCCGCCGGCTCCCTGGGCACATCCCGGGCAGGGAGGGACACGCCAGGGACACGCCGTGTCTCTGCCTCCCCACTGCCTGAAAAAGTAAAGCAAGAAAAAGCCAGCGGGAGAAAGGCAGCGCTGGGTCACAGGGATGGAGTGAGATGCGCCCACGGGGCTCCTTGGACACAGGGACATCTTCACACTGTCTCAGCACCCCAGGTGGACTAAAGCACTCTGCAGGAATGTCTCTCATCTCCTTCTGAACGGCCAGACGAGGCCTCTTGCTTCCTTCTGTGCCTTTAGGAGCCAGTGTTACCCCACATTATCACCACTCCTCACTGGCTCTGCACAAAGCCTGGACTTCCCCCATGTCCATGTGCTGACGTGGCCCAGAGCAGCTGCCCAGTCCCACCTCTCCAGTTCAAGCTCTTCTCAGCCTCAAAATCTAAGTGTCCCTTCCTGGGTCACCCATCACCAAAAGGGAGGAGATTTAGATTATATGCTTGGAGGAAATTCTTGACTCCGATGTTTGTGAGGCACTGGAACAGGTTGCCCAGAGAAGCTCTGGCTGCCTCATCCTTGGAACCAATCCCAGGTTGCTCCAAGCCCCATCCAACCAAGGCCAGATTGGATGGGGCTTGGAGCAACCTGGGATAGTGGAAGGCGTCCCTGCCCATGGCAGGGGGTTGGAACTGGATGATTTTTTAGGTCTTCCAGTCCAAACTCTTCTGTGATTCTATGATCATTATCATTAACCTCTCAGAGAGGAGAGGTGTGCTCTGTATAAAAACCCAAAAGAGATGCCATTTATTTTGAAAAAATAAACCTAACGAAAAAGTAGCAAAAAAAAAAAAAAAAAGGAAAAAAAAAAGGAGCAGGGAGATCCTAGCTGCTGAAAATTAAGCATTAGGGGGAAAAAAATTGCTCATGAGAGCCAGATCCAGACCAGCTGAGCAGCTTTCAGAAACGACAACAAATAAGTTTGGAGGAAACCAGATACTCACCGGGAAAATTTGCAGTTCTTTGTTGAACAAGCGTTTCCATGGAAAAGCTGTGCTTACCCGACACTTGTCCTCCCAGCTCCTGAGCTGGGATGCTGTGCAGCTGGGCAGGCAATGCCCAGAGGAGAGGAGGTGAGGGGATGCAGCCACAGCAAATCTGGGAGAGAACACAGAGATCGTGTCTGCCTTTTTATCTCCTACCTGTGCGGGTTGGGGTATGAAATGCATTAATTTCTCGTGGGCAACCTGCTTTTGGGAAGGGGGGCTGCAAGGGCCTGATCCTGAGCAGGCTGTGGGGTGAAGGTTGCAGCTGCAGCAGGGTGTGACTGAGGATTGGAATGCACAGGGGCCACTGGAGGAGCCTGCTGGGGTTCTTAGGAGAAACGTGTTGGAAAAGCTCACCAGCCTTGGTGTGGCCGCTTGTCCAGAAGTGCGTGGACAGAACCGTGGGACTTTTGGGAGGAAAAAAACCCCATCTTTGAAAGCTTAGACTCACATTTGAATGATCCATTTTCTATTTTTTTTTTCCCCCAGCAAGGACGCAAAGTAGCAGTGCATTTCCACCAGCCCTGTGCCAGCCTGTCCCAGGATCCAGCCGGGACGCTGCCGGGTGCAGCTTTCGGAGCTGGGGAGGTGCTGACTGACTCTGAATCCACGTTTTCTTACAGCGCCGCTGGGACCGGCCGGGGAGAGCCGCAAAAGGGAGAGGCTGGATTCGAAACCCACCACTTGGACCCAGACAAAATGAAACGGGGAAAGTAAAAACAAGGGGAAACTTGGCCACGGCTGCTCCTTTCACAGGCTCCTTGCGTTGGGTGAGGAGGAGAGGGACTGGTTTACTGTGTGCTGTGCCGTGTCCTGGGGAGCCAGGGAAAGGAGCCAAGGAGAGACCGGATCCTGGAAAGCAGCCCCTGCCCTCTGCCAGCGCATGCTGCCAGAGGTGGGAAGCAGGGAAAGTCATGCATGGCCTCCCCACCTCCTCTGCCGCCGGTGTGGGGCAGCCTGGGAGGAGCCTGTGGGCTGCTGCCTTGCCGGGGTGTGCCTTGCACCCCCATTTCTGCACTCAGTGCTGATTTGGATGTCTCATTCCTGCACAGAAAAAGCAGTTTGGGGCCTTCACCATCCCTTGAACCTCTGACTCACAGGGTTGGTGCATCACGTGCTGCTCTTGGTCGCATCCCTCTCCTCCTTGCCCCTTCTCCGTGTGCTCCCTGCCTCACTGGAAACCCTTTCCAGCTGCTCCACAGCCCAGAACCCTCGATGTGTGTGGTGAGGACTGTCCCTTGCTCTGTGCATCTCCAGCTCTGGTTTCAGTGGGAGCCTGTCTGCAGCAGCTGCACTATTGTAATTTATGAGGCTGTGCTGACAAACACCAGCCAAGTCCCTGGTGGGGACATGTCTTGATCCTCCCCCACACACACCTTCATGCTCAAGTGTGTGTTTGGGGCTCATCTGTCATTCAGCCTCTGTCTGGTCCTTGTTCCTGTCCTCTTCTCTGCCTCTCCTTTCCCCCTGAAGACAGTAAGTGCCTCTTCAGCGTGCCCGGCTCCAGCGTTTCATCTCAACAGGCCAAGCATTCACTCCGTGCCAAACTGGCAGTCGGCTCAATTTCCTGGCACGTGGCCTCCTTGGCTTTCCATGCAGACTGATTTCTTTTATTTTTATGGTTTTATTTTCCCCCATCTTTAAAACTCACCGTTGTTTTTGATTAGGTGGCCGTGGTCTTGCAGCCCTTGGGCTCCCAAGAACAGGAAAGGGGAGTTCTGGTGTGGTGGCAGCAGTGCCTCAATCCAGTGTGGGGTGACCCTGCTCGTCTTGCTCTTGAGAGAGGGGAACTGCTCTGAGTCAGGGGCCAAGAGGTGGCCAAAGTGTTTTCTCTTATTCCAATGTTCTCTCAGATTCCCTGCAGCTCCTGGGTCCCACCATGGAAATGCCACCTTGAGGAACCAGTGCTGGTGCCAGAGTGAGGGGGACATTGCTAGAGAAAGGTAATGGGGACAAGTTCCCCTCCCTGAGCAACAGGAAAAATGTGTGGGACCCCAAAAAAGCGCCAATGTCTGAATGTCCCATATAGGGCCTCTGTCTTGGAGGGGGTTGAACCCTCCTTGGAAAGAAGGTGCTTATGCAGAGGAGCCCCATGGTCAGCTTGGAGAAAACAGAGGCCTTTCCCTGCCTGGCTGTGGCTTTCCAGGGGGATGTTTAAACCCACCTCTGAATGGCTCTTTTCCCCCCAGCCCTGGGTTGAGCAGATGTTGTCCCTACCTCACAGAGACCCATGGGCCAGCAGAGAGCCAGGTTGGAGGGATGAGCAACTCCTGCTGGGAGCTGAGAAGTGTTTTGGATGGGGCACCTGCTCCTGGGACAATGTCTGCAGTCTTGTCCCGGGTAGTAAACGCATTTTCTGCCAAGGGAGATGTGTCAGGGTGGGCAGCAGGCTGCTGTCATCACTGCCACCCAAACAGCTCCTTGGAGTCCCAGCCTATACTCTCCATTCTTCCCCACATCTGGGAGAGAAGGCAGTGAGAGGAGAGGCTGGTTCTGACCCAGGGCTGAGCCCCACCAACTGCAAAACTGAACCCCACAAGTCCTACATGCTTTGCCAGACCCCAAAATATCCCAGTCCCTCCACCCTGCTGCTGTTCTTTCATTTTATTTTTAGATCTGTTGCTTCTGTTAGCTCTTTTCTATTTGTTTTTGGTTCTTATTATTCCTGGCTTCCCTCAGTGTTTTGGTTTCCCTCCTCAGCCCTCATCCGGATGTTTATTCTCACTGCTTGTTTTTATACATTCCCAAGGTGCCTCCTGGTTGTAGCTGGGCAGAGTCTGTGTTTGGACTGGGCAGGCTCTCTCATGTAGCTGGGCTGGGACCAGACCATCACCTGGAGAATCCAAGCTGGTCCAGGAGAGGAGAAGACTTGGGCACTGTGCTTGCTACGTGTAGGAATGTGGTTGGGATGCCAATGTGGCAACTCATTCAGCAGAAGAGCTGGAACAGGGTGAAGAAGGTGAGGGGAAAAGGGTTTAGCCCATCTCTGAGGAACTCAAGGGGACAAACATGATGATGTACCCAAGGTCACACAGAAGATCTCCAGCAGCCCTGGGAGCTGCTTTATCCCTGTCTCTACATGACCTGGTTACCAGTGTGGTTGTGCCTTAGGGTATCTTGAAAATCAGCCTTGGCCAGTCAGTGCTTCTGCCTTCTAAAACTTAAAAAGTTTTCTTTTTGCCTTATTTTAGGACAAATATAACCAAATCCGGCTCTGTTCCTTCCGTGCTCATCATTATCCTATACATCTTGTGCCTGGATGTCTCTGTGCATCTTCTCCCCCCTCATCTAGAAATGATTCTCCAGCTTTTTTGGAGCTCCAGCTAAGACACATCCCCACAGATCATGTGGGAAGAGATGCTGTTTCATGGGTCTACAGGCTCAGAACACACCCATGACTGAGGTTTATCACTGTCCCCGTTTTGGAGGGTTGGACTGGAGGGTGCATTTGGGCAGAGAGGTGAGTGCTAACTGTGTCCTCCTTGTGGGAATGAGGCTTTGCTCTCACCTGCTGCCACCAGGTTAAAATGCCCATCCCCACCCCTGACTACTGCTCCATTTTCGGTCTAATTGTGAGGAAAAATGAGGCAGTGTGAAAAAAGGCACTGCAATACCTCACACCAGAGAGCTGTGGTGGCTCTGGGTGTTTTATTGCAACCCTACACACCACACAGCCCCACCATGGTTGGTGAATTGCAGATAAACACAAGCACACTCTACATTTGCTGCCAGAAATGTCCTGGCTTCCCTTGTTAAATTATTTATTCCAGTGCAGGGGCACAGATTTTTATTTTTTTTTAATTCTTTTCCCATCCTACAACCTTTTTGATGGTGAGGTGCCCAGCCCTCTGGCCTCATGGAGGGGCAAGGATATCCCAGCAAGGAAATGCTCACACCTTGTGGATGGAATGAGGACATTCTCTGATCTGTAGGTATTTATTTGAAGAACCACTCAGTCATGAGACCAATGCAATAGTCTGCAGCAGCCAAAACCCCCACATTTTTTGGTATGGTTACAGTGAAATTTGCGTTTGAGACTTTAAAGGGCTGGTCTGGAGCTCTGCACATGGGCACAGGGGCTTTTTATTGCTCGACTTCAAAGAGGCTCAATAACAGGAACGAGCATTCAGGTAGGGAAAAGTTTTTTCTTTCCATGTGCAAAAGCGTGCCAGAGGACACACAGGCATCCCTGCACACACAGAGTTACAGGGCTCTGGGGAGAGTTAAAGCAGAGCAGGCTGAGGATTTTGCATCAAAAATAGTGTTATTTTTGGATGGAAAAGTCAGCTGACACAATAGGCTGAGCCGTCAGGATCCTTTAGCTTTGCAGGGGGAGAAATGAAAACGAAAACTTTGCTGAAAGGAACAAAAATATGTCAATTTTTGGTCAGCTTGAGGCCGAAGTTCAGCTGCCTGCAGGGCTTTGTGAGATCTGGGGTCCAGGTTCTGTGGGCATCAGGTCCTCACATGAGTTGGGCCCAACACCAGGCCCCACCTCTCTGCACACAGCAGCTGCCCTTGGACCAGGCACAGGGATGGGAGCCCCATCCAAGGACTGGCGAGGCCAGGGTGTTCCACAGTGGGTCTGTCCCCAGGGCCTGGGGCTCCCGAGGGTCACACTCCACTCTGAATTTGGTTCAGCAGAAGAAATGTAAATGTTTCACTTCACAGGCACTAAGTCACTTCCTTCCTGCATCGAAACTTGGCAATAAATCTGAGCTTTCCATGTGCATATTTTTTTCTGGAGTTTTTTATTCTACAGGAAGAGCTGATATTTTGTAGTTTGCTGGGTGCTTGGGATAAAAGCAAGGATTGGAAAACCATGGGAAAAATTTCATTCATGTTTTAATGTGGGGAAATTTGGATCTTTTGCATTCAGAAATAGAGTTCAGCCTACTCCAGAAAATCACATGCAGTGCAGGACATCTCCAATGGGCTTGCAGACATCCTTCCCTGCTCTTTCTCAGGACAAAAAAGGCTCATTTGCCTGATACCCTGGTTTCTCTGACATCCCTTTTGACTCCCTGGCATATGCAGATGTACATACCAGGGGGATGACTTTGCCCTTATCCCTGGAATTATGGCATTGATTGCCATAATTCACAGTAGCTGAGGGCTGCAAAGACACTGCCATACCTGCACAGGAGCATGTCTCAAAAGTCTTCTTGTGTTTTTGGGCCTCACCTTTTCGTCCTCTGATTTCCAACCCATCACTGTGGGGTTCAGCCCCTAAAAGGGCATCCCTGCATGGCAGCTCCATGGACACAGCTCTCTTTGCTCCAAACAGGCTGAAACTCAAGCTCAAACAA
>JAWWLV010000179.1:58929060-58942789 GCA_035041135.1 Platyrinchus mystaceus
GGTTTCCACAAGGTGGCATCAAAAGACCTGGTCTTCCTCCCCCAGAGCTCAGATCCCACAGGATTTAGGGCTTTTGCAGAAGGGAGGGTGGGAGACTCTGCGGTGAGATTTTCGTCAGGGATTTGTCCTGGAGGGGTTAGACAACCCTGGCATCCACCACTGCCTTCCTGGGGGCTTCAGGGGTGTTTGAGCACCAAATCTCATCAGAGAAGGGCAGACACGGACAGCAAACGCTTGTGGGGATCACTAAAGGAATAAAAGTGCTCCTCTCCATGCAAGCAACAGCAGCAAAGGGCAGGGAGGGAGTGTGGGCAGCAGGGAATGGCAGCACGTACCAAAAACACTACAAAGGAATAACCTCTTAGCTTGAAGCAGCACTGATGTATCCAGGTGAGGCAGAGTTTTCTTTTACAGACAGACAGACAGAGAGAAAACCTCACGGAGTGGGGAAAACTGAACACAACCCATGCAGCTCCAAAGGTTCTTCTTCTTGTATAGCTCCAGCACAGCCCCATGGTTTGATTCACCAGGCTGGGAGATTAGGTTTGCCAGCCCTTATTTCACATATATCATCCCTGGGGGATGCCTGGAGCAAGTCCCACCCTAGCAGGAGCCGTGACATCAAATGCTGCCTCTTCAAGAGAGCAATACCCTGGTATCATATGGACGTGCTTTGGCTGGACCGTCTGTCCAAGGTCCTGCTAAGACTTGTGGATGTGACACCCAGTCCTACACTGCTCTGAGGCTGCCCTGGCAGAGCCCTGACCTGGCCATGCTTGGCACTGAGCTGAGAAGTCCATCAGAAGGATGGGATGGGACCCTGAGCAAGCAAATTTGAGTGAGCACAAAACAGAACACGGCTTTGTGGTTTGTTGTGTTTGGGCTGTTTTGGCAAGAGGCGAACTCCAGTGGGACTGATAAACGATTGCAGCCCTTGGAGAAATTACAAGTCAAACCAAAAGAATGACGAATTGGTGACCCTGTCCTTTCGGAAGAAGCAGGAAAGGGGAATCAACGGGAATCTCTGTCCCACAGCCAGCGGTCAGACCGGGGGTAAAGCAATTTGCGGGGCCCACGCGGAGTTACTGCAGGCTCTGACGAGATGCAACACAGGGCAATATCAAACAATGGGTTGTCCAGCCCTGCCATAATGACCGTGTTCTTCTGTGAGATCCGGGAAGAAGGTGCCCTGTGGATCAACAGGGGGTCTTGGTTTGTTTGGCATAAACGTCTTTAAACCTAAATAATAATAATAATTATAATGAAATAGTTAAAAAAGTCGTAGCTGTGGCTGTCAGGAGCTGAGCCCGTCGATGCCCGCGGCTTCCCCGCTCCGAGGGCCGGTGGTTCCCGGCTCTCACACGGTGGAGCTGTTGCTCCGCAGCAGCGCCGGGACCGGCCCCGGACAGACAGGAATTTACTTTTCTCTCAAAGCCCTGGGTTTTGGCTGAGTAGTGGCTGAGAGGGGCACGGCACCAAGCACGGGTGCACCCAGTCCCTCACCCAAATTTAAGGGCTTTTTTGCTCCAGATTGGGGCCAGGAGCCAGGGGCTGAGTGAAGGGGAGCAGCTTTAATTAGGCAGGGGCAGGCTGAAGCGGGAACTGGAGGCCAGGTCCTTACCCAGAACTTTACTTCAGGTATACGTGGAGCTGTTGGAGTGAGTCCAGAGGAAGCCACGAAGATGCTCAGGGGGCTGGGGCACCTCTTCTGTGAATACAGGATTAGAGACTTGGGGCTGTTCAGCCTGCAGAAGACAAGACTCTGGGAAGATTTTAGGGGACCTTCTGGCACCTAAAGGGGCTACAGGAGAGCTGGAGAGGGGCTTTTGACAAGGGTCTGGAGTGATAGGACAAGGAGGAATGGCTTCAAACTGTCAGAGGACAGGTTTAGCTTAGATATTAGGAAGGAATTCTTCCCTGTGAGGGTGGTGAGGCACTGGCACAGGTTGCCCAGAGAAGCTGTGGCTGCCTCATCCCTGGAAGTGTTCAAGGCCAGGCTGGATGGGGCTTGGAGCAACCTGGTCTAATGGCAGGTGTCCCTGCCCATGGCAGGGGGTTGGCACAAGATGGTCATTAAGGTGCCTTCCAACCCTAACCCTTCTGCCATTCTATGATACTTCTATACCCGTCTAGGGGGAAATAAAATTTGAAAAACCCACACAGTTCCAGCTCCTCCACTGGTGGTTGCCCTGGCCATGGAACCCCCTGCCTGAGCACAGTGACCCACTGCTCCTGCTGCCTGTCCCTGCTGCTGCCTCTCCTGGCCCAGCCCTGGTGTGGCTCAGGATGGGTGAGGAGGGTGTTTCTGTGGCTGATCCGTGCAGTGATGATTGGTGAGCCTTGCCTCGACCCTGAGACAGACAGCTCCAGACCTGACACTGCAGGTGGGGACACAGACACAGCTCTGCTCATCTGTGTCTCCTTCTTGTGGCCACCACCACCCACTTCTGCGGTCCTCACTCACACGTTCATGCTTTCCCAAATTAAGGGGTCCTGGACCCCCTTTCTCCTTGCCACCCTCAGCAGGTCTGAGGTCTCAATCCTTTCCAGGGATGGAGATTCATGGATGCAGCAAGTGGGCTGGGGATCAATGGCACCTTTAAATAGCCCAACCCAATGCCTCTCTAAGCAGCTGGCTCTCCCAAGCAGCAATAACACTGCCTGGCTGTAAGCTTTTCTACCCAACATTTAATGTTAGTGTTATCAGACAAACTCTTCTCTTCCTTTCCCAGTGAAGGAGGAAGACAATGCCTGTTCCATGAGGAAGACACCACTGGTATCCACCTACACGACAGCTTTCACATGGGAGGGTCCTTGCAGCCCTGGCATCTCATCCCAGCTCCTGCACACCATGGGCCAACACTGAGCATTGGTACACGCTGAAGTCTCCCAGGCACTGATGGAGAGGCTGCACTGGGAAGCCAATGGGGCATAAGATTGTGCTTAAGTGCTTTCCTGGCTTGGGGCTTGTATTTACTAATAATGGTAGTTAATCTGTGCCTCGTACAAGTCAGCCTGTACACACATCTTGTTTAAGCTTTTTAAGATACGCTTTTGTTTACTGCAACCACCTCTGAGCCATCATATTGTCACAAATGGCCTATGAATAATCAGTTATGTGCTATTAATGTTGTATGGCAACGTTCAGCGACAAAGGAGCCACAGAAACCCACTGGTCTTCAAAGGAAAACCTCAAATAACCCCACGCAAATCCAAGTGTTTTCAGCCTGCCACCAAAGCTATGAATATTGCAGATATTACACGCCTTTGTATGGTATTTGTTAAATATTTTAAATCAGGGAAGAGATTTTAGCCTAAATGGCTGCTTGAAGTTGCAGCATTAGAGATTTGCAAAATTGTTGCTGGAACCCACAGACAAACACGGGGTTGCTTTTGGCCTCCCAGTATCAGGTTAGGAAGTTTCCCGTAGACTGAATACAGGTTACAGCTCATCCTACCTGGAGTTGTGAAGAGACAGAGGGAGGAATAACTGTTGAGTGGACAGTAAAGAGTCCTATTGGGCCAAGAAAACCCAAGTACTCTTGTACATCATCTTAAATGAATCCTTACATTGTGCAGAAGCTGGTTATAGACTGGGGTTTTTTTAAAATATCCTCAGAATTTGCTGAGTTGGTATAGAGGAAAATTCATTTTCATAGAATCAAAGAACTGCTAGGGTTGGAAAAGACCCCTAAGATCATCATGTCCAAACAATAACCCAGCACCACGTCCTAAAGTGCCACATCCACACGTCTTTCGAGCACTTCAAGAGATGGTGACTCCACCACGGCCCTGGGCAGACTGTTCCAATGCCTGACCACCCTTTCAGTGAAGAAATTTTTCTTAATATCCAATCTAAACCTACCCTGGTGTAACTTGAGGCCATTTCCTCTTGTCCTGTCCCTTGTTACCTGGGAGAAGAGACAAACGCCCACCTGGCTACAACCTCCCTTTAGGCAGTTGTCGAGAGCAATAAGGTCCCCCCGAGCGTTCTTTTCTCCAGGCTGAACAACCTCTTCACTTGTCCCCTGGGCCAAACTCATTGCCCTCCTCTCCCATGATTCTTGCTCTCTCTCTGATAAATGCTGCCCTGGGTCTTTCCTGCAAAAACCAGACAGGAGCCACTCAACTCCCGCAGGGCCTGGGAAAAGTGCTGGAGGATGGTGCTAAGCCAAGATCAAGTCTGTGTTTAAAAGGTTTTCATGGAATCACAGAATCATAGACTGGTTTGGGTTGGAAGTGACCTCTAAAGTCCAACCCCTCTGCAGTGAGCAGGGATACCTTCAACTAGACCAGGTTGCTCAGAGTCCCGTCCAGTGTGGCCTTGAATGTTTCTAGGGACGGGTCATCCACCACCTCTGAGGGCAACCTGTGTCAGTGCCTCACCACCCTCATCACAAAATATTTCTTCCTTATATCCAGACTGAATATACCCTTGTTGGTTTAAAACCATTACCCCTTGTCCTATTGCCTTTTAAAAAGTCTGTCCCCATAATATTTGATGTATTATATTCAGCAGCAGTTGAAGCCTCATCCCTTGATGGGTTTTACAGAAAGATCTTGCTCAGAGGATCCACTGAGGCCATGGCTGGCTGATGGGGCACCTTCACAGCTTCACTTTGGGGTTTCAGGTGTGAGGGTTTCTGCCAACACCCAGGGGATTTTCACACATGCTCAGGAGCAGGCAGGAAAAATAAACTCTCTCTGGCAACTCCGTATGGTTTTGTCTTTCCCATCAGCCGTCTGCTGGGAAATGGGTTTTGTCCCCTGACACCTGCAGGCTGCTGGGAGGACAAAGGTGACTTCAAGTCATCCCAAATCCTGATGCAGGGCCAAAACCCAGTTCAGGCCAACCCCTGATGGTGCTGCAGCCTCTCTAAGCAGTGAAGGAGCCCCCCAGGGACAGCAACACTCCCAGCCCACTGCACTGCTGCCAGCCAGGCACCGACTGTTTTCTTCCTGCAGTCACCTTTGGGCCCTGGCAGTAATCTCAAAGCATCTGCTCCAAATCATCCAGGATTACAGGAATTAAAAAAAAACCCAATTAGAGACCCAGGGTCCTGCAAGCACAAATCCGTTTAACCCTAATCCAGGCTGCTGCCCCTTCCCAAAAGGCAAAGGAACAGTCCCTGGTGGCTGGTTTTTGTGTTCTCTGGCACCACCTCCTCTCCTCAACCTGAATTTACCCATTTTTGCCCCAGAGGTAACACCAGGGGACCTGCCCATGCCAATATAAGAAATGGCACACTTGGCTTTGGGCTCTGAAATCAGCTGCACAGGCGTGGGGGTCGGTGCCAACCTCTCCTCCTGCACACACTCAGAGGGGCTCCCAGGTGACCATGGACGAAAAATGGGGTGCAAATACACCCAAATATGTCATAATGCCCAGCAGGGTCTGTTCACCAGGCACTGGCTCCTCCAAGTCTTGCTCACCATCATGTCTGTTCCTCAAGACCACCTTGAGGGCTCTGTTGTGCTCTGCACACAGCATGGACTGGGGCATCTGCAGTCCCACAGTCACTTGCCCACCACTTTGCTGGCAATTCAGTGTGGAAATATTCTTCTGAGATAAGACAAAAAACCTGGAGTCTTTCTGCAGAGCAAGGGTAGAGAGACTGAAAATCCATTAGGACAATGTCTCCTTTCCTTTGAAATCTTCCTTATTTCTTTCAGGGCTCTTGGGCTCTTCTCCAGCTAGCTAAAACTTTCACCTGCAGCCCATAACCCATAGAATTAAAATGCATTATCCATGGAGTGTCCCAGTGCGCCCATAAACTCTGTGGATAACACGATTTAATCATGACTCAATCCTTCCCATGTGTGGTGGCCTTTGTATTTGCGTGTCTATTTTGCATCCAGAAGAAACCCATATTGAAAACAATCAATGCTTTCATGGTTAATAATCAAATGGGAAAAATCTTGAATTAATACTCGAGAATTCATGGGGTCTATATGTTCTAAGAAGTGAGTGATGGTTATAACAGGAGATAAACAGTGCTTTGTTTGCTTGTTTCCCTTCTTACATGTGATGCAAAAAAAAGGTGATCACAGCAGCGCTTCCAGACAGGAGATGCTGTGACAATTAGCACCACATTTAGGTGTGCTGGGACACAAGATGCTCTGGGTGGTGGAAGTTTTCACCATTCAAAGGGAGGTTTGTGGGACAGAAATCCTCTTCTGGCTCAGAAAGTCCCTCACAGGGGCCGAGCGTTGCAGGACCACAGTGTTCTGCTCTTCCCTGGCATCTCCTTCTTAGGTCAGGTCATTCTGACCTCGGGCTCGTTACAATGAGGACAAGCAGGGGATGTGAAAAAGGTGTGTATCATTAGCAGAAGGCAGCACCATGTTGGTGCCAGGTCTTTTAGTGAGATATGGGGACAGGGTCTGTCCGAGGATGATGGGAGAGGGCTGGGAAAGAGGAGCAGAAAAAAGGGGAACACGAGGGTTGAAACTGTGCTAAAGCAAAGAGCACATGACAAGGTAGAGTATGGTGTGAGCAAACAGGCGCTGCAGGGCAGGGGATCCACCATGAGAACACCCAAGTGGTTCCTTCAAGTGCCTCAGCCTTGCCCCAGATTCTGTGGGCTGTGAGGTCTGGCACCTCTAATGTCCCAGTGCCACAGGGGTCCCAGTGCCCTGGGCTGGGTGGCAGTTTGAGTGTGGCAGGGTGTGAGTTGGGGCTGTGGCAGGGACACGGCTGTTCTGTGAGTGTGGGTACTGTCAGGATGTCTGTGTGGTTTGCCTTTGTGGGACACAAGAGCTGTGATCAACCCACCATGCCAGCACAGCCCCATCCACAGATTTCTGCGTTTGCTGACTTTTACTAAAAACTTTGTTAATCTGGTGTTTCCCTGACTTGAAGGTCCACCAACTTTCTTGGAACCCAGAGCTTTCATCCTGGGTTGTTAACAGATGCCAGCTGGATATGATCAGTCCTGACTTGTATGAACAGCATCCAATGAAAGACTCTCCTTGTGAGCAAGCATTTGCAAGATGAAAAATACAGGTGGCTCATTTTTCTAAGGCTGCTTCCTGAAACTGCTCTGAGGAAGAAATGAGAGACAGGAGTAAGACCATACAAGACCCAAAGCTGTGAACTTCTTCCATCTCTCACAGAGATGTTGGTAGTTGAAAATATCCCCAGACCTCTGCATGGTGGCAATTTTCATTTAATTTACATGGCACTTGGGCTGAGAAATCTGAATCAATATCTTTGCTTCTTGGCACAGCTAAAGTCCAAAAGAGGCAACAAGAGAGCTGGAGAGGGACTTTAAAAAGGTCATGGAGTGATAGGACAAGGGGGAATGGCTTCAAACTGACAGAGGGCAGGGTTAGATTAGATATTAGATGTTATGAAAAATTCTTTCCTGTGAGGGTGGTTTGGCCCTGGCACAGGTTGCCCAGAGAAGCTGTGGCTGCCTCATCCCTGGAAGCGTTCAAGGCCAGGTTGGACAGGGCTTGGAACAACCTGGGCTAGTGGAAGGTGTTCCTGCCCATGGCAGGGGGTTGGAACGAGATGATCTTTAAGGTCCCTTCCAACCCAACCCATTCTGTGTTTGTGTCCATGTTGATACCCATCATGAGAGATTTTCCTTCTAGCTCATTTCACCGAGCTCCAAGACAGTGAGGTACTCTCTGGATTTTCTGAATGCCTGTTAGCACAGCCTCCTCTGGAGTTGTGATGCAGGACTGCAAGGGTGGAAAAAGAATTCTTTTGGGTTCTGTTGTGTGGCTTTATTACAAAATTTTTCATGTCCAGGGAATTAAAGCCCTGAGAATTGTAGTTTCATGATGCTGTAGCAGGACCTGATCTAATGGCCACTGAGGTCTACGGGAATCTGCCTGCTGACCTTCAGATGTGTTTGGTTCTGGCTTGAATTGACAGACATGCAATGTAGAGCTCAGCAACTAAGACTGAAGGAAAGATTGTTTAATTATTTATGCAACAAATAATGAATACCATTCTATCAAAGAAATGAAAAAAGTAATTCCTTAATGACACTTGCTTTGCAATGTAATGAAGGAGTCAGTCTGTTCCATCACTCTTTGTGCCTTTGTTAATGCTGTCAGGCATTTCATGTCTTCTCTGAGCCTTGCTCTCATTACCTGAATAAATATTCTCTAAGTGCAAACAAGATCAGCAATGCCAGTGTGAGTGGCTGGGCCAAGGCACTGTGGCCTCACGTGTGTATACCTGGAAGGTGAAACTTAGAAACCTCGTAATGGCTGAGTCAGTCCTGTAACACAAACAAAGCTGAACAGACAAAACATACACCCACATCCACATGTGTGTAGTGACGTATAGAGGTGACACGTGAACAACAAGTTATAACTCCTGGAAGGCTGTGAGAGCCTTGGCAAGGTGACTTATTCCTAACAAAGCACAGGAAATTGTTAACAGTAAAGAAGACAACAAGTGAAAATCGTGCTGCAGCACCCTTAAGAACGGCCTTTCTTCTGTCACCCAGTCCCACACGATGTGGATGTGCTCCCTCAGCCCCTCAATGCTGCCTGGCACAAATATCCCATTGACTTCAGCAGGATTGGAGAAAGGTTGAGGACTGCAGTTCATGAAGGTAACTGTGTGCAGGATCAGGGTAGCACACGGTGACAACTCAGTCCTGCTTCTGCAGTGCAGGAGAGCTGAAAAAAAAAAAGGCATTTTTGATAAAATAGTTGAAGCAGCAGGGATTTACTGAACCAGTGTAACACTGCCCATGCAGCTTGCTCAGTTTGCTGTTGCTAGCAATTCAGATATTGTCCAAGCTGTCCTGCTCATCAGTGCATGAACTCTGAAAACACTTAGCCACTACCAGCTCTGTGCATTACTTCAGCTGGAAGAACCGTGGTAGGTAAAGCAACGATGATGGATCTAAACGATAATAAAGTCTCCCTGTTGAAAATTTAAAGTGCTATACAACTATTTTTAGTGACCTCTCCAGCTGAGATAATGCAGAAGGCTAACGAGATGTGAACATCCATCTTAGGAGAATTGATTCTTACAGTTTGCAAACCAAGGTGAATTGTAGGAGGTTAATGCTCATGCTCCAATACAAGAGAGATCTGCTATGTGAAAACATGTATACTGTACATGTAAAGAAATAGCCTATTCAATGTCTAATGTGGATGCAGTGGTTTGGGGTTATTTTTCTTGAGCATGTTTATTTCCATAATGGACATTTAGTTTCGACAGAGCACTAAGAGCTCCCTCTGTCACATCCTCCTCTCTCTCCTCCCTCTGTGTGTGTAGATGTGTGTGATGTGTGTGGGCATGAGAGAGGGAGAAGAGTTTGTCTTTGATTCAGGAAAGCAAACATGCAAGCATTCAAGCATGACCCAAACCTAAGTTCTTGGCTCAGCATTTTCAAATTCAGGATTTTAAAATGAGGCAACTGCATTTTGTGGCTGCCTAAACAAAAGATCTGTACACCAGCAGCTCTTTCCCCCTTCGAGGAGATGCAGAGCACTGGGCGTCTCTGTAAAATGCAACACATATTCTGGAACTGCTACAGCAAATTCTTTTCTTCTCCAACTCATTTACCTCAGAAGGTCTCCACATCCAGTAATGCAGACTGCTCCCCCTCCCCTCCCAACCCTCAGATGGCAATTAGCAACATCAATAAGTAATAGAACAAATACTTGTCTCTAAAACAACAAGCTGCAGGCAGAGCAGCTCGTTCATTTTTCTCTGAGGCTGCATTATAAACTTAAATTTTTTTTATATTTCATCTGTTTAAAGCCCCAGTCCTCCAAACACTTAGTTTTGAGGTGAGACACTTGAAAGCCAAGGGGTGATGAAGAGCGAGTGAAAGGCACAGGGGTCCAGGGTGAAGAACCGTATCCATCAAGTCCAGTGCACACCAAGGATGCCACCACAAGGAAGATTTTTAGCAGAGGTCCTGTGGCTCATCTCTTCAGTGAAGAGCTTTTGGACAGAGAAATGAATCTGTTGAGCTTTCAACTCCTGGAGACAGTGATTTTCCATCAAAAGCAAAGCCCAAAAAAATGGCAGAGACCAGCTAAAATACTGTAATAGGATGTTTATTAGCACTGAATAGCAATAAATTGAAATATTACTAGGAAAAAAGAGCTTTAAAAAGTTGGAAAAGGATGAGCAGATCCACGAGGAAGCCATGAACTTTGTGCCCTTAAGCACTGATGAGGCTTCCAGCAATTCCATGAGGAAGACATCCCACCACCAGAGCCCCGAAGTCCTCCTGACCCACGAGTGACCTGCCACACAAGTCTGCCAGGAAACACTCCAGCAGTTTAAGCTTAGCAACCAAATTGGTTATCACCACTCCTTCAGCCCTTGGGGCCGCCAAGGGATAAAAGGGATCACCGGCTGAGTGGGAACAATACTCACAGAAATCAACTTTGGCCTCAGGAGTCTCCTGTCCCTCTGCGGTCAGTGGGCAGAGACAAGCTCTCGCAGACGGTGAACTTGATTAGAGAGCTGATCTTGGTTAAAACTGCCTGGATCTCCTTGCTGCTCAGGATGGAGGGGGAGGAGGGTGGGACCGTCTCCCCGGGCAACAGATCCAGACTGACGGGGCTGGATTACTGCACCAGCGTAACCAGAGTGGGATTAGGTGCCCCGAGTCACCTACCTGAGAGCTGCTCTCTCCCACTGACTGTGCTGGCAGCCTGTGGAGATCGACCTCCCCCATGCCAGCTTTGGGGACATCTGTCCCCACGGAGCCTCCAGGGGCCAGCTGCAAACCTGCCCGGGAGCAGGCACATGACAACAGGATTTGAAGCCAAGGTAATTTTGAAGAACAACCCACAAAGCCTTCAAATTGACACAAGGAACAACCTGGCCTCAAAAGCAGTTTCCAGTACAAGTGTCCTGATAGGGATGTTTACGAGAAGGCTTTTTTTCCTAGCTTATAGACAGAGCAATTTGCTTTCTGAGGAATGGTTGTGTGTACTTGTACTTCTTTGAGGTGCCTGAAAAACACTGGGGTTGTGTGTCCCTGTGTATGCATGGATTCACTGTACTTCACTAATGGGGAATTAGCCTATCCTATCAAGTTCCAGAAGGGCTATCATTCTGTCCTCAGCTACCTTGGTATTGCAACTACTTGTTATGAAAGCATTCCAACAATCTTTTCTGAAAAAGCACATGCATTTCAGTAGGTTAAATTGGGAGGAACGGGATGGTTTTGTCCTGAAAGGACCCACTAATGGTCATCAGAAGAAGATTCAATCCAACAAAAGATTTTCAGATGAAAAAAAAAATCATGTCCTGCTTTCCCACTGTAGAGCTCTCTGTTGAACACAACTGGTCTTAAAAAGAGAAGGTAGTGCTAGGATAAAAATTCCTACTTGTCCAAGAGAAGACCCAACTAGGTTGTCATTGTGGGTTACTATGGAGTTATTGAATAAAGGCTGAGAAGCGTGTTCTGCTGATCAATGCCTGTGTCTGTGGATGCACATCTCAGCAGTGGCTGTTTATCTCTTGGAAGCTCCACTCCAAAACATGCATCCAGCTTGTGTGGAGTTTTCTAAGGGATTGAACTTGTGAGTCTGTGTGGGTGCTCAGGATGAATGGATACTTCTGTTCTGCTGCTACCTCTGGGTTGCTACAACTTCACATCTTTGTTTTAAATTAGACCACTTAAAAAAAAAAAAAAAGGGGTATCAAGAGGAACAGCTTTAAATGGAAATAAAGAGATGTGTCTAAATCCTTTAGGCTGTTTGGGATGTCTCAAGTGATTTAGTCTGGCTGTATCTGTACATTAAAGCATATGAGGGCACTGAGGTTCATCACTTATCCTATTAAAACGTTAGAAGAGTCCCTGGCTCAGGGTTGCCTCAGACCAGGCAGAGCTGTCTCACATGATCCCTGGGGAACAGCTCAATAGCTAGCATGGCATGCAGAGTCTTTCCCATGGACACAGCCACCTTATTTGGAGAGTGAGAGGGCTGAGAAATGTGGAGCATGGCCCCCCATCACCGGGGCAGCAGTGGCAGGACATGTCATTTAATGGCCCAGACGTGGCAGAGCAGCTTCCTGATCCGTGACAGGTCTCTACTGTGACAATAAAGAGCTAAAACCCTGTCAGGTGTTTTCCAGTCAGGAGTGGGTGCTGGATGAAGGCATGCTGGGGGAGCAAGAGACTGCCCCATGCATGTTGTCTGAACGGGGACACCCTCCCAACAAGGCTGTTTGGGTTGTCTGAAGGTGAGCTGCAAATCCAGACTTTGATCATAGCAAGCTCCCAGTCTTGTCTGACACCATTTATTTGGCTTGGGATAGGCACACTGGAGTCCTGGAGGTCCCACCAGGCCCCTCTTTGGCCATTGCTAGGGAGGAGATGCTTTTCCCCCGGTGTGGAGGGTGAGGATCCCATCCCACCCATGCTGTGTGTGAGGGTCACCCACAGGGGTGGGTTTAGCTCAGCATTACAGGGCAATCCCAGGATACAGGACAAGTCCCTTGGGTTTTACTCTGTACAGTGGGAGAAGAGCTGTGACAGGAGAGCACTGGGTGATTGGCACCATTTTTAGGACTTCTGGGACAGAAACAGTGGAAACACTGGTGAGGGCTGATGTCCCAGGGCTGTCTCCAGCGGGATGGAGTGGCACCAGTTCTGTTAAGTGTAGGGAGGCAATTAACAGGATTACGGGCCAACAGTGCCTCTCCTCCACCTCTGGGAAGAGGCAGAGGGGACAAATATGTGAACAAACTTTGCTTTTATAAAGTTTGAAGCTGGGAATTTCCCTCCAAACTGTATTTCTTGAAGGTGAATTTGTGTGCCAGAGAGGTTCATGTCACAGATCAGAAGGCAGCAGGGTTAAAATGAGCTTTCTAGGGAATTCCTGCATTTTGGGGGGAGATGGGGGACTTAGAATGGATGTAAAAAGTGATGAAAGAAGGGAAGCCCTTTCTTGGCTCTTTACTGGGGGTCTTGAAGCCTGTCCTCAAACGGAAGGGAGCAGAAATCCAAAGGTTTTTATCTGTCACCCTGATGCCAAGAATAAATGCTGATAGAGTGCAAAGTGCTGTAAGCCTCAGAGGAACTAAGATGAAATTTTTCTTCCCTGTATTCCCAGCTAGGTCGCACCCTCTGGGCCTCCCTCAGGAGGGACACACCAAGGTCAGCCCAGGGTGCAGGATCCTTTGTGGGTGCTGGGGCTGCAGGATGGCCTTGGGGAAGTGACAAGGGAGAGGATGGTTCAAAGTTTGGCAGCTTCTGCATTTCACAGTGCCCTTTCCCTTTGGCCTCCCACACTTCCATCCTCCCCTCCAGCAAACACATTTGGATCTTCTCCTGGGAAAGAAATAACACAAACATGGAAGAGCCAGTGCCTGGCATTGCTGAGAGGTGGGTGCAGACATCCCTGGGGAGTATTACGCTCTCTCTCACGGTATTACCCCTGCACCGGCCAGGGGTAACTGGATCTGCGATAGTCTGATCCTCCCAAGCCTTTAATTGGATGCGTGAAAGGTCCAAAACGCGGCTCACTCTCCTGCTTCCCACAGCCACGACACACACGCTCTTCTTGTCACCCAAGGACACTCACCCACGGACCCAGCCCCCTTTCTAACCTCTGACAGCACCCAGCTCCAGGCCAGCAGGCCAGAGCCAGAGCTTCTTTGTACAGGAGCTCTCCCAGGCGAGCGGGGTGCTGGTGGTGTTGCAATATTTGACAGCTTTCCAGACACCCCCCTTTTTCTGTTCTGCAAAGGAAACACCATAGTTAGATGAGGGACAAAGGGCAG
>JAWWLV010000179.1:58942889-58953552 GCA_035041135.1 Platyrinchus mystaceus
TTTGACAGCTTTCCAGACACCCCCCTTTTTCTGTTCTGCAAAGGAAACACCATAGTTAGATGAGGGACAAAGGGCAGCGGCAGAACAAATAGGGACCAGTCCCTTCTGTGGGACTGGGCTGCGGGATGGGGATGGGATGAACACTCTGCAAAGCTTGTGCAAACTGGAGTGTGAGGATGGGTGTGTGGGGAGCACCCGTGTGTGGCAGGCAGCAGCTGGGACAGCGATCCCGGCCTGGAGAGGCTTTTCCAAGGCTCCTGCAACCCCCAGCCCTCTCTCCGCCCCAGTCTCCACTGCAAACAGCAGCAGCTCTCCTCTCTGGGGCTGGGACAATGCGCCCTGGATAAGTGGGCCTTCTGTCCCCAGCTGCACCAGGGCCAGGCTCTCCCCAACCTGCGAGTCTTTTGCTCTCCTTTTTTTTGTTGTTGGTTTTTTTTGAGGGGTTTGTTTTGTTTTGTTTTGTTTTTTACTCTTGCAAAATCAATTTACGGACAGCTCACTCATTTTTCCCCCTTGCAAACTTATTAGGTATTCAGCCCCGGCGAGCACTCGTAAGCATCCTTTGTCCCAGGGAGGGCTGGAGACCCCTTCATTAGCAGTGATTACTCTGAGCAGTTTGACAGCCTCCCAGCCCGCTTACAAGACTTTCCCATTCAGCCCTGCCCGGGGCTGCCCCGCTTCTCAAAAGAAACGGAAATATTCAAACATTTCTCCCCCCCTTCCCAGCTGAAGAGAGGAAAAGCTGTTTCTCTTCTCTGCCTCACCCATTCAGTTCACTTTTGATACAATATTTTCCTTCTTTGTTAAACCGGAGAGAGAGGGGTCAAGGCAGACTTTTTAGTGACCCTTTTCGGAGCGTTTTGTTTAATGTAAATACAAGCTCCTCCACTCTTCCCCGTTTATAATTATTATTATTTTTAAAACAACCAAAGGCTCAGGAGGGCGACAGCTTGGGCTGATCTTTAGGGGAAAAAATGCTGAAAATGCCAGGGGAAGGGCATGCACTTTCAATAAGGGAAGGGAAAGGGCAGGAAAAAAAAAAAATAAGGGGGCGGGGGGGAGTGTTTTTCTTTTTTGAGTCTTATGGGTCGAACTAAAGGCACCGGTGCAGCCCCAAGACTCCGGCCCCTGCGGAGCTCCGGCGGGGAATAAGCGCTGGCAGACGCTCCGTTCTCCCGGTATCCCACAGCAAACAAGGCCGGGAAGCGGGGCTGCTCTTCCCAGGTGGGCTTCGTGCTCCGCTTCCCGCCCCGGACACTGTTTGGGAAGGGGGATTTTTCGTGGTCTCGCCACGAGCTTCCGCGGAAAGGTCCCTCCACAGCCCACTGGGGAGATCCCACATCCTTCACGACACTTACACCCTTTGTCGAAAGAGACAATATTATCTCCGCTGCTTATTGTCCAAATTTCAGGGTTTTTTTTTTTTTTAGTTGGAGAGAAATTCCACGTTACCAGACGCTGAGCGCCATGTGCTTATATAATTCTCCACTCTCTTTATATCTCTTTGAAAGCTTTAATTCCCCACAATAAACGCTACTATTCTGCCCGCAGAAGCCGATGGAGAAATTTCAATCCGCTTCACCGACTCCCAGGGAAGAAAGGAAAGGAAGAACGCGACGTGTTTCAGCAGATTCCGTTTTGAGAGCGAATACTGAGTTTGCTCTCAAAACAACCTCGTGGGTGAGAAGCGCTGCCCGCCAGCGAAGTCCAAACCCAAGGTAAAACTCACATTTTGTTTGAGCTTAAAACAGCAAAGCCGGACTGCTCTTGCACGGCTTAAATCCGGTGGGGTTTAAGAGGCAAAAAACCCTTAGGGTTTGGGGTGCAAGGTGTGCTGGTCCGGACGCTCCCTCAGGTGGGTACCCTAAAGGCAGGTGGAAACCACCACACTGGCCCCGCTCCGCGCCCTGAGATCCGCTCCTCCCGCTCTCCCAAAATATAGCTCATTTGCCCCTTCCGACACTTTGAACTACAACCCACCAAGGAAATAATTGCTTGTAAACCGTCTTGAAAAACAGCTCATAAATTCCTGCTATCTGTCCCATCCCTGAAACAGTCTATAAGGAAAACCAAGGCACATGCATTTGGGGGAAGAACGCAGATTTAGGCATCGGCGGTGTAAACGCCTTGAATCCGGGCTTTAAATTCAAATTTAGGCAGAGGGGGGAAAGCTACGGCCGAGACGGAAATATACGTCCCGATAAAAGGCAGCAGGACTGAACTAAACTATCAAGGAGCTGAAATAAATGCCCCTGTGCCTCCCCGGCCGCTGCCCTTGCAGGGAGCCGGGGCGTCTCCTGCTCCTAGTGCTGCCCGGTGCCAGGCTTCGGCTGCTAAATAAAACGAGCCGAGCAATCAGCTTACCGGGGAGGCATCTCTCTGAGGACAGGGAAGTAAACGCGATGAGACCGAGAAGACAAAAAAAGCACAGCTCAGGCGATTTAAAGATCAATGTCAAATTGTATAATATAAAATCCTTCTGCCGGGGGAAAAAGCTTAGCACGCTCCTTGAACCTGGCGTTTGGTTTCCTCCAGCAAAACCGCCGCAAAACAAAGCGAGGGAGGCGGATGGTGCGGACAACCCCGGCACATTTCAGGGGCCGCGATTTGGGGCTATTTCGCCCCTGACCCGGCCCTTCCTTAGCATGGTTAATTCCCCATCTTCTCCTTGCCTTTGCCAGGCGAGGGAGGAAGCTTGGTTTTTCCCTCTGGGCTGTGCCCCAACCATATCTCTCCGTTTTAACGCTTTTTCCCCCCTTTTTTCCTCGTCCCTGTCCGAACATTCGCCGCGACAATCCGCAAAGCTTCAGCTCTTGGGAGAGGAGAAGCCACGGCGATGCCGCCTCCTTCCCTTCCCTGGGCACCCGCATCCCCCGCCAGACCCTTCCCTTCACCCCTCGCCTCATCCCGGCTGCCCCCCGCTCCCTGCCTGGCAAAGACATCACCCTCGGTCCTGGGGACCCGCTAGTTCGGTTCCTGCCGAGCTGATGCTGAAACACCCGTGGCCTCGGAGATCTGCTCTGCGTAAACTGGCGGGCTTGAGACCGACACCGTCATTTCAAAGCAGATGCGAGGGTCGTTCACCAAATATTTTATTATGGTTTTAGGCTGCTTCATACAGTTTCGTCCTGCACATGCTCTACAAGTCACCTGTGCACATAGAGAACAAGCCAAAAATAATAATAATTAATAATAATAATAATAATAGAAAAAAATCTACCATAGCGATCCCTTAAATAAGTAAATAAACATTATATATATATATATAAAAAACCCCTTTAAAGTAAAGCAAAACCCAACCAAAAGAACAGCGTCTTTTCAACATGAAACACCCCCGCGGGATAAGGGCAGGCGCTCAGACATTTTCCAACTTGGCATTCGGGTTTTTTTGTTGATTATTATTTTTTTTTTAAAACGTTGTCTGGGCTTTCTTTAATTACTTGGGCTTTTTTTTTTTTTTAGTCATAACTTCTGCAAATCCTTCGAAATAAAGGCGACAACGATTTCAATGACGTTTTTTTTAACGCAGTCTGCTGCGGGACCGTGAGGGAGGCGCGGCCGGGCGGCGGGGGAGCGCCCCGCACCCCGGGTTTGGCTCCCGCGGCCGGGCACTGCCAGCCCCGCTGCTCCGGCCGTGCGGGCAGGCACCGGTGAGCCGGGCCTCCCGCTGCCCCCGGATTGCCATGGCGGTGGTGTCAGATGTCACATTCACTGTCGCTGGATGTGATGGAGATGGCGGAGGTGGCCGCTTTGCTGGAGAGGCTGGCTGCGGGGCTGGAGGCGGCCCCCACAGCCTCCCCGCCGCTCTCCTCCTCCGCTTGCAGCGAGCGCACCGAGCCCTGCGTTAGGACCTGCTGCTGTAGCCTGCAAGGAACCGGCACACACAGCATCACCGCCCGCCCTCCGCACCCCCGGGACCCGCCGGCAGCCCCCTGCAACCTCCCTGGGGCCTCCCCCGATCTGCCCTCCCGCGCCGCTGCCCCCAGCTCACACCAGTTACACCAGCGACAGGAGAGAGGAGAAGCTGGGCGGACACCCAGTTTCTCAGCTCAGCTCTGCCCGAGAAACTGGGTGCCCACCTCAGGGTCAACCCCTCTACTCGGTTGGCACACCCGGGGGAAGGCTGTCCCCCTTCTCTGCAGCCTGTCCCCAGACCGGGCCTCATCCGAGCGGTTGGTAATTCCTTGCAGCATCTCCCGGGCGGCGGCTCCCCTCCAGCAGGCCTTACGTCTTCCCTCAGCCTACAACAAGGGGCTGCAGGTGATGGCAGACACGTCCCTGACTTGAAGCAGCTCGGCTGAGGGGTGACAAGGGGAATTTCCCGGGGATCCTGGAGAGGAGATAACGGGGAGACTCTGCTCCCTTCCATGCTTCCCGGGACATCTGCTTGTGTCATTAGTATTGGGATAACACTGCCCATTTAGAGCTGCGATTTTGTTCTTTAATATATTTTAAAGGAATAGAAATAAAAGCAATATCCCGAGGAATGTTTCCGGCTGGCTCCAGCGGAGGGACAGGGACCAGAGGCTCTGTCAGGGCCCGTAGAGGGCATGGCTGGCTCTGCTCAGGATGGACACACCTCAAATAAGTATCTCTATGTCCGGGCAAAACTTTGAAGGGGGTTTCTCTCCCCTCAGCCCCTGAACACGGCCCTGAACACACCAGCTCCTGCCGGGGTCACGGGGGCTCCGGGCGGCCCCTCTCACACTCCCTCACCCCGCTCCTTCTGGGGCGGCCAAGAAGAAGCCCAGGCGGGGACCCTCCCCTGTTTAAACCAGGTCATTTAAAAGCCCTAGGGTTTTCCCGCTGCTCCTGCTTTATCTCGCTGCATTTCCCGGGGAGAAAGCTCCCGGGCTGGTTTCGGCCATGCTCTGCCGGCAGTCCCGCACCGCCCCACCCCGCAAAGGCTTGCTATAGGGGGTTCCTGTGCCCCGACGGGACGGGCAGCACCTTACCTGTTCTTAGCGGCTGCTGCCCTGTCCCTTTGCCTGCGGTTTTTGAACCAGTTGCCCACTTGCGTGGGAGTAAGTCCCGTGGCCTGAGCCAGTTCCCGCTTTTTGCTGGGGTTGGGGTAAGGGTCCTGCAGGTACCACTCCCGCAGCAAATGCCTCGTCCGCTCCTTGAAGCAATGTGTCTTCTGCTCGCCGTCCCAGATGGTGCGGGGCAGCGGGAACTTCTTCCTCACCCGATACTTGTCCACCGGCCCCAGGGGTCGGCCCCGCAGCTTCTCCGCCTCCTGGTAGTGCGCTTCCAGCCAGAGGGCTTGCAATTTGGCGTGGGACTCCTTGGTGAACTTGTGGTTCTCCAGGATGTGGTAGAGCTCCCGGTAGTTCCCCGTGTGGAAGGCAACGATGGCCCGGGCTCTCAGCACCGACTCGTTCTTGTTGAGCGCCTCGCAGGCCGCGGGAGCCACGGGTAGGGACCAGAGGAAGCGCCCCAGGCGCTCGATGTCCCCGCTCTCCTCCAGGGTCTCGCATACCCCGGCCACCTGCTGCGGGCTGAAATTGAGGATGGGCAGCTGGAACATGGAGGCGGCGCCGGGCTCCGCTCCGCGCTCCGCGCACCCCCGGCGATGCCCGCACAGCCCCGCGGCGGGGAAGGGGGCAGCGGCCCCGGGGCCGCCCCTCGCTCCGCTGCTGCCTCCGCCGGCGCCGGCGGAGCTGCCGCGGGAGGGACGGCGGAGGGCGGAGAGGCGATGGGCAGCGCTCGGCGGCTCCGGAGACTGGGGGCGGTGGGCAGGGGCGAGGCGGAGGAGGATGGAGCTGGAAGGGGGAGGGAGGGCTCGCGGGGGAAGAGGGGGGGGAAGGGAGGGAACGAGGGAGAAAAAAAAGGCGAAAAAAAAGAAGGAGAAGCAGGAAAAAAAAAAAGGAAACCAGAAAAGGCACAAGCGCAGCTCCGCGCCGCCGCCGCGCTGCTGCGGGAGCGGCTGATTCGCTGCGGGCTCGGCAGATTGGCTCCCGGGTTTCCATGGCGGGGCTGCCACTCACTGCCAGCCGCTGCCAATCACGGCGGGAGGCCCCGCACCGCCCCGCTCCCCGCCCCGCTCCCCGCCCCGCGCTCCCCCGGGCACCGCGACCCCGCCGCCCTGCCCCGCCGACCCAGGCAGGACACGACCGCCCGGCCGCCCCGGGAGCGGCGGGATGCGGGCCGGGAGAGGGGGCTCTCTCCGCGGGGTGCTGTCGGCAGGTTCAGGGATAGGACGGCCGGGATATCCCCCACCCGCCCCGGTAAAGCTGCCGGGTCCGGCCCGGTGATGCTCGCACAGCGCACCTGCGGGCGGAGAGAAGGGGATAAAGGCAGAGCTGGGAAATCAGATAAAAAAACTGTCTGCATAACAGTGACAGTAATTCTGGGAGTGTCAATGACAATGGATGCACCGGGAGGACCGCAGGGAGAGCCAATATTTAGGGAAAAACTCTCCCCTTTCCCCCTGTAAGTGACTTCCCATCTTGGTTATGACGAGGAATTACTGCAAAGAGCCCAGTGCCCTTCCCCGTTCAACTAAAGCTTTATTTATTCTTTTTTTTTTTTAGGGTTTAAAACCTTATTGTTTTCGGCTCAATGGTCCTGAATAGACGCCGAGAATAGTCGCGAGGAGTGAGAAGTCATTTGTAGGTCAGGAAAGCGACTTAAAGCAGATTTCGGGAATCTTTTGAAATATTGATCACCTCGTAGTAATCATTCCCCGCGGGCTTTTTTCCCCCCGACCCCCGAGAAAGCGACTGCGGGGCTGGGTGCGAGGTGAGACCCGGCCGTCTCTTCGAAGGAGCGGGGCCAGCTCCAGTCATCTCGGGGTGGGATGAAATCACTTTCTGAGCTGCGAGGATACGTTTTATTTTAATAGAAAATCGGGGGATAATCAAGAAGCCACACTTTATTCTAAATATAGCTGCTCAGTGGCAATTTCTTCCCGGGAACATTAGGGACCATACTCGGAAAGGCAGCATATATTTTGAGTTAAGCTCAATATGTTCTTCCCTCTGCTCTTTGCAATGCATTTTTTTTTTCTAGAATGCTTGTCAAAAAAATCCCTTCTTAATTTGATATCTTGTTATTGTCTCTTCCCTCCTTCTTCTTTTTCCTTATTGTTTTTGCTTTCCTTTCTTCCCTTCTTTAAGAAAGCTCCTTTGCTAGTTGCCCGTAGACCGAAATTAAACAGATTTACATTTTCTCCAATCATTTCTCCGCAGAAATGGAGCTGGACTGAGGCTCGCCGTCTTTTCTTTAGTATCAAGTACAATTTGTCTTTTGCTTGTGAAGATTTGGTAAATCAGAAGGCAGATAGATAGCGCAGATGGTCGGAGGTGTCGGGTCAGATTATGGTACGCCTCAGTACAGTGCTAAGCTCATTCTGACGGAAAACCCTGATATTATTTTCACAGATCTACACAGTTCACTTGAAAAAAACCCTTCGAGCCATTTACATCATTTATGTGAGGCTCACAGCTAGCGGGATGGAAAAGCTTTCAATACTGCTCATTTTCATAAAACCCGACAGAGCTGGGGAGACATAAAAGCACACACAAAACTCACGAGTTCAGAGACACTCCACAGAAACTTAAAAAAAAAAAAAAAAAGAGAAAACCCAAAGGGGAGACTTTTCGGCTTCACCTTCACCCAGGTTTGATCTGCCTATCTGCTTAGGAGAAAAAAATAAATATAAATATAATAAATATTTTTTAATAGAGAAGAGGATAATATCATCTATAAATATTGCTGGGTAGAGTCCCCTTCCACCTTTCCGTCCCATCACTTCCCAGTCCATCAGGGAAAAACAGGAATTTGACCAGCTCAACGAAAGATCCCAAATAACCTTTTAGGACAGGAATTTCAAAAGCACCCCAGATCTCCTCGGTATGAGCATCGGGCTTTCCCGTCGAGCGGGTGAGAAGGCGGCGACCCCGGCGGCGCCGGGCGCGTCCCCGCGGGCAGGAGCTGCCCCGCCGCCCCCCAGCCCGCCCCGCCGAGCCCCGGCAGCGTCCCGGGACCGGAATGGTGCGGGAAAACCTCTGCTGTGGGAGAGGTGGAAGCGGGGAAAGCCTGTGTTAACGCACAGCTAATTTAGAACGGCCAGATGATGATGATGGTTACTAATATTACTGACGGGGTCTTTTTTCTTTTTTTCCTTTTTTTTTTTTCTCCTCTTTTTTTTTCTTTTTTTTTTTTTTCTTTTTTTTTTTTTAAAAAGCATGCACATGATCTGGCGAGGGAGTTACTGGGCTGCAGCCTAATGACCATGAACAGAGCGAGACAGGCTCCATAATGAAAGCCAGGACTGTAGGCTAAAGAAATGAATCCTCATTAAGAGCAGCTCGCAGGGGCGAGGGGCTGCCCCCCGGTTCCCCAGCCTTTGTTCCCCAGAAACCGGCCCGGATGGGGCGATGCTGGGAGGGGAGAGGGAGAGAAAGAAAAGGCGACACCGAAATGGAACCAGGAACCTTGTGTTAACCACTTAAAGGGTGACCTGAAAGAGGAAAGGGGAAGCCAGCCCAGCTCCAGCAGTTTTGCACCCTCTCCAGTTGGGAACGCTGGGGTCTGTATTTGGGAAATGGCACAGCCCGGTGGGACTGGCTTGTCCCTGTCTGAGGAAGGTCCTGGGGGATTCTTGCTCTGTGCCACCAGAGCAGAGAGAGAGAGATCAGCTCCAACGGGGCCTTTCAATTCCCTTCCCACCGCTCTGGGAATTTTATCCACGGCCGGGACCCCGGCAGATTCCTCGCCGCTCCGCTGCTCCGCAGAAGCTCTACGGCCGGGCCAGGCCGGTATTTCCCTCCAGAGCGCGACCCGCAGCGACCCCCAGGAACGACCCCATTCCCGTGGGACACGGTGCCGTGTCCGGGAAAGCCGAGCCTCCTGCGGTGCCCAAGTTCCTGGCTCAGCCCCCGTGTCTTATTAGAGCTGTCTGTGAGCCTGGGGGTGCATTCGGGCGTGCCAGCTTAGTTTCGGCCCTTTCCCCCTAGTTTATTCTTCCTCCCCCGCCCCATATAATAGAGACACCACTCGCGACATTGACAGCCGGCAATGACAACTATTTTAATTTAGGTCACGGCTCTGCCCCTTGCTACAGGTAGAGTTCATCCTGCGTAGATGAACCTATTGGAGAACTAGAAAGAGAATTGCACATGAAAAAAAATATATATCAAAAATACGGCCAGCCATCCATAGCATCCCGATGGCCTGCATGGACACAGTGTGCTCCCTGGCCTCAGGACAGGGCATATTCTCCACTCCTTAAAGCAAAAATATGCTGAGCAACATACACCGGCATATCAGCAGTTATCAGCTATCCTGGATCCAAGAATCTGGGTCCCTGGGGATTATTTTTCTAGATGAAGCTTCCAAACGCAGCAGACGTGCGAATAGGTTTTAAAACATTTGATTGGCGTTAAGTATTGCATAAAAAATAGCCTCGGGAAGGAGAAGTCCCACTTTAAAGTCTCGGTAGGATTGTCGGAGATTTGGGAGTTCATTAAGGGATGTTGGCTGGGAGAGCCGGAGCGCACGCAGTCCCTCGGAGGAGTACCTGGAAAACTGGGATTTTGTGGCCTTGGATGGGTCTGGGCAGAACCCGGCCTGGTACCGTGGAAAGCTGCGGGACGGGCAGGGCTGGAAAGGGCACCGGGAAAACGCGCTGATCCCTGCTCTCCCCGCAGATGGCTCTTACCCCGCTACCCCGGAGAGATGCTCAGCCCGAGGACAGTGCCCACTGTCGCCTATAGAAAATGTTCCTGGAAATGTCAGCCCCTCCGGGGGACGGGGTTTTCGGGAGCGTTTTCCATCGGCCTATCCGGGAACTTTGGTGGAGGGAGGACCTCAAGCTCAGGATGCTGTGCTGGGGGGTGCTAGGTGGGGAAACGACCCGTGTTTCGATGTGTTTCGCACACTTACTTTATTCATTTTAAGAGTGTCATAATTGTTGAAATAAAACCATCAATCACTCATTTTCTTCCTACAAATAAAGTTACGTTTAAAGCTGTAATCTGCTTGATATTAGCAAGAGTGAGCAGGTTGGATCCTCGCTTAAGTTACTGATACCTGTTGAAAGCACCGAAGAGACCATAAAATGCTGTTGGACAGAGAGAGATGTTCACCCACTTTCCACTCTCACACCGCATATCTTTGTCCTTCGGCATATTATTTAGGCTAGTTTTAATATGAAGTATCAGGACACAGCTGGTGTATCTGATGTTAGAATAAAGACACAATGAAAACTCAAAAACCTTGAATTATTTTGAGATGGGTAAGGAAAGCTGTTCCTTGTACAGGGCTCTAGTCAAGGCCATGGTTGCAGCTGGAAAGGATCTACCACTCAAAATTTATCTTTAGTTCTCTTTAGGGTGTACCATGAACCTGGTTTTAAAGTCTAAAATGCATCGGGATTTGTTTGGCTTCTGCCTTTACCTGTAGGTAAATACACGACACCAATTCTCCTTTTAAACTGATGTATTCACATAAAACCTCCAATTTGCCTTCTATCAGTTTCTATCTGGGTTTTCACTGAATATTTTGACAAAAGCAACAAAGTCCCAAAGTATCCAAATAAATCAAGAATTTTTTGACCAATCGTGTTTTTCTCCACCATTAAGTCTTTCCTTTCCTTTCCTTTCCTTTCCTTTCCTTTCCTTTCCTTTCCTTTCCTTTCCTTTCCTTTCCTTTCCTTTCC
>JAWWLV010000179.1:58958302-58987886 GCA_035041135.1 Platyrinchus mystaceus
GTCTCTATCTTAATAATACACAGCTATAGAATCTACTCTATTGATGAACTTTGTGTTCAGTTCATAAACAAATGAATAAAATTTCTTTTGCCCAATATCTTGCAGTTTTTATGGGAAGTGTCAGAAAAACAACTAACATCGTTAAACAGTTTCTAGAGAAAAGATTTTTAATACATGTTCCTAACTAATTTTTTAATTTTTTTTTTTTAATCCAAAGGAATTACATCAGATTTTCTTTCACATCGTGTAAAAGCAAAAATACTCTGCATTGACCTGTGGCTTGAGGTAGTATTTCTTAGTATTTTTTTTTAGTATTTTCAGAAGATTTTTTTATTTGTTATCTCAAGTGTTTCCAGGCACTAGGAACTAGGATTTCAATCTTCTAAATACATTTGGTAAAACTATTATCTCTTTCTCGGAGTTTTTTATCGCAGCCTGTGCTAATCCGGTCACTTGGATTAGGTGTTCTGATCCTCCCTTAACTATTAGACAAATTCATTTCTGTCAAACATCCAGCATTTTAAACGCTTTCCCCGCCCCCTCCCGCTTCCACAGTCTCAGTGCTGCAGGATGTAGCCTTAATGCCACTTTAGTTAAATTCTGAAGTTGTTTTCTATTCTACTTTGTCCTGGATTAGGATCTCATCCTCATCACCGATTTGTCCTGGCTTTACTTCTTTCACTGTGCTGTGGGGAAGCCTCTGTGGGACAGTTAAGTATCAGTTGTCTAATGTTAATGTACCTGAGCTAACGAGCTGTATCCAGTGCGTCGTGTTTGCATCCTGTTTAGAAAATTCATTATTCCAATTCTGCTCAAAAACCCATCACTGAATTTCTGCACCCAGCAGCACTATGCAAACAGAACAGTGAATTTGTAAACAGTCTGCGTTCCGTTGTGTGAGAGTTCTGTCTTTAATCACACTGAACATATTTACACCTTCTGATTCAAAAATACTTTGTGATTATATGGGAGGAGTGTGCAGGAGGGTTAAGGAGATTTTCCATCACCAGCACTGCAGTCCATAGGCTTAGTAACCAGCTGGAGTAGAGGCTACACATTTTGCACTCAAGCATCTTTTCCTGCGTCCTTCACGCCTTCTAAGAACATTAAGCCTCTTAAACGTAGAACTGCTCCAGCAGCGACGCTTCACCTAAATTATAAACCTCCTTTTTTCCTAACTGTGGTTTAGACTTTCATTGAGTCCCTTACCACTATCAGTCAGAAATTTGGTTCCACCGACATGGTTTAGACAGCAATTCAAATGCAGTTAAAACTGTTTTTTCTCTCCTTTACGTTAAAATGTGTGGTATTGTCTTGCAATACTGACTGCTTTATTGTATCACTAAAGCTTTTGACTGTGTAAATCCCTGAGCTGCATTTTTCTTTTGTAGTTTACACAATGAGTGACAAACTTTTGACCAACTTGGACAAACTTCTCATCGAGCTTGGTAGGTCATTATATCATATATTTTTTATTAATCATTACAAATGCAGTGCATATAATGATGTTTTCTGCTTTAAACAGTTATATTAACTTCAAATAAGTGTATAATATCAAGGTTTTGATCTTTGCCTACATAATGCTTTGCTAGCTCTGAGGTTACAGAGAGGGGTAGTAACAGCTATTTAATAGTAAAATTGCTGTTTAGATATTTTGTTAAAATAATTGTTAATCAGAGTTTGTGGAATTAATGCTGAACAGTATGTTTGTTTCACAGCTCAACTCATATATAAATGTGTGTATATACATGCATATATATATATATATGTATGGGTTAATTTTCTTCTTAAGCTTTCCAGGTAGAACAAATTTCTTTTGCTAAGGAACACGTGAATCAACAGATAAATTGTGAGTAGTGACAAATTATCATTTTATTAGATTCTGAACACTGATTTTGTTTCACTAGTCTTGGGACATGTTGTGTGTCTCGGGGACGGAAGCAAGCTGAACAATGAGAGCTGTCCCGTGTCCTGCTCTCACCCTGCCCCATCCTTCGCCATCAATACTTGCCCATTCTCCCCAGCAGACTTTGCTTTTGCTCACGACTTTTAGCTGACGCCGTTCAGCTGCCTCACGGACAGCCAGTTTCATGCTGTGCCATTTCCTGCTCCGACTCTGCAGCTCCTCACAGTCACTGGCAGCTTTTTGATTCAGCTGTGCTTGCTCAATACATCTGCCACTTGCCTCCCTTTCTTTCTGCATGTTTTTTGTTCTTTCCAGATTTGGACCTCTGCCTCACTGCCTCTTCTCTCTTTCTGTTTGCTTAAAATAATGAAAGTTCTCTCAGTTGCTACTACCTACTCAAGCCTGGTTCTTCTTCTTCTTTTTTCTTTTTTTTTTTTCCAATTAAGCAGCTGGTTATTTTATTTGAAATTCAAAACAGTAAACCCAAAGAGAAAATCTTGCTCCACATCAGATTTCCACACCCCTCTCTCCCCAGGACTTACACACTGGCTTTTTTTTTTTTTTTTTTAACCATGCTCCTGTGTACTAACTCACAGGAATGCCTGGAGAATAGTTTCTCTACCACAACCAATGTGAGGACATCTGTGCTCACCACTGCTACAGATATTGAAGCTCATAACCTCCAAGAAAAAGAACAAGGGAGAATTCCAGTCTAATGGGTGTTCTTTTTGATTATAACATTTCTAATATCTTCACTGATATGTCCAAGCAAGTACTTATTAAGAAGACTATCAGTATTAATTTGGAGCATCTTAAACATAAAAACACCTGTAACACTAAATCTGGCACATCTAGGTCTGGTTTAACCCTTCAGTCACATAATTGAACTGTAAACTTGAGGTTTTTCTCAGCATTTATGCAGGCTTAGGGTAAATGATAGTGTTCTTAGGGAAAACCCAAAGGCTGTGTAGTAACATGGCATAGCTATTTGTGTTCAGTTCAGAGATGCCTAAATACCTGTAAACTCACAGCCAACACTCAGGTTTTTATTAGTTTGGGTTAAATCTTCCAAAAACTTACCCAATAAATAGTGACACTGATGTAATTTTGTCTCTGTGTGAGTATTACTTGGCAGAAGAACAGCTGTAGCATTCAGCCTCGGACTTTTGGTGGGAGATTCATCAGGCTATTTGGCTACAGGGACAAATAAGTCCCTTTATTACCAGTGGAGGGAAACAGGCACTTTTAGGGTGTCATTTAAGTTATCCTGAAGAAAGAGTTTAAAGTAGGTCAGGTAAAGTAAGCTTTAAAAATGTCAGCTTGTCTCTGATGAGCGTAGCTGCAGCCAGGGGTGTCTGGTTCTGAAGTAGGTGCCTGCACTGTAAAGTTGGGTGAGATGGATCTCACCTGCCAGGCCCTTGTGAAAGCAAAGAATGAGTTGAACAAATCACAGAGGTGCTCATCTCTAGAAAATACTAAATGAAATGTTAAGTGCATATTTTGTTAGTACATTTACGTTGTGTCTTGGTAGATACTGCCACATACACGTGTGTGATTGAATTCCATGTAAGGTCACCTACTCTGGCATTTAAGTGTTTCAGGGTGGCAGTGATAGCAAGGGGTGATTTGGCACTGACGAATCTGAAACCTTGTGTGAAAAAAAAAAAAGAAAAAAAAACCCACAGAGAAAAATGAAGTGCACCAAGCTGTGCTCGTTGCATTGCCAGGTGAGCAGGCACAATGGCTCTCACAGCTTTTACTTGTGAAAGACAACTGATCATGTTCAACAACATGGATTCTCTCCTAACCACTCACTCAGGAAGTGTTATCAGATGTCTGCTGTCAGAAAATGCAGAGTTAAGAGCTTGCCTTAAGCATCTCCACAAATATCAAAGTCCTTGAGAATTTGTCATTACAAAGCTTTTTTTTTCATTCATTAACCCATGTCCTGTATTAATTTATCATACATTACACATTCCACCTTGAATAAAATTCCTTTTTATTTTATTTTATTTTATTTTATCTGTTTCTGTTTTCCACTAATTGCTTATATGCCTTTAGCGATCTTTTTATTTTTTTCTTTCTTGTAATCAGCCTTCCCATTCAAAACATTTGGGTTTCTGAACTTCTGTAAAAGAAAACAGAGGTTTGGAAGAGTGTCCTGGTTCCAGCCAGGACAGGGTTAATTTTTGCCATAGTCAGAAGGTGCATGGCAAGAACTCAGAGGTTATTTTATACCTTTCTTTAGGGAGAGTGAGGTGGTTTGGAGTGTTTCAGAGGGAACACTAAATTGGGGAATACCATTCCTAAAACACAACAAAGAGACATTTATCTTTAGCAACTTCTGTATTTCAGTCTCCTCAGTTGGAAACATTAATGAGGGCAAAGTGGCTTTACTTTGGTTTCCCTGTGTGCTACTTACAGTGTCTGCAGATAGTGAGGGCTGCCAGAACTCAGCTCTAACTGTTGAGTGCTTTGCTTTCTGCCACTATCAGTTACTTCAGTTTTATACAGAGTGGGATTCAGAAGCAGCACAAATAAATACTTTTTCTTCCAAAGTCGATCTCATGATAATAGATGATAACTAAGGTACTCACCGTGCAGCTGAAACTCTCTAAGTTTTGACTCACTTTGTTGTTGCTTTGCTTAATTGCAGAGTGTCCACTCACCTGGCACTAAAGAGATTTAAGTATTTTGGAAGAAATTTTTAATAATTCTGAGTGCAGATTTTTATTTCATGGATCTGTTGCATGTTTATTTTTGATTTTAGCGTATACTGCAAAAATCACAGAAAAAAAGAATAAAATTGCTAGGTTGGAGGAGAATATAAATAAGAGCAATGATGAAATTGCTGATTTGAAAAAGCAAAATGAGAGCAATAAGAAGAACTGCAATGCGTAAGTACAGTTTAGGCTGGACCCTGAGTTATGGTTGGCAATAAGGAAGTCAGTGGAGAAGTCATGGTAAAATATGTGTGTCTGTATGTTCTGACTGGAGTGATGTTGAAGAAAACCTTAGGATTCCCCTCTTTTCTTCAAAATGTAAATCTTTAGTGAAAAAAAATTGCAGGATTACCCATCCCCTGAAGAAGTTAATTGTAGAAAATCAGACTACATTTAATTTTGGATTAGTTTTTTATTAGAATCAACAGTTTTCAGAGATCACAGGTACTGTCTTTGCAGCATGCTAAAGTATTCACGTAGTAAGGTAATAGAAATGCAATTTTTCTGTATTTGGATGCATCTGAGTTCTGTTAACTTTGAGCAACACTAAGAATACTCTTAAAAAAAAGTGATTTCCTGGAATTGAACAGCTTTCTATTCTTTGTTTGCAACATGTTTCATGTTACTTTTTGTTCTGCACATATTCTCACAGAAAGGTTAGGGTTATGTCTCTACAGACACAGAAGTGTGTGCTTCCATCAGCAGATTTTAGGATAATTTTTGCTCCAGGCTACAGAATTGTTCTCCCAGGCACACTCTTCTGATGGATGCAACGGGCTGCTGTTCACACTTTTCTTTATATAAATTTTTGTCTCAGATTATTAGTGCCAGTTTTAGATGCAGAACTTTTGGATCTTAGTAATTAGAAGCTTTTTAGGAAGCAGTTTGGCTGCAAGGAGTGTTTTCTTCCTTACACATAATGTTTTATTTTCAAAAATGGAAATCTCAGGTGTTTGTAGGGGTAGCCAAAAAGGCAAATCTGTATTTGACACTACAGAGGGTTTGGCCCAGGTGATGAAATCCAACAGAGAGTTCATGTCTCCACAATCTTTCCAGTTCCTCAGCAGATGAAGTGATGATTTCTTGGCAAATTCTGTTTTGTTTTCTTGCAATTCTATATCTAAAGGTAAGTATTCAATAAAAATATCCATAACATACATTCGAATTGTTTGTTTGTTTGTTTGGGGATGTGAATGGAGAGTGTGAGTGTTTCTAAAATAAAAAGGGAAGTAAAGATTGCATCAGGATCCTTTCTGGTTTTATTTTGAACCTTCAGAAAACAGAAGAAAGAATGAAATGATTAGTGGATGAAGTGGGTGTAGTGGCTGTTTGAATGGACAGCCATACCATACTAGTTTGTAGCTTTATCATAAAAAGGGTTAGGAAAAAATCTGACCTTGGCAAGAAAATGCCATTTTTCCATTACATTAAATTCTTGCCTCCAATGCAAGATAAAATGAACACTTCTGTAAGTTTATGAAGCTACTCACACCACTTCCTTTGATATCTTTTTTTTTGCAAATCACTAACTGTTAAATGATGCAAATGAAATAAAAAAAAAAAAGAAGAAGGATTAAAAAATTAAGGGTAAAACTAAGGGTCTGATCTAAATTTTAATCGTTGGATTCAATGGGTTTTGGCTCAAGTCCTACAAAGAATAATTAATGGCATTAGTGTAAAGAGACTGAAAATGAGAAGTGACTCATTAATGAATACATGTATTCATAGAAGGACAATGCTTGCAGAAGAGTAGAGACTTTGTGTCTTAAATTATTGGAAATGTCATTTAACGACACACTGAAAACTGCAATAAACAAGCCCTAGTTGTAAGATCAGACAATTAGAGCACTTACATAGTAGAATCATCCTAAACTTCTAAAATTTATTCTAGTTGACACTCCATCTATACTGGACATGATTCTAATGTTGGTTTTGCAAATTCAAATATTGTTTTGGAGTCACAATCACCCTCTCAGCTGACTAATTGCCAGTGATGCTCAATAGAGCTCTCAAAGAAACAGTGTTTTGTCTGGGTTACTAGACATGATCATGAGTGTATTGAAGCAAATTTGAAGACTTTGAACAAAATAAAGGATTCTTATATTCAATAAGCCTATAGAAAATATGATATATGAGACAGATGTATTTGAATAATACCGTGTTTTCTAAAGAAATCCATATTGGTCTACGTAACAAAGAACTGGCACAAAATGAGCCAAATAAAACATATGTTTTTAGACAAGTGCTGACATTTTGCTAATATTTAGTTTCTTGAATGATTCAAACTGTAAATGTTGGTCCCAGAGCAGTAAGAAGTAGTGAAATACCACTGGTGAAACTCATTCCAATTTTATTGTTTCTCTTATAATTTTTAGATTTGGGTTCAAGGATGGTGAGATTTCATGGAACAGAAAAAAAAAAATAAGAAAAAAAGCCAGATGAACTCAGAATGCTGTTAGTTTGGAAAAGGAATTGTCTTGTCCTGCTAGCCAAACTACCAAATGACAGGATAATTTTATTGCTTGCAGATTAGTGAGGACAAGGATTTTTTTTTTTATACCCTGGCTGATGAAAGGAAGGGCACATAAATGTGATGTGATCCCTGAGACAGTGATGCATTTAGCAAACTGATAGATGTGCTACTTGAATCCTGCAGACCTTGTTGTGCTCACAAACCAGTGTCCTTGTACTACGTGGTTTTTGCATGTCCACAGAATAGACATGTGAAAATGGTTTATACTCTGATTAATAAAAGCTTTATGACTTTTATATCTCTTGGATGCTTTTTCCTCCAAAGAAAGACATGGGGGTTTCTGAGTAGAAGAAGATCACAGTGCTGGTGTGCCAGTACTTAAGTATATAAGTATGTTGTTTTCTGCTTTTTAAAAAATCTGACCTTTTAGAAATTCAGCCTTCTGCTGCATTTGCAGTAGATATGGTGAAGTAACGTTTTTGTAATTATATTTTTAATCACCAGTGATGTCAAACAATTTGTGCCGGCAGTGCTAAATTTCCTGAAGGAGGCTGTAATTCCTCAATGAGCTGTTTTGTTGACAAACTTTACTGCTGTTATAAACGTTGGTTGTGTTTTGTGTTGTCTCACCACCTGGAGTTCAAGATTATTTGACTTCAGTTCAGCAAATTAATTGGCAGATCTTTGCTCTTTATTTATTTCCTTGATGGAAATTGCAGTAACTCAGCTGCTACTGAAGCCTCTGTTTTATTCCACCTTCAAAGTGATTGTTCAAATGGACATTCATACTCTGTGTGATTGGATGCCACAAACCCTCCAGCTTTGAACCATGGGGCACATTCACATCCAAAAATGCCCTCTGCTTACCCTACTCGTGGCTGTGCAGTGCAAAGTGAGCTGTCTGTCCTCAGCTGCTCTCTGAATTATTTGTTCAATTGCAGCCTTGTTCTGTATTGCCATTTCTCCCCTCCTCTTTGTTGATGTAACTGTATCTCTGCTGTTCCAGATTCATTTAGTCTCTTCAGTCCTAATGGATTTTTCTTTCCATTTCTTCAACATTTAGCTTTGATACTATCTATGTATGTGTTCCTAAAAACGGGGGGGTTTTGTGTGCATCTCCTAGGACAGATAGCTGCTCTCAAGCTTCATTGTAGGTGTTAGTGCTGTTTAGGGCAGCTTGTATTCTGGACTAAGCATGAATATATAGATGCCTTTAAGTCCTGGCTAGAGAGAGGGCATGCTAATTTTTTCTGTAGTAGATTCCACTGGAGGGAACATGTAATTTTTTTTCATTGGCAGTAGGATCTCTGTCGCACTCCAGCCCAGCCTGTTCAGATGCTCCTTACGCTATTTTTTTTTTCAGGCAGGAAACTTTCTTTTCAAAAACCTTTTTATGTGCCTCTCCTAAAGTTCACATCTGAATTTCACTCGAATCAGAAAGTTTATCTGTCTCTCTTTCTAATATTCCCACATGCAAGGAACAGGTACCTCTAATACCTGGGTTTTGAGAAAGTACTGTTAGTTTAGTAGTCATAAGCATTCCATGAAGCTGCTGTGCTTTCAGTACCTTCCCCAGCATCCTGCTCTAGGAAAATCACTTTGGTGTTTTCTAAGCAGCAAATGAAGGAAATTCTGTTTGTGGCTACTGCTTGCATTTAAGTATGGGATGGGTGCTGGTGATACTGATGAGAATGAAGTTCTGGGCATCTCCAAAGAGAAGATTGTACATATCTAAAGGATTTACTGATGGTGTTCTGTTGAGTACCTAATAAGTGGATTTAGATGACTCATTGCTTAGCACTAGGCTCCAAAAAAAATGTGTGAAGCCCATTCCATTAATTCCTTAAAAACTGTTTGCAATCTTCCTCAATCATTTTTATATATCTATTTTCATGAATTTGCAGCTTTAAAATCTTAACAAAATAAATGTATGCATGTGAAAGACTTCTGTACTAAATCCATTTATGTTTGACTTACAAAACGTTAATAAATTATTTGTTCTAGTAAGCTACTAAACTAACTTGATGTCTTTTTTTCTGAATGGCTCTTTATTAAGAATGACTACTAATATACTTTCTTTCCTTTTTTAAACTTCCTCCACAGCTGGAAGCCCACCTATGAAATTCTTAGCAAACATGAAGAATATTTGAAAAATGAACTCGAAGCTTTAGAGGAAGCGACAGAAAACGAGAGGTACCTGTGGTCACGTGAGATGAGGTTTCTTATTAACCTGACTAAACCTATCAGTCTGCAGCAAAACTTGTTGCAAACTTTACAGGAAAACATAAGTGACTGGATAACTAAAAGGATTTTTGGCTTACATTATTATGAGGTAATATCTTATTTTGTAGTTACCAATGGAATAGGATAAAATATGGATTCTTCAATTGCTTCCCAAATGCCTATTACAATTTTTCAGAACATTGTTCAATTGTCTACTGTTTCAAGAAAAGCTCAAGAAATAAAGACTATTTTTTGAGCTAAAAATTAGAAGCATTCAGATAGTTCCATGCTTTTCTTTATTTGGGAATATGAATTGTATGCGATTATTAGGATGTACAAACCCAAGTTTTTATATACTGCTGTATATTTTTCAAAATAAACACAAAGCATGCAAATGCAGGTGTTTTATCTTCATTAATTAGATCCTTCATTCAAAAGAAATTATTAATTATGCAATGTAGAAATTATTAATTGTGCAATGTTGATTTCACATTCAGTGGAATCAAGAGCAGTCCCTGAAGATTTTCACTGAGATGTTCCAGATGTGCTGTGCCAAAGTAACCCTCCCAAGTTCTGTTTGAAAGAGTAAAACAGACCTTCATTTTGAAGAGCCTGCTCACCTTCACTGATCTGCATGTGAGGGGGAAGGGGCTGCTCAGCCCTGCAGTGCAAAAGTCACGGCAGACCCTTCCAGATATCTAAATACCGGGTTAGAGTTGTAAATTTAGGTGATTTAAAAGGTTGGCTTTGGGTCTTTTGTAAGTGTTCTTTTTGTCAGTTGTCCAAGACAGCAGAAGTAGCGTGCCTGATAGCCTTTAATTAACTCAGTTAGTAGCTTATCTGTCTTCTTCCTGTTCAGAGCTCTAAATTTGGTGAAAAATAAGGCTAAATTGGCTTTCTATGAGTATATGATTAAGCCATTTTGGCTTTCACTAATTTGAGCTGACAAGCCAAAGAAGCATTACTTTTAAATTGCTTCTTTAGATAACTAGTTTCAATTCCAACATGAAAGTGTTTGATCTGTTTTCCTAAGCTTAATTGTAAGACATCATGACTATAAATCACAAAATAAATTTAATTTATCTATTTTTCAAAACTGTGCCTCAAATGTAGCCCCTCTGCACTGAAGCATTCAATGATATGCTCAAGTCAGCTGGGTGTGCATTCAGCAAATTCTAAGCATTTAAATTGGGAAGAAAAATCAGTGTATTTAGAACTTTATGAGCTGAATGTGCTTTTCAGCCTGGGATTTGCTGGCACTGAGGACGTGCTGCTTTAGACGGAAAGATGTTTTTAAAAGATGGGCAGATCAGTTTGTGTTTAATTAGGCAATTATGGACGTTTTAAAAACGTTCCACATTTTTTTCATTGTTGTTGATTTCAAGAACATCTAAGAATGCTCACATGAACTGGAAGTTTATCCTGAAAAAGTGATATGAAGAAGGAAAGAGGAATAAGTTGCCATCCACATAATGTTTAGGGGTTTGTGAGCACTGCCCTTTTCCCATTGCAATTAGATTAAGACTTTCTAATGACTTTAGTGTGAACAGTGTTGAATTCTAAATACTCTGTATTATCTGCACAAACTGTAGGATGTAAATTACTTAGAAAAACATTAAAAACAGTGACAATTTCTTAAGACTACTACACTATATATGACCATAAATATTAATCTGAGAAAAATAGATTTTGGGAAAAGAATATGAAGTTTTAGGATGATTTTCAGAAGCTTGAAATGTTATCTGCTGCAACAAATTATTTTACTTACTTATATTGTTTAAATTTATTTGTAAGGCATACTAAATTGTATATTAGCAAATTTCTTTTTTTTTTTCTCAGTAATTTTTGTAGCATCTATTTAATTAAATAGAATTGAATATTTTTCACATTTCATTCCTGGGAAATTTTGTACAGTATACAGAAATATCAAGTAAATCAAAAACTTATCTTCCTGAGACCATCTGTGTAGAAAAACAGATAGATTGGTGTCATTTTCTATGTGAATTTTGGGAGGTGTCAATCTTAGGTTTCACAGTGTTGACCTACCACTTCTTTCCCCTAAAGTGTATTGAACTGCAGTCAGTTTAACAGGAATTAGTGCCTGGAGTGTAGTTTTATTTGAAAATTAAAATCTTCCTGTTTTTTGCCCTGTGACTTTTTTTTTTTCCTTTTGTAAGAGCAGAGTTTTCTAGTGCTGAGTTTGGACACAAATTTTTCTCTCTTCCATTGTCCGGGATTGCCAACGGGCAGCCAGGACTGACAAATGCAGCCTTTCAGTCCTGCTGCAATTAAGTGATTTACAGCAGTTTGGGATCAAATGTGTTCCTTGGAGAGGAATAGTGTCTGCTTTGCAAGCAGAGAGAGCTGTTCCTTAATGCAGCCTTTATTCCTGGGGCAGGTAAAGAGGTGGCTCTCTGGCTTTAGTTGCTGTTATGCACTGTAATTTTTTCCATAAAGGAATTCCTTGTTAATCTATATGTGTACTAATAACTTAATATTTTTAAATTTGTCCCTCTCTATTGCTCACCTAACCCTTTCCTACAGGATGGCATTTCCTTTACCTTCTGTGACTTTATATTGGCATATTGTAATGCCAAGGATCTCTGTGTATTATTTCTTTCCCAATTAAATGACTATTTAGGGTTGACAGTATATGCTGGATGTCTGTAGCTGTGATACCTCTTTACTAACATACATCATTTATTAACCTCTTTACTAACTTTATATTCTTTTCTCAAAATCTGTTTTTCACAGATCAATATTTATGGCCATCCACAGTATAGTTGTCTTAAGAAATTGTCACTATTTTAAACATTTTTCCTAAGTAATTTACATAAAGTCTGTAGCTGTGATACCTCTTTATTAACATCTTCCATCTGCAGAAACACTCACCATCACACTCTTATTATGTATTTTGCACATGCCTAAATTTTTCTGCCTTATGTGATGAGTTGCATCTTATTACTTGTGGTATTTGTTAGTTTTTACAGCATAATTTTTTGAAAAGCTGATTGAGAGTTTTAAAAATGCCATGAACATTAATTGATGTTGCCTACCTTAGTAACTCTTAGCTGTGTGCTCACATGATGCCAGTGAAATTATATTAGTGTAACATTAATTTACAGGACAGCCCTACAAGAAGCTGAGCATTCTGGCTCTTTGCCATTTAAACATTTAAGTGTTTGCTTAACCTTAAGTATGAATAGTCCTATTGTTTCAGTGTGACTCATGTGTGTGTTTAAGGCTTCCCTGAGTCAGACAGAGATTACTCAGCATCTCCTTGGAGGCAGCTCTTAGTCCAGTGGTGCATCAGGCTGCTCTAAATATGGGGTGTTTGGCCAAATTCTCTTTTACTGTAAGTTTGATACAGTTCCACTGCAACTGATGGAGTCGTGCCAGAAAACACCAGCAGAGACTTTGGCCTGAAGTGAGTTTCGTGATAATGACACAGGAAAAAATATGTTTGTCATCTGCCAGGCTGACTTTGGATGTGGTATGGTCTACATTCCTTTCAGAACAGTGAGGTCCGACTGGTTTTTACATTGTGACTGTATTTTGTTACACACAGCACAGCATCCCTTGAAAATAGCTAGAAAATAAAAAATAAAACCAAGGAGTGGCATATTAAATATAATCTGACTTTTTTTCTCTAGGACATCAGAGCTGATGCTGCAAACTAGTAGTTTTTTTCCTTATGAATGATGGCTTCATGTGAAAAAAAAATTAAATGACATGTTTATTTGTATAGGAAAATGTATGAGGATTACATAACCCAGTATAAGGAGGTTTTGGAGGAATACCGCAAAAAATATGCAGAGACTCCTCTTGCCCAGAAGTATTACAGAAAAAAGGAGGAAGTTGAAGAAATCCAAAAGAGAGTTTTGAAACTCTGTGAAAAATACAAATGGAAAGGAGATGCTTGCTTGGATATTCTGGGTACTCCTCTTACCAATGCTTTTACAGTAAAGCCTATTGCCAGGGCACTGCACATTTAAGGTGCCATACAGAAATCCTCTCGTTTTCCACAGTTTCCTTTAAGTTAATAAAGTATAATCTCTGTGTTACACCATTTTTAGGAAAAAAATCTGTAGCAAATAAAAATTTAGAGTATATATAGTAATATTCCTTTCTCCAACCCCTAAATGTAATGGGGAGAGGTTTGTTGTTGGGCTTCTGGGGGTAAAAGTGTTCTAAGAATCCTTTAGATGAGGCTCTCAGAATTTTAAATTTAATTTTAGTATCTTTTTAGTGATAAAATAATTTAGTTTTAACATCATTTTAGTGATGACATAAATGTTACACTGCAACTTCTGTCATCTATACTAAGTAAAGATAAGTGCTCCTGATCTGTTAATTTATCTTGTATTTATTAAGAAAATTAGGTTTGTTAATTACTGTTCTCAAATTAAATTTTGTTTCTGCAGAGGCTGTTCCTTTTAAATCTGTAAATGATTGGGCTACACACATGTATCCTTTATTTGTAATGTTTATGCAGTTAGCAAGGAAAAAAGTTTATGTTTACCTTTCACAACTTCCTATTAGAAAAGACTAGTTATATATTTATGTTTAGAGTGACAGCATCAGCATTTCTCTGTGAGAAAAGTGATGGTCAAATAATACCCTTCAGTTTAAATTTATGGGAGCATTTTCCAGAGAGAGAATAAAAAAATTCATTTAATAAGATATCCATCAAAATTCTTCATTTAGGGGAAGCTTAACTGAAATCAGATTTAAAGATCTGGCAAGGAAATGTAGATTTGTCAGAGCTTTCTGCACTTATGGCACAGAGGGATCAGGGGTCTGATGGCATCCCTTGCTTGAAAAAGAAATACATGTTGTTGAAATATATATTCCATAACATGAAAGTGCATCTTCAAAGCAAAAAACACAGGAAATGTTACATCTTGCCACAGTTGCTGCACAAGAATCCATCAAACTGAAAAAAGAAGCAGAAGAATTAGAAATGAAGATTGACTCTTTAAAAAAGGTAACTGTATTTTAATTTTATTTTCTAGAAATACACGTTATGCAGTTATACATCCTGCCATTATATTTTCTGAAACACACACAAAAAAATAGTGTATTTTCAAGCACACAGACCAAGAGGATGATTCCAGTCTTATGTTTCTTTAGCATCACATATATTTTCTTAGAGAAGAGGGGTCCATGAATGTAAAGGCTCTCAAAGCTTGCTTTTTTTTGACCTCAGTCTATGCCAAAGTTCCTGTCAAGGCACTGTGTCACCAGGACTTTGGTGTTATCTCAAGAGAAGACACTTGAAAACAGAGCAGGGACACTCCTCAGTGAGCCCCAGGGATTGAGTGTACAGCTTCCACAGGCCCTACTGGTTTTTAAGGGTTTGTGTTTAACTAAATATGCTTTACAATAAGAATAATGGAAATTCCTGCTTTCCTTCTCTTTTTTTTTTTTTTTTTTTTTTTTTTTTTTTTTTTTTTTTTAGTTTTTTCTTTTTCCAAATAAATGTGTGGGTAGAAAACCCCCAGAGGTAAAACTGGCTGGTTTTAGACAGGGGATCAATACAGTCCCACTGACTTAGAAGAAGCACTGATTTCAAAGGGATGATCCTCAAAAAACAAAAGGGATTTTATCAGTGCAGAAGTTGCACCCAGTCCTCTGTAAAAGGTCTGTTCTAAGCCTGAGTAGCCCAGTAGGCCAATCTTGTAAAGGTTTAGTAATTTTTTATAGCATTGCATCTGGGTGCTTTTACCTCTCTGGACCAGCTGATCAAGGACTCCATTTACTGCCTGGTGCTGATAGAAGCATGTTGTGCACAGGTGGTGTTTTCTGGTTTTATATTTAATATTTAGTGATCCTGTTTGACACTCACAGTTACAGACTAAAGTTCCTAAGGTGCTGTGTAAACACAGTAAGAAGGGATGAGGTGAATTTGCCTATAACTTTGAAGAAGACCATGGAAGGAGCTCCAGGTTCTGAACAGATATGCAGAGCCCTTGTTCCAAAACTTCCATGTTTGTTCCAGTTTTTTGCAGTCTGTCCAACAAAAAAATATTTCCTCTCTTTAACCTTGTTCTGCTTATTTCTTCAGAATGTCTTGGCTGCTAAAACTCTACTACTGTGCAGTGATTCATCAGGTTTAGAAAACTTCTGCAGCACATAGCTATAATATTTAAAATTTTGTCAATTTTTATGCTATTTGTTCTTTATATTTGAAGACACTTGAAGCGGCTACAAAAGATCAAAATGACTCTGAAATGATTGAAGGAAAAAATCAAAAAAGTCTGGAGAAGCCAGAGGAGTTTAAAGAAAGGTACACTTCAAAATGATTTTTTTCCTTGCCTTTATTCAGAGTAGTATCTCAGCATTACACAAAGAGTGCTACAAAACACAAATTGTTGCTAAAAATGGAGTGGCAAGCTTCTCTAACCCTGATCATGTGATTTAAAGATGCAATTTTAAAAGTTTTATATTTCTGGGGATTAAGATGGTGGCAAATTTTGATTCTTGGAAGCTCAATGTATCCAAAAAATACTATTCTAAAGAATTTTGTAGAAACCTTTTCTCCTCAGCTACTGCTGAGAAATCTGTGTGAGTAGCATTGTGAGTTTTGAATGCAACTACAGTGACTGTGCAGTCAGAGATAAAATACATCAACTCTACTAAATGCATATTTGGGGAAAAGAGTCAGGGTTCCACATGTCAGTTGTCTTCACCTCTGAACTCCTTAAGAAATTTAACTCTTAATTTAGTTCTTAAAAACAAGCATGAGTGAAAGTTTCATAGACAGGATTAATGGCTTAGTAAATTAGTCAGCGATCGTTTACAGCTGGGACTCACTTTAATTTGAGCTCAATTACAATGACTGAAAATCACCATCAGGACTATCTTGCACTCATCTGGAGTCCTTGTGAATGCTGAAACATCCCCCATTGAGCTGACACTTTTAGACTGAAATCCATTTTAAAGTGAAAATATGTCCAGAAGATTTGCCCAAGTGATTTTGTATTATGGTGCACTGGAAAAAGAATATTTTTTGGACTTTAAGAAGGGGTTCAGTGGAATACATCTATAGAAATGTATCATCCTTAAGAGTCCCTTGGACAAGTTCCTCGTGGAAAGGGATCCACAGGGTGCACTGCCAGACTTGCCATTTCTACATTTATCTCCCTGTCAAGGAGCCTTCAGGTGTTTGTACCTCCACCTGGAGCTGTGTCTGGACTGCACACAAACAGATCTTTTTGGTGCTCTTACTGAAGCAATAATTCCATGGGCTGCATCCTGGAGAGAAGGTGTTGGAAACCTTTTACACTGCCCTGACTCACAGTGCCTTTTAACCTCCATGTATGCACTTATGTGATATAGCAAATGTTATCAGACCAGAATCTGATTATTAATCAATAAGTTTTTCCTAGAGTAAATTTTAAAGGAGTTTGAAGGTTTTTTTGTGTCAGAGATAACCACAACATAAAGGCCTGTAGAAAAGGACATAAAACTCTTCTTAAAACTCCTATTTGACATTAGTTTATTAAAAGAAGTCTTCACTAGAAAGCATTGAAGCAATTGTTTAAGTAACTACTGAGGTTAAAAATGGGTGTATTATGAAGCTATGATCATAAACACTAGGAGAAAAAAAAATAGAAAATATATAGAGAAAATGAGATGTGAAATCAAACCTTTGCAGACTCAAGGCAGTGTACAAAAATACAACAGCAGAATGTGGGTACCAAAGGCCATAGTTTGTTGTGAGCTGTCCTGCAGTAACCACAAAGATACTACTGAGCAAAGAAATCTTTGTGTGGAGGAGATATCTTCATCTTCTGCCATGAAATAAGCAGAAAAAAAATGGGAATTATACTGTGAATCTCCATGAACTGATTGAGAGCAGCACGAAACCAGCAGCATCAGGGGAAAGAATCAAAGAGAGCAATGAAAACACCGAGCAGAACAATGTAGAAATTAATAACCATGAAATGCTTTAGAGGGCTACAAGACAAGAAACTAACTTGCAAGTCAGTAAATAGGTGCTGATTTATATGATCTCCTTTGGCCAGGAGAATGGAAGTGGTAAATGTTCTTTTAAAAGGCCTGGAACATTTTAGTTGGAATCACTTACTGCTGGCCAGTCAGTTGTTGTGCTACAGCAGATATCATGTCCATTCTCTCAGCTTTTCTAAAATGTTTGAGAGAGCTTCAATTTAATATTTCTGTAATTCTGTATTTATTCTTTTTCCAATTTGCTCATGTATTAATTCCACCTCTTAAGTTCCAAGAAAGAGCTTTCTGCTGAAACTTCACATAAAACATATTCCATGGCAGATTATTGCTGCTCTTTTGGTATCTTTGCATTACAAGAGAATAACTTTTACTGATCAAAATAAAAACTTGGTGATATAATTCCTGGAAAAGTACTTAAAAAGTTGTTTCAGGATTTCTAATATAAACACATATGAAGAGAAAACCCTGTGCTCACCAAACCTCATAGGCAGTTATTAGTTACTAGTCATTACAAGTCCTGCTTTCCAAGGAATTGCTGGCATGCTCCTCATGAGAACACTGAAAATGGCTTCAGGAGAGTGCTGTAAGTACCACAGGAATCAGGTGTGATTCTTCATATGTGATTCTTCAACCAAATACACTTCATTCCTAGAGTGAAAATGAAGTAATATTAATCTCTGGGCTTTGTTATGCTTCAATGAAGAAACTATTACTAAGGAAATGCCACTTTATTTTGACTTAAGAATATCTATTTTTTCTTTACACTTTAAAAAAGGTTCCCTGTTTTGCAGTATAGATCAAGATAAAGATTTTTTTATCTACTCACATGTCTACTAACAATGAAGCAGAGAAAGAAGACGAATGCTCTTTCTTGTTACTGCAATTTGGACTGGTTTGAGCTTCAGTTTGCAGTTTGATTTTTCTCCCAGTGGTTATTAATTATGTCAGAGGAGATGCCCATGGTTTATTTTTCAGCAGTGTTTTTGGGGAGAGAAGGGAGCATGAAGTTTAACTGCAGGCTCTGTTACTTAAAAGGTGCATATTTAAGAGCTTCTGAGTCTGGTTTGTAACTGCCTTTGATACATTATTCTGAATAGATATGCATTGTAAAAGAATATTTTTTATGGAGAATATATTTAATGGAGAGTAAATCTTTAGAAAGGTAGAGTTGTCTGCCAGGCTTTACAGGAGCACATGGAGAGTGACTGCAAGAACTTTTAAAAACACAGCTTGGCATCCTAAGTTCTTTGAAAAAAACAAACAAAACAAACCCCTCCCCAAACAACAAAAAACCCCACCCTTATCAGACTGTCTATGGCAGTCTAGCTGATGACCTCAACTACTGCAGCCTTGTTTCATTGATCTTTTGAATGATGATTGGGGTAAAGTGGCCAAATAAGCCACTTTGAACAAAGTGAAGCAGTTTTAGCCAGAGTTCTGTTTTGATTTCTCCTCGGTTTTGTGCTCCCTGCATCTTATTTTAAAGATGCACCAGCCATATACACATCTTATTTCCTGTAATATTCATTCTCGACACAGGTTTGTCTATAATCAGTGTAACTAAAAGATACAATTTTAAAAAAAAAACTTTAATATTCATAGGGGTTTTTTTTTTGATTGCTGTGTCAGGTGGTATATGGTTTGTATAGTTTGTTAGGTCTCAGTCCAGAACAGGACCGGGTGTAAATGTAACTACACGTGAAAATGGTCCTTTTCATCAGAGTTACTTGACTGAGGAGCATTCACAGTTTTATGTGAGCACAGTTGTGTATGGATATGAGTTTAATGTGTTGTTAAGTCCATGGATCTTAACCACTGCTTCTAGCTGGTATTTTTTTTAGTGCTGCTAATTTTACTCCACACTATCTTATAAAGTGCATCCTACATTTTATCTTATTTTTGTTTATGGAACATTTCAAGCAGAACCAACAGACGGACTCAGTTCTTTATTTGTTCTGACCAGCATTGTTCAGTCAGTTACAGACCAGATGTTGTAGCCAGAAGCAGAGGCACTAAGCAGGAATGCCAGAGAGAAAACAGAATAGAACTCATTATTTTAAAAAATGGTAAACGTTCCTGTGCCAAATAGCCACTTTACCCTTCATTGTTCTGCTAACCTCCGTCTTTCTCCACTGTAAAGGGCTATTTACCCTACACAGATAATTATCCCACAAGTGAAAACACTTGCTGCAGTTTTCTCTTTTGTGTATGTGTAGTGTGAGTATTCCAGACAATCTCAGAGAGAGAGAGAGAGAGAGAAAGTGGTTTTAAATGTGAAAATGTGATTTCAGAACTACAATAATGATGTACTTTATTCAAAGTGTAAAACTCCAAACTAATTATTTTCTTTGATACTGACAAAATTTAAGTCATCAGTGTTCTTATGATTGACTTGTTACTACTTGGTTGTTTCTTTTTTTCAGTGATATTCTCTGTCTGATATTATTTAAAGAAAATCTCAATTATTATCAACTACTGGTGCTGAAAGTGGTAGAACCTCGCTGACAACATCCAGCTCCCTTGAAAACTACACTTATTTGAAGCAGTTATATTTCATGGTTTCTTTTCTTTTGCAACTTAATGATTTTAAATTTAATTCTGTTTAGGATGTTTGAAGAGCCTGAACCACCTTTGCCAAAAGAGAAACATCAGCAGAGCAAACCATTACGTGTCCTACACATTCCTCAGAAATTGGTCCAGTCTGTACAGAGTATCAGATTCTCAAATCAACAACCAGAAACAGGTGCAGTGTGTTTAATGATCTCTCAGTGAGGATTTTGGATTATTTTTGTGTAAATGAATGGATAATGCACAATAACAAATCCAGTGAGCTGCTCCTGCTGTGACAGTTGAAGCCAGGTTTTCAGTGGAAGTTGGGTGTTTACCTGTCCTCATGTTGAGGAAATCTTCTATGCCTGGTTGCTCTCTTACCTATGCAGTGAGTAAAATAACATGACAGATACACGTGATGCATGGTGCCAGGAAAATCTGAAACACACCTTTAGCACTTATTGCATTAGTACAGGAAACATTAACTGACTATTATTTGATTGATATTTTCATATTTTTTGATAATTTTCTTTTCACTCTATATTGAAAGGAAAATTTATAATCTTTGTTCCCAAGTTTTGTTTAACATTGCCATGCTTTGGATACTTAATCCTATTGACAACATTACATAATATTTGTTAATTTAGGGAGAGAAGAAAAAGAAAAACCAATGGAACTTTCAGTTGCCACTAGCAGTGCCTCCATCCTTGCAGAAAATTTGTCAGAGGTATGTAGCTCTCCCACTGGTGAAAACATGAGGTTATATAATCTGGTTTATGTGGTGGCTTAAATTTAAAGCACTTCAAATATGCCTGGTGCTATAATATCTTACATGAAACCTGCCAACTCTGTAAAGTGGGCACTAATCTTGGTAATCTGCTGTTACTTGGTAATGACAACAAAAATCCTTCTTTGGTGCCTTTTCATTCCGAAAATATGTGTGTTCTTGCAAAGCATTCTCATGTCAAACTTGAGATGGTCCATCTTTCCAACTAGTTTTGTGTAACAGTTTTTAAAATTTAGCATAACCTTTGTAGATTAATTTGGTTTTATGTAGCAAATTTTTGAAACTATAAAGGAGGAACACAATCTTCTGTTACTGATGACTTGCCAGCCATCTACTCCATAATGAAGGATTTCATGAAGGACTGAGTGTGCAGGAGGCTGTACAGGTGTGCCTACAGCTAACAGCTCAGTTCTGAGGTTTAACCAGAGACAAAAGTCTGGGCTGACAGGAATAAAACCATGAACAGCACTGCTTTGTACAGCAGGAGTCCACAAATCCGTTTTCTATCTCTCACCCATAAGCACAGAGTTCACACAGCGCTTTTATGAAATGGTGAAGTGTATTTGTATCTTAAATACTCAAACACAATAAACCAATCCAGAAACAAGTTGGAGGAACAGCTTGCACAGTTGTGAAAACCACTAACAGTCTCATGGAGAGCAAGGACATTGATAGGAGCAATAGATTGTTAAGGTATTGAAGGAGTACTCAGATAAGGGAAGGCCATAGGAGACAAAATAAATAGTTTGTGATTGTGTTTGCTGTGCAGAAGCTTGGGGAAGTTTCCATATCAAAACCTTCTTTCTAAGGGGCATCTCACTGGATCTATTTAAACCCAAATTTTATCGGACAAAAATCAAGCTGAAATTAAACAGAACCAGTTGCGGTTTTCTTAAGAATTTCAAAGGACTTGAAGGACTAAGCAAGGCGATCACTAAATGGTGCAGAGTGGAGTCTGTGGGAGAAGACAAAGTCTTCCTAACATAGACAACATGAGGGGCAGTGTCCAGGCTGAGGGGAAATTTCAAGCAATTCTGATTTGTGACTGGCTGAGGGAGTCGGACATGACGAGGATGATGGAAGGGGCTGTTGCCAGGGTAATCCAGAGATGAGGCTGGGAATCTGGGACCTAGAATTGCACTTAGACAATACTGAGAAGCAGTAAGTCAAGGTTAAGAGAACTTTCAGAAAGGGTGATGACAACAAGGAAAAGAAGATGGAGTCTGAGGAAAAATAAGCTTGGAAGAAAGGTTGCTATGCTTCAGAGAAGGTGTGCTGTAAACTTCAGGAGTTGAGTGGCAGACAGATAATGCACAACCAGCCCTTTTGTCCCCTACCCTGAATGGAATTCAGTTTGATACATTTTGTAAATTAAAAATAAACCAGAACTAGATGCTCCCTGTGAAATAATGTGTTATCTGATGCAGAGGCATAGAATCCTGGTGCCACTCTGCCCTTCAGGCACAAAGACACCCTAGATATAAGAGTTAGGGCTTTTGATCTGGTGAAAATCTGTGAGGTGGGAGTATTTCCATGTTTTCTGCAGTTTTTCAATCCACATGTGAGATCTGTGCTGACTGAGACTGGTGTCCATGCTCACAATGGCCTTCATAGGCAAAGACAGGCCTGGCCCAGCCCTTTTTGTGTTGACAACAGCAGCAGCAAACCTGGATAGAGTTTGAAAACTACATAACATTATTTGTGTCACAGAGAAGTTAATTATTCACATCCAGTTATCAATGCTGTGACTAAGACTTTATAAAAAATTACAAAAGTGGTTTTGGGTATCATGCTGTCAAAATGTAGGTATAGAAAATATAGGCAAAAAGATAGGGGTTTTTTTACATTGCCTGATCCTTAATTCCTGGTTAAAAGAAGGGATTTTCACAGTCTAAGAAGAAATTAAAGCCATACTATTGATGTGACAATTTTATTTGATGCCTCATTTGAATTTTTCTTCTGTCTTTTAGATGGTTATTGACACTGCAGGGACTGATAACCCTCAAATTGCCCAAGTTCCATCAATAACAAGCATACAAACCCCAATGAAATTCAGGTAACTGTAATGAAGTAGTTTTCATTCTTAAGGCTGAGATTTTAGAAAATAATTCAAATTTAGACAAATAATAATTTTTGTCTTTTAGACTGACAAATCCTCCAAAGCAGTTGACTTCCAGTCAGCAGTTTGAAAGTGAAAATGCAGTAATGGGTAAGGTACCACTGCAATTTTTTTGATAAGGCTGGTTCATATAATTCTATGGACCAAATTTTCATTCTGGTATTAAGAGGGCCACCATTTGTATTCTTTTCCCACCCTGACTATTTAGTTCAAACTTTGAGTACAGCAGACAGGCAGATTCATTCTGCATTGACCATTGCCAATGAAAGGAAGCTTCCAACATTTCCTGTAAATTCATACTCCAGTCTCAAATTACTTGGGCAAAATGAAATCCAGTCTCAAAATCTGCCCAGGAGGCATGAGAAAAGGCCAAGAGAAGGGGTGTAATAAACCCAGTCATTTAGGAATCTGGAATCACCACATTAAGATTATTAATGACGAAAATTAACTGGAGAAAAACATACAGAATGTTTACAGAAACAAAACAGGGTAGTTAGAAACACACCTACAGTTTTTGAGATCACAAGGCGCTGAACTTCAGTTTCAATATTTTTTTTCTAATTATACTGCCAATTTAGATGCATGTAAAAGGTTACAGTCTATATTTTTTTATAAATAAGACACTACTTCTGTGTCCTGAAACACAGTGTCCTTAACCTAGAGCACCTGAGATGTTGCATGACCTGAAGCTTAGAGCAGAAAGTCTGATAACATTCCCTCTCGTTTCTCATCCTCCTTTAAACACTCCATCACTGTCACAGGGATGTGCTTTTCACATTGTTCCCACCCGGTTTCTATTGACTGGTATTAGCACTCTCAGAGGGCAATAGCTGGATTAGACAAACACAGCACTCTCAGGGAACAATGGGTAGGTTTGAAGAACACACCAAACCACGTGAAGCAGCCTGAGTAATGCTCTGACAACGGTGAGTAAGTGGCAGAAGGAGAGGTAATTATTATGGACGTAGCCTCAAAGTGGGTTGTTACGAAAACCACAGTCAGAACACTTCCTCAGCAATAGCAAGGCCAACTTAGCAAACCTTCCTCGGGGATTCTTTCCCACAGGGTAATTTTTATGTACCTGTTTAAAAAGCTGCTGTAATACAGGCAGTGCTGTCTTTTTTTTGTACAGCAAACCAAGAGGCCAAACGTGGTGATAAAGAGGCAGATGAGCCGAAGGAATCTTCGCACATACCTCAAGTAAGCAAAGCATTTCTTATGTCTTAAGTAATTAATTTATTTACAATAGTCAATGTATTTTGACATATTTGAATCGGTTGGCAAGAGGTGGGTCTCAGAAATTGGCAAAGTGACTCATTATAAGACACAACAGGTGAGGAGCCATCCAATACCCTCTGCTTGGTAATACAGTGATCATTGCTCTTGATCACATCAGGGCTCTGAGGGTTTTTTTGCTGCCTTAACAATAGCCCATTTAGGATAACTATCCTGTGCACATCAATTGGTGCATAACATTGTCATCAGTGTGAGCTGATGAAACATTAAAAAAAAATTAGAAAACAAAAAACAACAAAAAAGGCTGCATTTGAAACTTATTTCTCACACAGAACTCTAATAAATAGGCTCAGTGCTGGCTCCATTGGCACTGCTTTTACCAGCTGTGCCTGGATGTGAGGTCAAGCTCACATAATATTCAAGTAATATTCAAGCCAGTTGTGTTGCACATGTAGGTGGTATCAAGATGTGGTTTAACATCCACCAGCAGCTGAGCACCACACAGCCACTTGCTGCCTGCCCCCCTCAGTGGGACAGGGAACAGAGTCGGAAGGGTAAAAATGCAAAACCTTGTGGGTTGAGATAAAGACAATTTAATAGGTAAAGCAAAACCTGTGCATGCTAGTGAAACAGAATAAGGAATTCAGTAATTATATCCTATCTACAGGCAGTTGTTTAGCCATTTCCAGGAATAGAGGGCTTCATCACTCATAGCAGTTGCTTAGGAAGGCAGATGTCATGACTCCAAACATTCCCCTCTTCCTCTTTCTTCCCCACAACTGTTATTGCTGAGCATGACATTGCACGGTGTGCGGTACCTCTTTGGTCAGTTGGGGTCAGCAGTCCCAGCCTGTCCCCTCCCAATCCCTCATGCACCTCCTGCCCACTCACCAGTGGGAGAGCAGCAGAAAAGGCCTTGGTGTTGTGTGAGCACTGCTCAGCAGTGACTAAAACATCCCTGAATAATTGTCACTGTATCCCCTATGCCACCCCAGCCCAAACCAGCACACAGCCACAACCAGTAGTTTGAGATACTCCTCATCCTCTGGTTGACTCACTACAGAATGGTGCCTGAAACCAACTGGTGCAGAAGAAAGCCTTTAAAATAATATTGAGTCTGGTGGAAATTGCTGCACACAATCCAAGTGTACCTTCTCATTTAACTTTTTCTGAGGAAGCTGAAATATCTCAGTCAACTGAAATATATTCTGATGGTGATGCCCCTTTATCTCACTAGGGAGTATCAAGAGGATTCCAGTGTGACCTTAAACATTATGTTGAGACATACTTTAGAATTACATCTTTTATTGAAAATGTTAGTTCCCAAGTTTCTTTCTTTTTTGGATGAAAATTTTAACTCACAGGAAGTCCATTTTAAATTGGGTAAATAAAGGTTACAGTTTTATGGATGGTGAATCTGTTACTGTGAGCATTCTATTAAAATAATTTTATTTTTCATGAGACATAATTAGATCTAAAGCATATAATGAACATATTTATAAGTAAATGGACTAATGATATTTTGGGAAATTTTATATCTTATAAACATTATTGTATATTTCTTTCTGATAGGATGTACACACAAGTTTTAATCCAAATGAAGATAATCCTGGCATAGTAGAAGAGAGTGCTGAACCATTTTTAAGAGCACCTAAAACACCTGACTTAAAGGGGAAGAAGATGAATTTCTATGAAACACCTCCATTTGATTTGTATGATTTCAGCTTTTATTTTGATCTTGAGCAAAAAGTTGTGCTGATGTTTATTGTATAAGCCTTTCTGCTGTTTTTGGAAGATAGTATAGAAAGAATTTTTTAGAAAACTCATCTGAAAATATTCAGTTGGGGGTTTTTTTTCCCCCAAGTTATTCTAGGCATTTATTAGGTTTTCTTCTTATAATATCCTTTCCACTTGAAGCTGTTTGAATGAGCAAGACTCTGATTAGAAATATGAGACACATTGACTTTCCCTGCAATAATATTTGTACCTCTGATTTCTATCTTTAAAAAGGTTGTTTTTGTTAAAAGGGTTGGGAGTTGGTAAGAACACTACCTTTGATTTAAAGACTTGTGTTACCTGTTCTGTGATGCAAAAAAATTATTGATGGAAGACAGGGGATCTAAAAAGGCAAAAAAAAAAAACAGAAAAAGGAAAAAATAGAACAAAAAAAGTCATCATTGCTTAAAAAACTATTAATACAGTTTATTCCTTTCTGTATTTACAGCATTCAAAATTTAGGTTGTGAGGAAGGAACATCAAAATCTCCTGCTTTCTTTTCTCTCATGAACTTCTCCCAGAAGTCACCTGGCTTTAACTTCTTTGGTTCTTCTGTGTTTGGGGCACAAAATTCATCTGATGAGGTAAAAATGATTACTTGTGAATGCTACATTTCCACAAAGCAAAGTAAGTGAAGAAAGCGGCACTGACAGTGAAGGAGATTTTTCAGACTGGTTATCTTATAGCCATTGTAATTTTTTTTTAATATCTTGCTTAATTTTACTTTGTTGTCCTTTGAAAATGTTTAACTCCTTTCCTGGCAATTCCCCCTATGATGACTTCTGACCAAGTATGAATCTTTCTCAGATGGATCTTGTGAAAATGTGACTTGATTCACCAAAAGGCTTCTAGTTCAGTATTGCAGTGCAAAATTTAGGTTCTCTAGCAGAATTCCCAGCTCACGTGCACATCCTGTGTGGGTTTGTCTTGATGAAGAGAAGAACAGTGAGAAGGGAAGAAAGCACAATCTATTAAGGGTATTGAACAGCAAATATGGAATAGCTATACTTCAGTGGAGGAGCTATGTAGGCAACTATTTGGAACAGGGAATGGAATCCAAGTCTTCCTTTTCCTTGCAGATTCCCTAACTGCAGTGCTGTAGAGTCAATTTTCCTCTCCTGGGTTAACAGGGAGATGACTGGGGTCAGTGCCTGGGACAGGGATTAGGTACCACTTGGCAATGGAGATCCAAACCCCATTATGCAAATAAGGGATCTGAGCTCAGGTATCTCCTGTTTCAGTGGGTGGAAGCTGAAAGAGGGGTGAGGGAAAGCAGCACTTTATTTTGTATTGGGAAAATACATGTTGTTGGTACCTTGTAGCATGAGTTGTGTGTAGCAGAGAACACACTGGTGAGTGGTTTGTGAATTGTTGAGGAATGAGGTGGATATTAAGTCATGTAGTGCTGTCAGAACCCACATTATTTTGTGCCTGTTTAGTGACAGAAAGTAAGAATTATCAGGCTGTGCCAGAGGTGGGATTCTCTGATGTTAGATGGGAGTTTTGAAGGACTTCAGTATCTATTTTAAATGTAGCCTAAGAACTCTCCTCAAGAGTGACAAGTGATTACATTGCTACTCTTTCTGGCAATGACAGGTCCTACTCAGTAGGAACTAATTGTGTTGTTTCTTAGAGGTTTTCTAAAGTGTCAGAGAATGAAATAATTTTGATTTTTTTTCAGTTTAAACCACAGCAGTAAGCCAGGTCAGCTTTTGGACAGTTATCAACCTGATGTGTTTTTTTTTTCTAGGAGAACAGAGGGAGTGTGTTTGCAGATGTGTGCAACTATAATGAGATCTATCTGATCAAAGTTTCCCTTGCAACTTTTGGGACTGATATACACCTTTGAATACAGATTTTGTGAAGGCTTCTAACACTGAGACAGTGTCTTTCTCACCAAAAGCCAAAGAGCATATTACACATCTGCATTAGAGCTTCTCTGTTGCCTTTCTCATCTGTTAAATAAAATGTTTGTTTACGTTTTCAGGCAGAAGAAAATTTTTCTGTGAGAAACCTGAACTCTCTGTCCCCACAAAAAGATATTGGTAAGTCTGAAACTCAGATGTACTTGTGTAGACCAGCTGTCTTCTGCTTGTGTTTGTATGACTGACAAGCTCATGATCCTGCTTAGCAGAGCACCTTTGTTTGTCTGAAAGGACAGTCAGGTGTGACAGTGTAGCTCAGTGGTTTATTGTGCTCATTTGTGTTTAGATGAGCTTAAATCTTTCCTTGCATGTTTGGCTTCAAATGTCTGAGACACCATGGGGAAAAAAAAGAGGTATGAGAAAGAAAGAAATAGGAGTAGTGACAGGTGTGGTTGAAGCAAATGGAGAGGACCTGCAAGGGAGAAGAAAAATTCAACTCTCAAAGCTTTTTCACAGATAAAAAACCAGTTATTTTAATGTAAAAAGCTGTAGTACTTGGCAAATACTACTTTCACTTGAAGGTACCAGCTTAGAGTTGGAAAGAGTACATCTGCTTGGGTTTTGTTTCCTCCCTCAACTAAAATGAAAATAAAGTTTCCATTTGGTTAAAGAAATCTCGATATTAAAATAACTTTCATTGGTGTAAACTGTTGAAAGTACACAATGTAAAAATGGCACAAGAGAGCAGAATCAGACTTAATACACAGTATCTTTCACACATGAAAGTATGAGTGAGCCACAGACATTTGCATGATCTGTGTGAAATCCTGGATTTTCTGAAAGGAAAAGCCAATTCTTTATATCAAGAGGATCAAAACTTATGATCAAGCACTTCCCTGAAGGAAACTGTAATCTAATCTTTTTATTTTGAGGTGCTGCAAGTGCAAAGCTACTTTTTTTTTTTTTTTACAGTGGATGAATACAGAATATAAGGTTTCATGAATATGTAGCTGTTGTTAAGTGCGTGAATTCTGTGCTACTAAATAAAAATTCAAGTGTTTTTCTGTCAGCAGCTTCGTTTTTCCAAGTATTTCGGTGATTGATCACATTGTTCTCTAAAGAAACACTTTTGTAGATTATGTTTACAAAGACCTCTGTTGCAAAATATATCATGCACAAGTGTTTTGTTGTTCTGAATCATTCGAGTGCTTCACAGCTACTTCCTTCGATGTAGATTCTAATAAAGACCTCCTGGAAACACCATTTCTAGTGCAGAAATAAACACACAACTGTAGGTTGATGCTCAGCAGGATGTTGGGCATAATATATTATTAAAGAAACATATGCTGACTGCAGTATCCTCTCAGTAAGATTTAATCTGATAATTTATATAATGTGTATTCCACATAGGGAGCTTCTTTGGGAAACCTGAAAGTGAGGATGCATTTGCCTTTCCCTTCGCCTCAGAATCGACTTCTCATGCGTTTGGAGATGGAAAAGATGACTTCAGTTTTCCATTTGCATTTGGACAGGATCAGAGATCATCACATTCTCCTTCTATGAAAGGTTTTCATTCTTCCTCACAAAATACAAAGCAATTTACACTCTTTTGAATACCTTTGACTTCCTTTTAAATTCTTTTCCTACTTAGCCTTGACAAATGTTTTCAGTTTCTGAAGTTAAAGTACAAAGCATTTAATCTTCTCCTTTCATTTCTGTAAGAAATAATATAAGAATACATTACTGCAGTTGCTGCAAGAACGTGTGTGTTCATCAACCACACACACTTTGAGATGCAGCTTTTATTGTTCTTATTTATTTTCTAAAGGTGTTTTTAATAAAATGTTATGATATGCTCTTGCCAAATTGGCACTTAGAAGCAGTAGAAATATCATCTTACAATAGTGTGTTAATATCTATGTGAGAGCATCTAAACATCTAGATGAGTACTT
>JAWWLV010000179.1:58993552-59057858 GCA_035041135.1 Platyrinchus mystaceus
AATTTTAAATCAAGCCTTGTGTGTTTACAGTGTCACTGGACACAGCACTACAAGGTGATTTTTTTTTCCCTTGGGAATCTTTCCCTGAATACTTCACCAGTCATGTGTCTCACTGTTACATACACCGAAGGAGTTATCATAGGCAGCTGCCTGTATATTTTTCTCCCTCACAGCTGGAAAAGGCTCTTGGATAATCTGCCAGTTGTTACCAACACGACTGAGTGGTGAGAGTTAAAACGAAGCCCTGATCACCTCTGCTCGTTGCACAGCCATTGCTGCCACTGCTGCTGTTTTGTTTTCATCTTGACCTAATACTTACGACTCATCATCAGAGACCAAAGAGCAGCAGAGTTCTGCCAAAAAAAAAAAAAGATGTAAATTATAAGTTATGCGGAAACTAACACTGAACTCCAGATGTGCTTTTAAACCCAGGTTGGACAGCCAGCCAGAGCACTTAAAAGAAGTTGGTTCTTTGAAGTAGAAGTTTGTAATTCTTGTTGGCCAAATGGGAATTAACAAATATTTGCTGCCACATATCGTAAGGGTGTAGTGTTGTTATCATTTCTATACAGAGTGGTATCAAAATTACCCCTTGTACTGACAATTTTTTGAAGAATTGTTAAAGCAAATAATGTGATGGTCAGAAGAGATCAGCTTTCCAGATTGTTGTTTTAAACAGCCCTGAGATGTTCTTGTTGCTTATCAAGAGGACACTTGGATCACTTGTTGCATTGGAACTATAGACCAGCCTTGGGTGAGCGTTGCCACGTTATCAGAGTCACTGAGCATCTCTCAATCCTCAGTAATGTAACAAGGAGCTGAGTTTGGGGTCAGATTGCTGAGGGACATTGGATTATTGTAGACTTCCCACAGGTCTACAAGAAGGAATATTAGCTCAGATCTTCTGAAGCTCTTGCTGCTGCCTGAACCATCTCTGGGTATGTAAAGCACATTTATCTTCAAGACTGTCAATAGCAATATTTCCAACATCTGTGCATTCATATAAAAGAGTTAAAAGTATTAATGGTAGTCAAGAGGGTTTTTGTGGTAGCATCAACGGACCATAAGGGTTTATTTTCAGAAGAATCGTAAATATTGCATCAGAATGATGAGATACAGATAAAATCCCCTTGTACATGAAGCATCTGCGGGCTTGGCCTGCAGTCCATGCACTGTCAGTGTCGCTATCCTAACCAGGATTTGCTGGGTATGGAAGATCCACACATGCTGTCTGCTCATGGCCCTGTGCTGACTTGGGAAGGAGGCACAGATGATCCAAAGCCGAAGAATCCCCGTGTTGCCAAAACTTCCCTGGCGTTTGTGCATCTCTGTGATCCAGAGCAGAAGCAGCGGGTTGAGACATAAGACTGTTTTTGGTCTGCAAATGCCACGCTCACAGCAGTGTAAGGCTGGCAGCAGCATATGCCACCCTGCACGTTTGTCACAGCTCACTCACATGTTGCAGTGTCAATGTTTTAACAGAAAACATCACAAGAACAAACCAAAACAAACAAAAAAGGGTGCTCCAGTGGATACTCCATGTGTTTCAGTTTCCCCTGCTGAGTTTTATCTGAGCTGACACTACTGGAAGAAAGTAGATTGTCAAAGGCTGGGCAGAGTGGTTTTATCATTTGCAAATATTGGCATAAAGTAAAATAATGATCCAAATTTCTGTTTTCTGTCTTTTGTGGCTTACTCTGTCAGCTGTGGTGATGCTTTTGACAAGGGAGTGCTGCTGGGTTAGTGATTTCTTCCAGAGCTTCAGAAACAGTTAAGTTATCTGTTATTATCATCATATCAAGACTGACAGTTGACGGTCAACACTTATATATTGTCTTTGTAAATTACAAAACAAAGGAGCAGCAAATGCATCTCTCCACTTTTATAAAGTTAATTATGTGGGATTATTTGTCATCTGCTTATGCTCAGACTTGGTACAATTCTCCACACTTGTTAAGTTGTGGAGAAAACTCCAGATAAGATTTTGTTTGGGTTTGGTGGGTTTTTTTTGTTTTGGTTTGGTTTTTTGTTGTGGTCTTTTTATTTTTTTAGGCAGGGAAGATAAAAGTTCTATGCTGAGTGTGCCTCTTGAAGGCTTGTACTGTTGTGGAAATATTTAGATCTCTGCAAGTTCCCGAGGGGAAGTTTTTATTAGAACAGGTGTGGGCTACTATTATCTGGTTTTGTCATGTGCAACAGTAAAGTGGCTCTATTACCAGTGTGGTTTTATAACCTAATGATCTACACAGGTAACTTTCCCATTAAATTTTCTTCACTGAAACTCTAGTCCTTATATAGAAAGTTCTGTTATTGAAGGTTGTAATATGAATACAGTTTAATTAATGTACCAGGATATTACAGGGGTATTTAGTGATAGGAAAAGGATGACCTTAAGCTGAAGGAGGGTAGATTTAGATTGGATATTAGGATATTAGCACTGGCACAGGCTGCCCAGAGTAGCTGTGGACTCCACATCCTTGGAGGTGTTTAAGGCCAGGTGGGATAGGACTTGGAGCAACCTGGTCCAGTGGAAGGTGTCCCTGCCCATGGCAGGGGGTTGGAACAAGATGATGTTTAACGTCCTTTCCAACCCAAATCATTCCATAAATATTCCTAATTGGGAAAACATCACTGCTGTTAAGACTTCAAAGATTGTTTTGGGAGCAATCATTCCCATTCCCATTCCCCATCAGTGAAAGCAAGGATATGTCTAAATTACTTTGTAGTTAAAGCTGAGAGACCTACACAGCAATTATCATTTATATTACAGTGTCCACAGGGTACAACTTCATTTAGGGCCTCATTGGTTATGCACAAAAAGAGAGTACAGACCTTAAAGATTTTATACTTTAAAGACTGGGCAGACAATGATGGGCTGGATGATAAAATGCTGAGTGTCTCCCAGAGGTGTTAAACAACTTGACTGAAAACCAAATGTGATCAGCACCTCTCAGTACCAGTCAGTCTGAGCCATCAAGCCTGTTAGACTCATTAAAAAGAAAGTATCAACTAAAATAATAAAGAATAAACAATTCCCACAGGTTTCACAGCCATTGCAGAAGGCAAAGAGCCTCAAAATAAATCCTAGGCCCTCAGAAAATGTGCTAGTTGGAAACATAATGGAATTCCTCTCCTTGGCCATGTTTTGTTAGATATCTCAGGAAGGCATCATGCACCAGATTCAAAGCAGGCCATTTCCACTAGATCAATGTTCCTGACAAGCCGTGCTCTAAGCAGAATTGTCATCAGGAACTTAAGCTGGGAGAAATTTATAAAATCTGAAAAACAGCAGATTTCAAAGTGTTGAATGTCCTTTCAAGTGCTTGTCAGTCTAGAAAGATGATGAAAGAACAAATCTGATGAGGGATAGAGAGGCAAATGGCAAGAAGGAAAAAGTAACTGGGGGAAAAGAGACAACTGACAATTAGTGCCTGAGATGTAACACATTTACTCCTGCTTACCCCGAGACTGTAGTGAGACTATCAGTAGATTAATCAATGCCTGCAGGTTTCAGAGGTGGATTCAAGCAGAGTAAGGTGGGTCTGCAGCACAGGTGAACATCCCCAGCCTTTGGAATGTTCTCTTATATCACAGGGAGCATCAGCAGCCCCTGTGCAGGGCAGTGTCGTTCAGCACAAAGGACTCCAGTCAGCAGCAAGATGGCAGGTCAGTGGCCTGGGAAACTGCCCTTTTTGTTCCTGTGCTAAATACTGACTCTGCTGGGGCTGTTTTTATTGTCATTTCTACAGTCAGCATTGCAGCTTCTGGCAGCTGCTGTGGGAGGCAGAAAGGAGGCCGAACATATGGTGCCTGCGCATCCTACCAAAGGTGCCCCGTGTTTGGGAAGATCCCTACAGATGTCAGCGGAGGGTCACTTAAGGCCTGGTTTTATTTCAGCAAAGGCAGTGGGGATTTTGGCGTTTATTAGTAGGAGCAGAAACAAAACCTTAATCCCTGGTAATTCTGTTTATATTACATTATACAGGGAGTGTCACAGATGTGTGCAGCACCCTGTGGAAAACACGGGGTCGTATGCTGCTGTCACCTGCTCTCCCAAAACAACGGGACCCAGACCAGAGTGGACCTGCAGACAGGCAGGATTGGGCCACTGTTTCGGGCCACCAGTTTCATTTTCTCCATCCCCTGTGAGAGAAAATAAGTTTTGGGGAAGTAGACGTAACTCACTAAACTAACTGATGCCACCTCCAGTCTCACTGCTGGTGAGCTCTCAAGATGCTGAGAGTATCACTTGGCCAGATGCAACGTTAGTTACTGCGTGTGTTGTAAGATCTGGAGCAGAATGACAGACACAAAGTGAAAGGGAGGGCATTGAGACCGAGGTTCAAGCAGGGGAGGACGAGTGGGAAAACAGAAAATAAGCAAGAAAGCAGGATATGAGAAAAAGAACAGGATCATGAAGCGTAAAGATGGAACACTGTCTGGGAAAATAGATGCCCAAATGGGTCCTGTTAATTCCAGCTGAGTCACTGTTCTTTGACCCAAATGCTTTATCTCCTCAGTGTCTCCTCCCTGCTGTGTGCTGGCTCCAGCGAGCGCTGGGCTCTGCTCTGAGGACGTGGCCAGCTCCTGCCAGGCAGGGACCTCTGCTTTCTTCCCGCTTTTAGAGCTCATTGTGAGGACCTCAATGGCTGATTACATCAACTTAGATGGGCAGTGATCTGAGGAGACGCTGAGGTAAAGGCACAGCCAGTAAAACCATTGCTGAGACGGCCAGCAGCAAAGAGATCTGGAAATCCTGGAGCAGAGATGCCCGAGTGTCCGTGTGCTCCCGCTTACGTAACTGCCCCACCACGCAAAGTGCCAGCCCTGGCAGCAGGAGCTGCAGGAGCTGCCACACCACGGCCTCACCACGGCATGGAGTGTCTGTTCACGTGGTGCTTGCTCACAACGTGCCCCGTTGTTCTGCAGTGCTGACCTGGCCATGCCAAGGCTCCTCGTTTGTGAAGTGGGCTGCACTTAATCCAGGCACTGCTCCAGCCCCGCAGGCTCCGGGAAAACGGATGGCTGCAGCCGAGCTGCTTGCACGCTGCTAGGGCAGGACTGGCCAGCTTCTTGGATATACTCTCAGGAATGCAAGGACACTGGGAGCATCGCAAATGGAGGATGCCAGTGTCACTAGCGTGGGGTTCTTGTGGTGGATGCAGCCAAACCCGTGAACTCGGAGCTCACTCCCTTCTCCATATCCTTGTGTCACCTAGAGGCACCAGCTGAACTCAACAAATTACTTTGTTGACAGACTTGTCCACAAATGGCAATATTTTTCATATGATGAATTTGTTTCACATGAAGAGTTTGTTTCATGTCAAGTATTATCTGCGTCTGGTTGCATTCCTGATACCCCAGAGCCCAGGAAAGCAGCGCAAGGACAAAGCACATGTTGCTTTTCAGCTTTGTTCCTCTTGGTGGTACTCAAGGATGGTACAAGCACCACCCACACACTCCTGTGCTGGCTGTTTGTGCCTTCAGGATCAGCAGGAACTTTGTCCCCACAAAGTGAATATGTGCAAGCAGAGGTGTGTGCACACAGACAGCAGCAGGGTCCCTGTTCCACATCCACTTCAGTTGTCAGCCTCTTGCTTCCCAAAGCACATGTGAGTACAGGAAGGTGTGGTATGAGTGCAGAGCGTAAATAAACTGCTGATGAATGCAAGCCACTAATGTAGAATCATGGAATGGTTTGGATTGGATTGGAAGGGACCTTGAAGATCATCTACTTCCAACTCCCCTGTCATGGGCAGGGACACCTTCCACTAGATCAGGTGGCTCAAAACCCTGTCCAACCTGGCCTTGAACACTCTGAGGGATGGGGCATCAACATCCTGGGGTGTTAGTGCCATTAAAGAAATTCCTGATTAGAACAGATATAAATACCATGTCACCATTTCTGGGGCCAGTCTTGTTTTATTTAGGTCAATGGCAAAGCTGTAAATTCATTTGTTTTGTGTAGCCTCTGGACAGCTGGGCCTCTCTCTGGACGTGCACTACTGTTCCTGTATCTCTGCTTTCAATGGATGTAAAAATCAACATGCTAAGAATGGCTTTCTCTTCATCATTGTAATTTTGATGTGCTACAAGGTCTGCAAAAAGAGACAATCATAGAATCATCGAATCGTTAAGGTTGGAAAGGCCTTTTAAGATCATCAAATCCAACCATCAACCCGGCACAACCACCTTGTTCACCACTAAACCGTGTCCTCAAGTGCCACATCCGCATGATTTTTGAACATTTCTGGGGATGGTGATTCCACCACTTCCCACGGGGAAGCCTGTTCCAATGCTTTTATTAGACTGAACAAGTGGGGAATAAAGCTAAGTTAGTTCACTGGACTTAAATTCAGATATGATGTTTAGGCTGCAAACTGAACAGAGCACAATTAATCTCTTCCTGGAAGCGAGCTGAGTGTCTCTTACATGGAGGTTTTAGCCTCTGTCCATGCAGTCATGATTCTGCTAAAGCTGAATTGTGATCTTAGCAATACATTTGCACAACTCATCCCAGGATTCCCACTGAAAACAGACCCATACACCACTGAGATGTCACATTCATATGACCTTTATTGGGAATAAATGCAGTGAACCTGTGCTGAACTCCAAGAATTTCAGGTGAAAGCCACGTTGAAGCAATTCTAACCTTTGGTTGAGAAAATATTTGGGGGGGGGGGAATGTTATTCACTAGGAGCATAGTCTTTCTTTCCCAGGGAAAGACATGGTCTCTCTACAGGTATTGGCAGGAAAAGCCAACGCTGTTCACTGGGCTGTTGAATCAAAGGTTTGTGCTCATGCTGGAGCTCCAGCCTTTCTGAGCACAACTGCTACTTCTGCCATGCACTTGGAGCTGCTGTGGGCACAGTCCTGCTCACATCAGCCTTTTGTGACAGCACCAGACAGACAGAAAGGGTCCCCTCTCTCCCCAACAAGTAAAATTTGAACCACAGAACATATAAGAGGCAATAATGTGCTCTTAGACAGCTCTGTGTCTTTATTCCTGCTTTGTTGGATCAGGGAAGGTATTTTGCAAACGCTGGGGGTGCCTTTGACCCCCTTGCCTTCCCATGCTGTGGTGAAGGGCCGATCACTCAGCATTCAAACCTCAGCTGGGGAAGCAGAAAAAAACCCAATTCCCAGAACTTCCACCAGTCAAGATACAATATTTATTGACCGTTTCCTATCTTGACAATCATCCCTTCTGCCAGAACATCTCTGAGACTGATCTTTTCTTGGGCCCACAGACGCTGTTTCCAAGATCAGCTCACTTCATGCATGTGCAAAACAAACCAGATTTTGCTCTACTTTCCTTGTGTTTTGTGTGTGTGTGCTTGTGACATCATTTAAATAAGCTTATCCTGCTCAGAAAGAAAAAAAACATTCCTACCACAGTTTAGGTAAACCAAGCAATTATTCTGTTACTAAGTGTAATTAATGCCTAATGACTTGCTTTGATTAATAGGACAATCAGCATCTGCTCCTAGAAATAGGGATTAGTAACCCAAGCCATCTCTATTATTAGAAGGTAGGGGGTCCTTTTGTACTAAAACCTATTTTTCCACGTTCATCTCAAAGCAAAAAGCCCTGTACTATATTCTAAAAGCAGAATAAAGGGAAGGTAGTAGATTTATTTAAAGAATATAGGGAAAGCTTTATGATGTCCTCATGAATTTGTGTTTTTGAGTGAAACCTGTGCATCTCTATCCTTAAAGAAAGAAATTGCTCTGATCCAAATCTCTGATAATTTTTACAGGCAAAAACACAGCCACAACAATTAAGGTTTTGCATCTTCTAGGCAGTAGAGGCACCTTCTGGAACAGCAAGCTGAACTAAATAAGAACCTGTGTTTGATATTTCTGTGTGGCTGATTACTGCTAAATATTCCCAGTTTAGGAAATAATAGAATGGTATTTTTCAGACTCAACAGGAATTTTTCTAAATCCCCTGATTAGTTTATATTTTTTTTTTCTTTTTTTTTTTTTTCCCCTGTATGGCTGAAGAATTACAACATCTAATGCAGCCACAAGGCTAATCATTCTTTAGCATCTTCCATTGATCCCAGAGATAGAGCTGGAGCGGGGTTAGATCCAAACACTAATCCAATCGTATAACAGACATCCCCATATGGTTAGTCCCTGGCTTTGCCTTAAGCCAATCAATAATCACTTTGACAAAGAAAAATAAACTTGGATTTTTATTTTTTTTTTTGCTTTGTTTTGTTGAAAGGTTGGATTTCATTCATTTGGGCTCTGAATGCTGCACCCACCAAGCAATACTCGGGTGTTACAGAACTTCTCAGTCACTTCAGCGTCCCCTCGAAAATAACCCTTGCAGTGGCTGGTAGGTAACCAAGGAAATGGTCTCATTACTGGGATTAGTTCAGAGCCAAGGAAAGAATTAACTTGAGCTACACATCTTGTTTCTAAAAGCCTCTAAAGGAGACTGAACACCTCGTAAATGAGTTGGGCTTTCATTGTAATATGAACAAAAATGCCCCTGAAAAACACTGTTAGTAGGAGCCGTCGGACAGGGAAAGGGTGTGATGTGGGCTCACCTGGAGGCCTTTCCTCTCCTCTCTGGGGTTGAACATTACAAGACTGGAGAAAGGCTCCCCAGTAGGCACCAGGGAAGCACTTGGTTTATTCTGTTTGTGGATGTTTTCACAGGAATGTTCATCTGCTGTGGCACGTGCAGTGCCGAATGCAGTGAAGAGACACCATAAATACCAACATTTCACTTGGCTCTACTCTATGAGTTTGGTTGGTTGAGGGCTGACTCCTGTGCTTGGTCTCAGGCCACACATGTCCCCTCTGCACCAGCTCCTCTGTGTCCAGAACCTGTATTTCCAATTCTCTTGCAGAGGAATTCATGCTGCAATTGCAGAGTGACTCCAACAGGTCAGGAATGGTTAAGGATGGTGACTGATGATCAAACATTCACTGAAGGTTCAGTTTATTTCAGTGAATAATTCTCTGATACCAAAACCTCAATGAACTGCCTTTGACTATATGGGAGCTGAAACAAAATCATTGCAATAAACTTGAAAAAATAACATCAAATACCCAAACACATAAAGTAAGACATGCTGTGAGATGCCACACTTGCCATGTGTTAATTAAATACACTGTACACTGAAAATTCTCTTCTCTTGACTTGATTTCCTCTTGGCTTATATCTTTGCTCAGAGGGACTGTCCTATGTTATAAACCTGCATAATATTTCCAATTACCTTCATATCCTTATCTATTGTGGCTTAGCCATGCTTTTCAGATGTGCATTTCCCCCTGTTGCTTAACAAAGCCTGAGGCTCAGGGGTTTATTTCACCTTCTGGAAGTAAACCTCCCTCATCTTCTTCTTTTTTCCTTATTAAGGCCCAGAGACATGATGACTGTAGCAGGACATTTACTTTCATATCTTCCATTAGAACCAAGTTCTCCCTTCATGGTCTGTCTGTAATATTTTAAAACCAATGGGTGAGTAACCAAATAATCTGCCTAAAAGTTGCTCAAAAAACCCCCAGTTTCTGGGCAAAGTCTTTCCTGATATGTATTCTCCAGCTGGAGGATGAGGACTGTTTAGGTACATGTCCTCCAACAGGCCCCTGCATTCCTCACTGCACTGTGGTGCATCTTTTTACCTTTGCCTGTAATTAGAGCTGCTTTCAGATTGGTCCTGAGAGTTTGAAGAGGTGTTTTTTGTTGAGCAATGTCACCAGTAAGTTCATTAATGGAGAGACACTAAAGGCATTAAAAGCTACGGAGTGCCACATTTCAATGGGGAGATATTCTTGTGTATATTCCAGTGCAATCTTTGCAACATAAAAGCAGAGACAAAACATCTCCTGTGTTTCTTTCCTCCCTTGAATTCTATCTTTCACCAACCTATTCCCTTTGCAGGTTGGTGAGTGGCTGCTGCTAAATATATGCATAAATAGTGAAAACCACTACATAATACACTGCATTGAAAGAGAGTCCTGCCAGGCTTCTAGGTCAAGGGAAGGAATATCTCTTCCTTTCCTGGTTAGCTTATTTTCCCATTTGTTTCCTTCTGCTTTATGAAAGAGCTGATGGGGAAGGTCTCCAGCTGATGGAGCTATTCAGAAAAAGACCTGACATTTTGAATCAAAATTCAGGCTGCCTCCAAACATCATGTCTCCTGTGCTATTAAACAATAATAAAATACAATTAAATTCATAAATACTCAGAAAACAGAAGGCATACAGGTATTGGATTCGAGAAAACCCAGATAATTGCCTTAGAAATAAAATAGGCGACAAATGGGTGTGAAATGGATGATTTGGAGGATTTACAAGGAAAAACGTATTGCTTAAGCCTGCAGGAGGAAGAGACAAGAGCCAACAGACGTTTGCATTCTTATCCTAAAGAGAAATGCATAGATACATGGGAACAAAGGCGTGGAAAGGGAACCCCACAGCACCAAAGTCCACCCCTGGCATCACGAGCAGTTTGGTGACAGAAGTCAGGCTCAGAGAGACTCCCAGCACAGCTCTTGTGCCATCGTGACAGGTCCCTGCCTGCCTCTCTGACATCAATAGCAATTTTAACACCTCCAGTGTGTTAAATTTGCACCCTCAGTGTGTTTAACACCTTTGTTGCGTGTCAGTGAAAACTTGGGTGACATTGGGGAGAGTATTTTGCCCTGTGCTGTGGGGAAAAGTTGGAACTCGTGGCCCTAAACCAATAGAACAAATTCCTTCTTGACCCCAAGCCTGTCATCAATTTAACCCTGACTTTGTGATAAATCACTCACTTCTTGAGGGGTTTCTTGGAATCAGCAGAAGCACCAACTTAACTCGCAGGAAAATCCATCCACATGTGGATGTTTCAGAAAAAGCTGGAGAAAAGCAACACCAAACACTAAAACTGGCAATAAATGGTGAAAAAAAATCCTCTCAAAGTATTGTAAATGGTCAAAATTAGTCTCAAAGAGTGTTCAAAACAGAGAATTACCTTAGTTTCTTTTTGATTTGGATTTTGGATTCAGATGAGGATACTAAAACTCAAATGTTGAAGACCTTATGCAGAAGTGTAGATGCTCCTGCCCATTGCTGGGGAACTCCTCCCTATCTGAGGCTCCAAGGAGGTGTTTGAGGCACACCAAGAAGAGCAAGGACTTGGGGGTTCAGGTTAAAAGTCTGTTTGGACTTCTGGATCTGCAGATTAAGTGGTTTTATGTTCCTTGCTGGTTTCAGCACCTCCTTCAGACCTCCCCTGGTCCTGGCATGGACTCTGTTGCTGTGGAAATTGCCACAGGCCAAGATCCGTTCCACTCTCCTGACCCTGTGGGTGGAGCATCTGAGTAATATCTCTTTCTGGGTGACTACTCTGTCACTGTTTCTGAGATCTCCTCCTTGTAAGAGGATTCCTGAGCTATAAACTGATCCTGTTGCAGGGCCAGGTAGGAATTACTGGCATGTGCTCAAGATTCCAAGGCCACTGTGTCAGGATGTGGCTTTGCTTATCCTGCCAGTCACAGGGATGTCATCCCAAAGGATAATGAAAGAGCATAAAACCAAGCAGGTGATGAAGGTCTCTGTCTGTACTGTTTGTCACCCTTTAATGTGTCAGTAACGAGACAGTCACACTGCAGTTATCAGGAACTCTAAATGAGCTGGAACACCACGAGGACTGGGAGAGGAGCATTAAGGTGAAGATCCACAGCCTACAAAAGCCTGTACGTGTCCCACACAAGTTCACTCAGTTTGCCACAACCGGTGGCCTCGTGTCTTGCTGATATAATCCAAGTCCAAGCACAGTAATCAGCAGTGGTGACCACATCTAGGGGCAGAGCAGTTTGGAGATGCTCCCTGGGCCCCACCTAGGAGTGTCAGTGAGACTGGAGCCCTGGAGTGGGGTGAGCAGGGTTACTCAAAAGGGAATTATTGCCATGCACATGAGATCCCCAGAGTGATGCTGAGAGGGGCGAGTCCCAGAGCAGTGGCAGCTTGTGTGCTACCAGAGTGGATTCTGCAGGTTGCTGCTCCAGAACAGAGATCTGCTGGATTTCTACTGTTAAAATCCTCGGGTAAGGGCTTTGCTGAACACCCCAACCTGAAGGCTGCGTTCCAACACCCATTCAAGCTGGATGCATCTGCCTGGTGCCTGACACAGGACATCCCAAGGTGACAGAGCACCACGGGAAGGTTCAAGTACCTTCAGAGGCTGGATAAGAAATGTTATTGAGCTAAAGAAAGCATCAGCCAGCATCATTAAAACTACCCACCATCCTTCACAAGAGAGCTGACTCCATCAGGTCTTGCCCCTGCCCTGCCTTCCCTGCCCCCCCAGCTACAGGTTTAAAAAAACTCCAGTGATAAACATCTTCAAAGCATCCAGGGGCAAAACTTTCCTGTGCAGCCTTCATCACATCCCTCAGTCTCATATTCATAAGCACAGAATTCAATGTATAATCAACACCTACTCAGCACAAAGATCATTCTTGACACCAGAGGAAAAGTTAATGTATGAAGAAATAAAAGAATATGTAATTGAGATTTTCCCAGAGCAGAAAGGAGTGGAGAAATCTGCCACTGCACATCATGCATCTCTCTAGCAGATCCATATTCATTATGCTTAAATGTATTCTGGTAGTTCTTATGTATTCCTTGTGGTTCCCAACAATTATATCTGATCTCTTTGTTAGGGGCAGAAAATGTAGACTTAATAGGATGTCAACAGACAAGGAGTATAAAGTAATTGCCCATTACCCTATAAATGTGTTATAATCATTTGCCAGAGGGAGAAAAAGCCTAATTGAATGAAAACTCTTGATGGTTTCATTATGCTTCTATTAAAAGGCAGTCACCCCTCCTGATCCAAATACAAGGCTTGATGCTTCTTGCATTTACATCTGTAAAAACTGGAGGCAACTGCAATGTTACTGATGGACTTGCAGCGATGCTGAGCTGGAGTAAAAATGCTCAGAGTGGATCCTGAGCATTTCTGAGCCAGGGTGAAATGGAAACATTTACTACGCATGTGGATGAGGAAGAAAAATTCAATACAAATGACAGCAAAGCTGAATAAAATGCCAGAGCTGTTGCCAGCAATGGCAGGAATCAAAGGCTGTGTGTGTGGAGAAAGCAAAGGAAAGGGCTAAATTCTGCCCTTCAAATTGCACTGCTAAAAACCCAGGATAATTATTTGCTTATTAATTTTTAAATAAAACTTCCTTTTCCCCATCCTCCCTGACACCCAGTCAGAGCAGAGCTGTTGAATTCCCTCTCTGCCTTTGCCAAGATCAGCCCAGCCTTTTACAACCACTCACTAACTCACCCTTTCTCTCCTGCATCTTGTTCAAGCTCCTTGTCCTTGTCTCTGTGCCCTGCATAATTCCAGCTCTCCCCCACTTCTCCTGCCACCCCCCGTGCATCCTCCATGCCCCCCCCCCCAACTTCTCTGCACCTTCCCCTCCTGCCACTCTTCACAGCCCTCCTGAGGTGCTTCACAAAGTCATCCCCTCACCGACTTTCAGTACTTTTTGAAGACCCCTTCCTTCTGTGACCTTAAATAAACACAACCCCTGGTGCCTCCATCCACTTACCACATGACAACAGCGACTGTCTCTCCTCCTCTGCATCAGCCTCTCCAAACCTGAAACTTCAGTGCTGGTTCTGCTTCCCCAGCCCGTCCATCTCAGTGGCTGCTGTGAAGTGGCTTTTGAGCTCCATGGGAGAGGAGCAGGTGACTTGCAGTGGGGTCTCACCTGTGCCATGAGGAACCCCACAGAGATTTGGCTGCCTCTGACCCCAGCTGTGGCTCCTGCAGCAGGGAATGGTCTGTGAAAGGCAGTGGGGCTGGGAAAGGGTGAAGGGTTGCTGTGATTTGGGATGCAGGAAGAAATTCTTTATGTGAGGGTTGTGAGGCACAGGTTGCCTAGAGAAGCTGTGGCTGCCCCATCCCTGGACATGTTCAAGTCCAGGCTGGATGGGGCTTGGAGCAACCTGGCCTAGTGGAAGGTGTCCCTGCCCATGGCAGGGGGTGGAATGAGGCAGTCTTTGAGGTCCCTTCCAGCCTAAACCATCCTATGCTTCCATGGTTCTATGTTCTTGTGTCAGCCTGGGATGGTTGCTGGTCCTCTGCCCATGGCTGGAAGTCCTTGATGTCTTATCAGCTGCCCACAGTCCTCCATGGGACAGGATCTGTGCCTGAAGAGTCCTGGACCCAGAAGAACTTTGGGATGTGGATCATAAGGTCAGACAGAACACACTCTCCTAAGCTAAGCTGTCTCAGCAAAAACACTTTTAGCTTGTTTTGAACGATAAATGTCTTTTTTCCAGCAGGACCAAGCACCAATACACAATGCCTTTTAGAGTCTGACTTTTCTTAATTGCCCCCAGTGGGTCTCTGAAGCATCACACACGACTCCCTGAGGATCTGCAGACCACCTTTGGGAAAGTGTTTACCACTCACTCATTGGTCTCCTCTGATCAGGCAAATTATTGAAGCTACCTGAGCAGAGGTATTTGTGTGAGCTGAGGGCCTCCCTCAGCAGAGAGGATGTGCTCTGGAGGCAGCAAAGAGCAGAGATCTCCTCTGCACCGGGAGTTTAAAGTGGTTATAAAGCCAGACAGCTGCTTCTCATGCTCCCTTGCACACATGCAAGATACCATGTAAGTTATAAGACAACAGAAAGAAATCTCACTGGCCATTATATATGTTGCATGGATGATGCTCTGACTAGGATCATCACCCAAAATAGAAAGTAAATGTCTATATGCTCAGCAGTGCATTTGGCCCCTGGCTTTCTAGCTGTGTACCTGCCTACCCAGCCTGTCTGTTCCATACTGAGTCTTTTAGAGACTGGGAATAAAGCAAAGTCTGCCTTCCCTCTTCCTCTCTCCCAGTCTGGCTCTCTCTTTAGCAGACTTCCATGCCCCCCGTGTGAATTCGTGCCATAATCACCATCTTTTTCAAAGCTCAAGGCTCAGCACAATAAACACCTGAGTTATTTATATAAAGAAAGGACTCAGCAGCGAAGCTGGTCTTTGGGCATGTTCAACCCCTCACTATCATTTTACTGAGGAAAATATCCCACCTTTTCATTGGATTTGTTTTTGAGGGAACCACACTGTGTTTTTTCTGAACATCTGAACCCACCAGCTGCTTTCAATCATGTTTGACAGTCAATTTACTGACAGTTTTGATGAGAAGGAACAGAAGAGAGGCAGGTTAGTCCCTCACTGAAGGAAGGAGAGGCAGGATACAGCTGTTATCCCGTGTCCAGATGTGAGCATTTGGCCAGGCAGCATCACAGGCAAGCTTCAGAGTGGGAAGGCTGTTGGGGCACTACAGTGGGCAGAAATCTGTGGGACAAAGAGCACATAACATCCCACAGCACTGCAGCTGAGGCATCACTACTTCACTTTGCAGTGTTACCTCACTACCCTGATTTACATTTTTGTCTGCATTTAATTGTCTTGTGCATTTGCCTGAGCAATCCATTGTATAATTCTCTGATCACAAATCACAGAATCATTTAAGTTGGAAAAGCCCTCTAAGATCATTGAGTCCAACCATTCCCCCAGCACTGCCAAGCCCACCACTGATCCATGTCCCCAAGCGTCACATTCACACATCTTTTAAATCCATACAGGGATAGTGACTTCAACAGTGCCCTGTTCCAGGGCTTGACAACCCCTTCAGGGAAGAAATTTTCCCTAATATCCCATCTAAACCTCCCCTGGCACGACTTGAGGCCGTTTTTCCTCTTGTCCTATCACTTGTTACTTGGGAGAAGAAACCAACCCCCATCTCACTGCAGCCTCTTTTCAGGGTTGTAGGGAGCAACGAACTGAACATTTCAGTTACTTTTCTGTCTCCTTTTGCCTGGGGCAAAGATACAGTTCCATCCTGCCTCCTTGGAGAGGGTTACCTGTGTTGGATGGGCTCAGTGACTCCTCTCTGTCTGAAAGCTGCTTGCTCGTGCTTGCTGGTGCAAAGCTGGCTGGTACCTGTTGCAGGGTTTTACCTTCATTGACACCAGTCTCCCGAACTCACAATAAGACGATATTTTGAAGTATTTGCTTTCAAAATATTTACTGAGAAACAACTCTCTCGTCACAGATCGGTGTTGAGAGTCGTACTCGGCTGTGTCCTCCTCGATGTCAGCACTGAGTGGTTTTGTTGAGCATCACAGTCAGGCTCTGAAAGGAAAATTGCTGGTGCAGCTGTGTCTGCAAGGGGGAATGTTTCCCTTCAGGCAGAGCCTGGTCCAAAGCTACCTGGAATTAATGGCATTTTTTCCCCTAAGGTTTCCAAACACTGTGAGTTAAATCTAACTGTGATGAGCTGGTTTATAAATAAAGGAATCTTCTCTATTTTTAGACTGCCTTACCCTGAGCAGACTATTGGAAATAAATGTACAGATCCTTGTGCATAGCAGTGGGATTATTCCTATCTCTGCTGTTTTATATAAATATAGATACTCTCTGTTCAGGAAAGCCCAGAGGAAGAAATGTAGCTAAAATGCTGCACTGTGAGCAGCTCCCTGTGCTATCAGACATGGAGCTGCTTTATTTTACAGTATTTGGAGTAAAAACCACATAGAATGAGATGATAAACAAAACTTGGTGTGAAAGATAAACAAGGATCACTAAACCCATGTTGTTTATATATCACCATGGCTTTTAACATCACAAAACCAAGTCCATTCTAAAGTACCAGAACTGTTTTGTCACTGTTTTATGAAACTCATTGATTTTGAAATTTTATTTTGGTTTAATACAGCCAAGCAAAGGATATAAAGATGTTACTAGAAATTAGAAGCAATTCTGCTGAAATATTTAAATAAAATTTTCAGCTTGGAGGTGGAAAAATAGGATTTCTCTATTTTTCTTCAGAAAACCTGCCTTTGAGAATTGAACCACTATATTTCCTGGTCTTGCAAATGCCCTTCAAATGCAGAGTTATGTTGTGACTTCAAAAGTATCCCGTATTTTAAATATATTTCTCCGGCTGCCTTGAAATTGCAGTTGTTCTGAGAGGAGAAAATGCAATTCTGTTTTGGAGACCTATCAAAGTACAGATTTAGGAGACTAATTTTAGGCACCCAGGCTTGAAGTTTTGAGCGATGGGATTACCTTGGTAGAAACAACAGCAAAGCCCCAAATCTGGGGAAAATAACAAAGCAGAAAGATCTTCTGAAGGAAGGACAATCCAACTCCTACAAAACCTGCCAAGGATTACTGTAAAGCAATAATTAATGACCATTGCTGCTGGGTCTCTAACTGATGCAGGGGGAATATTGATATAATCCTATTAGTGTGTTGCTCTCATTAATGTACTTATGTCAATTAGCTGAGCATTTTAGCAGAAAGTTGAATTTATGATTTTTTTTCCTCCATCCAACATAGATTTCCAGAGCAAAAATCAATTTTGAACGACCACCAAAGATCAAGGTCCATTAATGAATCTTATCTGACACTAATGTTGTCTAATTACATTAAAATGTCACAACTAATTTAATGGCAGCAGAGCTCCCTGCTCCACAAACAAACACAGGTCTGGCTACCTTTCTAAATAATTTAATGTTTGAACATAAAATAATGAATGGAAATTCCAGTTTTGATAATTTTATGCATTTCTGTCATTCTTAAGTGTTTTGAAATAAAGAGTAATAAAAACCTGGTCTCAACAGAACATTCCAGGCTCCGAGGAGACCTTAGAGCACCTTCCAGTACCTAAAGGGGCTCCAGTAGATCTGGAGAAGGACTTTTGACAAGGGCATGGAGTGATAGACAAGGGGGAAATGGCTTTAAACTGACAGAGGGCATGTTTAGATTAGAAATTTTGAAGAAATCCTTGACTGTGAGGGTGGTGAGGCCCTGGCACAGGTTGCCCAGAGAAGCTGTGGATGCTCCATTCCTGGAAGTGTTCAGGGCCAGGCTGGATAGGACTTTGAGCAACCCAGTTGCTCAAAAAGAGGGACCAGAGACCGCAGAGAAGATGCAGTGAGGGCTTTAATCACTCTGACATCAGCCTTGAAAATCAGTGAAAATAAGACACTGAAACAACAGCTCCTCACACGACTGAGAAATGAGGCAAAGAGAGCAAATCTTCACCTAATTCCCACTGGGTTTTTTCCTTCAACAAAACAGAACAGCAGACTCTTTCACAGTTGCCAGAGCTAGAGCCTCAGTAAGAGATTATGAGGGATGCAGGCAGTGACCAAGTTCGGATACAAAAGCATTTCTGATTGGCTTCCTGCAAGACGAAATTCTGTTATAAAACCTGCTACTCATTTTCCATTGAAAGAGTAATTTGGGAAACTGTCTCTCTTTGTGCTCTAACTAGGCAGCAGATGGCTCCAGATATGTTTTACTTGGTCCTATTGATTTCACTGCAGGATTTAATTTTATCTCTCAGCAGACCAGATTGAAATATGTGAGATGCTTTATAGGCTTCTGAAATGACAGAAACCTGCCCCAAAAGAAGCTACAGCATCACCAGGAGCACCTCCTTCCCTTGGGTCATGCACCTCCTTCCCACCATCTCGGTAGTTTGGGTCCAGGGAATGTTTGCAAACCCAGTCCAAAACAAAGACAACAAACAGACAAAGGAGAAACAAGTGACTCTGAGGAACAGAGGTGTGATGTGGTGGGGTATTTTTTTGAAAGCCCGTCCCCAGTGTGTGCTTAATAAATAATTAAGTGCTGTTATTTCCAAGCTCAGACCCCAATTTTCAAACAAATGTGTTTTTAACTCCAGTGTTAAAAAAAAAAAAAAAAAAAAAAAGGAAGGGATGCTTTTTTGTTGATTCTTCTTCAGTGCAGCCCTGAAGCAATAAACCAAATTGACTGCTAAATTTAGACAAGAATACAGTCTGGCCAAGTCATCTCAGAGTCCATAAATTTATTAATAAGTGAGATCAAGACGAGTCAGGAGAGAATCCTTGAGATGCAGAGCTGCTGCTTCTTTTACTGGGTCAAGGATAGTTTGGGATATGAAACACATATTGTATTCTCCAATTTACATGTCTAAGTCAGGATTTATTCTCTTAACTGTGAAAAAACTGCACTGAGGAAGAGCAACTGAGTGGACAGCTCTGAGCAGGACTTCCCCATGCTGAGGGGCTGCTTGTTCCAGACCTACAACTTCACACTTTTCCCTCTACCCTTAGGATTCCTGCCTTTTCCAGCGCTGTGTGGGTCACATTCTCTTTTATAAGTAGTATTTCCTTTGTGTTCCCTAGCAAAAGAGTTCCTGGGAGTGTATTTGAAGCCCTTGCTGACACCTGCATTTTTGTGCCAAGCAGGTGTGATGACTGATGCTCAGCCATGTTCCACACACAGTTCCCAACTTTTTAATCTCAGATGTGGTATGGGGGTATTTTGCACGTTTTTCTGGGTAAGAAAACAAATGCATAGCAAGGAAAAGTGATCTGTCTCCAATGCTGCACAAATAAAAATATAACCCAGCAGAAGATCCACTGCGTGGCAAGGTGGGAAAAGAAAGAGGTGGGATATGAATAGGGAATTCATTCCCTTCACTGGAGAAGGGAACTGAATCTCATTTTCCCTGGGGAGGACAGCAGGAAGCAGGTGTCACCTTGAAGTAGTTAATGGCATAGCCTGTCTTACTACTCTTCATGGTGTCCTTGTACTTCACAGGCATGGCAAGAACCTTCCTGAAGAAGCTTGGAATTTTCTCCAGGCACTAAACACTAGACTTGGCCTTGAGAGACATCTTCCTGCTCTCTCATGATCTTCCTGCCCCATACAATGCACTTCTCCTGCAATGGCAACACAGGTACAGCCAGTAGGGTAATAGATTTTATCGTAGTTTTATGTGTGACTTGGGACAACAACCCCATATGGGGCAGACCTTGTGCTCAGACACTGGACAGTGTCAGATGAGGGACCAAGGCATTTGTCTGTCATCTCCTCCTCCAGTCCATGATCCTGCTCTCCCACCATCTCCTTTCATCTTCTCTTCTCCCACTCATGCCTAGGGATTGGTGCCTGCAAAGGACTCAGCCTTGCAGAGGTACGTCTGTAACAAGGAGTGCATTAAAAACTAAGAAAGCTAAGAGGAAGCTTGAAAGCCAAGGATGTGGGGGAGGAAAGGCATCAGATGAAAATTGAGGTGGTCTGTATTACCTCTTCTTGCTGGAGAGCCTGTTTTCCTGCAGTAATGCACTCCTGCAGGAGCTGGTAAAGGCAAACAGGATGGGTTGTGTGATGTTGCAGTTGCTCTCTCTCGTGTTAGAGCTTACACTCAAGAAAATTACAGCCTTTTAGTTACTTCACAGGAACATTCCACTTTCATCTACTTTGCCATAACACTTGTGTGTCCATCACCTTTGCAGCTGGGGAGAGAAAGGCAAGAACTTGCTTCTGTGCTTAGGGCATGAGCCCGAGGCTGTGGTGGTGCTGTGACCCTGTCACTAACAGAATGTAATTTAACTACCAACTTTTCAATATCAACCAGTGATTGTGAAGACTTTAAGTCAGACTAACTATTGCAACCACTTGAATTCCTAGCCAGGTCCCCAAGTAGCAGCACGAGTCCGACTCTCCTTCTCCAGGTGCCTTCAAAGAGACCTTTTAGCTGAGTAAAGGGAGGAGGACTTGACCCCCAGCATCACACAAAAGGATCGGTGTTTGCTTCTACTTGGCCAAAATTCCCTGCAAAACGTGTCAGCACCAATGTGGGTGACACACCACGGTGTGAAGAAACTGGGACACACTGAACACCACTTGAACAAAACCCTGTTGCCACCACACAGTGTAGGTGAGAGCCAACCCTTCAGATCCTGCAGCCCCAGATTTGTACTCCCGTCCCAGCACACTGGACCTTGCACCAAGCCTGAGGAGCAAAAAAAAAAAAGGATGGAATTGCTGCAGTCCAGTTCCAGACTTCTGCCTTAAGGGGTAAGGTCTTTATCTCATTTTTCTGGCTTCAAGAAGCAAGTAAGAGTGTGACTAGATTTATACCCAGTTTGGGATGGAAAGCCTCCTTTGAACAGGTGGATCATTTATTAAGGGTGTTTGGCACTTCTTGATCAACCCCCACAGTTCAACTCTATGCTGCATCTCAAGGGCCTGGATGCCAACACAGCCCCACACTGATGTCTTCTCACTGCTTGTCCACTCTTTGTCCTCCTCATCACTGCCTGTGCTGCTCCTCCACATATTGCCTTCTTTTCCTCTCCTCCTCTATTGTAAAGCAGGGTTTCCTCAGGTGGGATTTTGCCCTTGGCTAATGGGAAGAAGAAACACCACCACAATTATGGACAAAAGTCACTCCACTCACATTCCCAGACTGCAGAATTGAAGTCAAAGCTCATGCAATCAGAAAATCATAGAATGGATTTGTTGGAAGGGACCTTAGAGATCATCTAGTGCCAACAGGAGGGTTGGAACTAGATGATCTAAATGGATCATCTAGATGGATGGTTGGATCTACCTGATTCCTGGCCAGATTATTCCCACAACCTTCCACTAGGACCAAGTTGCTCCAAGCCCCATCCAGCCTGGCCTTGGACACTTCCAGGGATGGGGCAGCCACAGCTTCTCTGGGCAATCTCTGCCAGGGCCTCACCACCCTCACAGCCAAGAATTTCTTCCTCATATCCAATCTCACGCTGCCCTCTGTCAGTTTAAAGCCATCCTCCCTTGTCCTATCACTCCATGCCCCTGTAAAACTGTCTTCCTTGTGGACATTAATCAGGTATTGCTCATTAAGCCACCTGCTCCCAGTGACTGAGGCTGCCCTCAGTGACCTGTTTCACAGAAGCCAATAGAGACCGATATAAATTACAGCTCCTGGTGTCAGTAATACCTTTTGCACTGGTGAGGAAAGAGTTTCTGCGTAGAAACAGCTACTTAACAGTCTTTGGGATTTTTTTTCCCTTTCCTTTTAAATTGCTCAAGTCCAGCACTCTACTGAGCAAGGAGGGGACAGTCCCCCAGAAGCAACAACTGCCACCTATTTTCACCAGGAGCACTTCTCCCATCTGCTTGGCTATTCTTCTCAAATTGCTGTCTAATTTTCAGCATAAAGAGTGTCTAAGGTATATGCTTCCCATGATCGCAGCTTTATTACAAACCTGCCAGAAGAAAAAAGAGCTTTTGTTGTTTTAATTCCTTGGAACTTCTGAATTCAGCTTCCCCAAACAGACATGTACATAAAATGAAGGAAAAAAAAGCGCTATTTTAAAGAGTGCCCAGAATAAGCCCTGGCACACATTTTCTTGTAATTTTTTAAAATAAAAACCCCAAGCAAATAATCACATTCCTGCAATTAGTACATTCATCAGATACCCTGTATTTTGGACTTGCTGTTGGAATAAAAACTAAAATTAAAATAAATATATTTCTAGGGTGCAAACAGGGGATGTAATTCTCAAACACAGATCCTTCCTCGGAACAGCATTGAGCTTCCCAAATAAAACTAATGGTTGATGAGCAAGTGAAAAATAAGGGTAAAAATAGGAGTAAAAATGAGCAGGGTAAACACTGCTGTTTGGTTGACTTCTGCCACGACAAATCTAGGCCAGATGCAGCCCTGGATTTCCAGTCATTGAAGAAAGAGCTTCATATAAAGAAAATCTATTTTGCGAAATACACAAGTGAAAGAGCTTGGAAGGTCACCAAACCTAAACAGTTAAAAGCAATCGCGTTTCAATTAAGTTGAATTGAAACAAACAGGCTTTAGAGAGGATGGTAAACACAGAAATGTTTCACTGAGCATTAAGTTGAACAAAGGGCATATATCTTCTGAAATGCCTTTTAAGGGCCATCTCATCCCAGCGCCGACACGAGACATTGTGCCGCCCAAACCTCCCAACTTCTCCCCACCCAGCGAAGCACAGAAATTAAACAGTTTTATCCTCTCCATTCGAGGTTAAATAACAGCAAGAGAACTGTGTGAAGCAAAAGGGGGAGAGAAATGGCTGCACGGCATTAAGGGAGTTAATTATAGATGCAGATTAAAAGGCAAGACTGAGTGGTGGAAGAAAAGGGAAGAGTAACCTCCGGCGCAGAGATAGTGACATGCAGCAGTTGTCAGTCACCTAGCAACAAGTTTCCTATCCCTGCTGTGCTCTTTAATTCAGCAAATCTGCTCAGGATGTTGGGCTGTTCTCCTGACAAAACGCATTATGTAGTAGACTAAAGGATACAAAAATCCACTGTACACAACACTCTGCTCCCTATTGACCACTGATCCTTTCTCTCAACCCACAAAAGAGCCTTGCATAATGCCCTGAAAAGAGAAAAGTCTCAACAGAGAAAACATTTGCTTGTAATTGAGATTGACTACATAACGAAAATGATGTTCTTTTTTAAATTCAGCTTGTTGAGGCCATGCTTTTTGTCTCCTGGCTCTCAAAACCCATCCCTGCTGGGAAAAGGGGCAAACATTGTACAAACTCAAACCTGTGGGTTTTTTCCCTTCTTTTCACTGGAAGCACACACGCGCACGCACGCACGCACACGCATTTTGTGGCTAAATGGGCAAGACGGGCTCCTGAAGACTTAAACAAGTTAGAAAAAAAATAAAAGACAAGACAGATCAGAAAATTGTGGGGTGTTTCTGTGTCGGAGGGAAGCTGCCATCTCCTGAAGGGAGGCTGGGGTGTGGAGGGCAGAAAATATTTTATAATTATTTGGCTAACTAAGAAGTACCATTGTCTGTTTTATTACCAAATCCATGCGATAAGTTACAAGCAAACTCAAGGATCACAGAATGGCCTGGCTTGGAAGAGACTTTAAAGATCACCTTGTTCCAACTCCCCTGCCACAGGCAGGGATGTCACCCATCAGATAAGGTTGCTCCAAGCCCCAACCTGGCCTGGAACAATCCCAGGGATGGGGCATCCACAGCTTCTCTAGGCAACTCTTGCCAGTGCCTCACCACCCTCACAGGCAAGAATTTCTTCCTAGTATCTAATCTAAACCTACTCTGACCCCCAGAGTGCACCCCCAGACATCCTACCTCTGCCTTGAAGTCATCACTGTGCTCTGACATATTATCTAAACATGAAGAATAAACAATGGGGTGAATATTAAAAGACCTAAATTCTGACACGTGGACTACTGTGGTCCATGTCAGAAGTCTGGGTGAGTGCTTCTCACAGAGTCACTGCTGCCACCACAGAGAGGGCTGAGGCTGCTGGACCAGGAGTGCTGGGTGTCTTCCTAAGATTGGTTGTTTGATCTCGAGTCCACAAGGTAGAAGAGAGAAGGTAATGGCAGAGAAACTACAGCCTCATCCAGCTCATACAAAAGCCCACAGTAAACTCAGAAGAAGGAAAGAAGCCCTTTGAAGAGGAGTTTGAGCCCAGGTGACACACTCAGCTCTTTGGGATAGAAGCGGTTCTTTTGTCCCATTTGTAGAGCAGTGAAGGATCAGAATCCTGGGAGCTCCACAAGTGCAGATAATGGAAATAACTCAGGACAAGCTTTTCCATCAGCATCAACCAGTTAACTCTGCAACTGTGCCACTCCAGGCAAACCAGAGGTAATGGCCAAAACTATCTGGAGTTCTTTGTGGAATAAGACTAATGAGGTGTGGATAGATGTGGATCACATCCTTACATCCAACACTGAGACTGCAGAGGAGAGGGGTCTGATCCCAGTGAGTCCCAGAACACAGCACATATAGGGAATATCAGGAAAACCCAGTTGCCCTGGATAGCAAAGCAGGCTGCACGGACAGAAGACCCATCACTTCACTGGTGGTGCAGGTGGAGCAGCACTTTCCTTCCTGGATGTCAGAACCACCTTCTCCTCACAGAATCACAGAATGGATTGGGTTGAAAGGGACCTTAAAGACTACAGACCATCTAGTTCCAGCCCCCTGCCATGGGCAGGGACACCTTCCACTAGACCAGGTTGCTCAGAGCCCCATCCAAGCTGGCCTTGAACACTTCCAGGGGTGGGGCAGCCACAGCTTGTCTGAGCAACCTGTGCCACTGTTTTACCATCCTCATTGTAAAAACTGCTTCCTTATATTTAATCTCAGATGATCCTCTTTCAGTTTAAAACCACCACCCCTTGTCCTATTCTCTGAAACAGGTCCTGCTAAAAAGTTTGTCCCCATCTTATTCTCCACAGTATTAAAAAAACAGACACGTGCCTGTGCACAAGGAAATACAGCAGTGGGATTTCTCCCCCAAAAAGCTACACAAAACACTGAAAAAACACCTCAAGGCACCAAATAAGAGAAGGTGGGAAAGGTGATTGTATGATTTCTAATATGATGCTCACAGAACAGCATCATTTGGAGACTGTAACAGGCATGGGCTTGTTGTACCAGGCTGCTCTGAGCCACAGAAAGTTGGGGGTGAAAATTGCCAGGGGACATATCTCAGGTGATAACTTACACCCAGATTTTGGGGTGGTTTTTTATGCTTGGTTTGACAGAGCCCGTGGCAAACAGTGTGGGCTTTCCTTGGGGAGCACCTCACAGAATAAGGATAATAGTGGAATAAAGCTTTGCTAGTAAGAGATGGATAATGCTGAGTTTATTCTCTGAAACATATTTAACAAGTTCTCTTCCATATCAGTGCTTTTGCCAGTCTTTTGCTTTGTGGTGTTTTTGTTTTTGTTTTTGTTTTTTTGTAACAAATAAGTTGTGTTCTTTGTTTCCTTTATTTTAGTAGCCATGGCTCTGAAGATCAGGAGGGTTAGTGTAAGCCATAATATAACACAGAATATACACAGCCTGTTAAAATTATGGGCCATTCACTTTAGAGTTGGACTCGATGATCCTTGTGGGTCCCTTTTAACTCAGAATATTCTGTGATTCTGTGAAAATTAAAGGATTGGGAAGGGCTGACATGAGTGTGTTGTGCACCCACAAATGAAAAAAACAGACTTTTATTTTTAAAGTTTTCTCTCTTAAAGAGGTTTGTTGTTTGAAAACAATAAAATAATTTTCAATTTTTTTCCCCTTCTTAAGCAAAACCAAAAATTATTTTAAATTGGAAAATAAAAATTGTACAAAAATTTTGGAGATTATTTCAACATATGAACTTAAGGGACAGAAGCTGGGAATGATCAGAAGGTAATGTGCAACAGTAGTAAAGGGAGTTATGTGAACCCCTCCAAAGAGATGCCAAAACCCAGAAATAATAGAAGGTTTAGAGGAAGGCAATGAAAAAAAAAAAGAAAAAAGAAAAAGGAGAAGATGTGAATAATTGTGGTGTGGGTGAAACACGTCTTGTTTTCTCCAGAAACAGTGTAGTGTTGGTTACTATAGAATTTAAGACCCTCTGTCACTCAAAGAGAGCCGACAGATTTTGTAGGGCTGACAAAGAAAATACACTGTGAAGGAGTCGGATCAGTCACAGAATGTGCAGGAGTACAAATTCCTGAAAAAACAGAAAAACAAAAAAAGACAAGTAGTAACTCCCAGTACTATTTAATATAAAGAACAAACAAAAAAAGAACTACTTACACCAGTTTCTGGAGCTTTGTAAATATGGTTTGCAGGGATATTTGTTTAAATTTACCAACAATAACAACTGGTCTAAATCCTGCCCTGGCTTAGCCCTGGGTAGCCCATGCACACGAGCTGGGAAGCAGACCTTTTCTCCTAAAAAGCAGAATTTCTTCTAAGCAGAACATTAATTTTTGGGTGTAGCTTTTTGAAAAGTTTTCTCTCAGAAAAGCCAAAATTAAAGTAGACACCGGGGTCAACCCGGAATAGTTGGATCACGTCCCACCAAAAATAGGAATCGCGAGGGATTCTCCTGTTGATATTTTAAACTTTTGTTCGTGCAAGTTTTAATCAATTAAAATGCATTATCTACCCTCTTAACTTTCTCAGAGAGGATTATCTGACATTTACTATTCACCAGTTTTGCTGAAAAGGTTAATAGTTCACGGGCTGAAGTTAGAAGTAAACAGAATTGATCACTCCTAATGCCTTGGCTGAAACGGAGGGGCTTTGTGTTGACAGGCTGGGAGATGTAATGAGCCTCTAGTACATTCTTAAGGCTTGTTTCATTTGCTCTGTGAATGGGGAAAGTAAAATTATAGTCTATAGGTGTTTTCCATGGTCCTTTCATAAGCAGGCCTCCTGACACCAATTAAAGAGATTATGTCATCAACTGAAAAGAAAGCTATAACCTTGTATGTTAATGCCGTGATTACTTAAGACAGGGTCACTGGACCCAATAGAACAGGGAGTGACCTTGGTGAAATTAACTTCGGAGCTCAATTCCTAATTAACTGTTTTCAATGAAAGAATGTGTGATTTCAGGCTATTGGTTAAAATATTCACTTTTTTCTGTACAAGGACTTTACCACCAGAAGTTAGTCCCCAGCAGCATTAAAAAAAAACCAAAAAAACAACCAGGAATAATATTAGGAAATGGCAAACAGCATGTCCAGAGCTTCATGAAAGCAGATATTGTCCCCTGGATATTTTGCCTTGAAAAACCTTATTCTTTTGAGGCTTCTTCACCCACAGTGCAAAAATTACAATCCTCAGGAGGAAACAGCATATTTGAGCATACATCCAGACAGACAAAATTGAAAAAAAAAGTATTGAAACTACAACTCTACTAAAAAGTAGCTATGTATAAAATATAAGCATATATTTATAAATAATATAAAATTGCCATTTTTAAAAAGGAATTGCAACATATATAAAAATTTGGCTGGGGAAGCTGTATTTTGCAACGTTGGAGGAATGTAAAAAGAAGACAGGGAAGGATTTTTAAGCAGCTGTCTCTCAGGTAAGGTTAGTAGTGATGTTCCAAAAGGACTGCAGATTGCCAGAGCACTCCTTGACTTTGCCTGAGCTCAGCACTGATCTGGTGGTAAAAAACCGGTCAATTTAACCTGTCAGCCTTTTTCCATTTTTTTAAAAAACTTTTTTAGGTGTAGTCCAGGTCACATTCAGATTGGGTGTGCAAGTCCTGAGGGTGTTGCTAATCCAACACTCCAGCAAACAACAAATTCCCCATCAAAAGTGTTAAAAAGTTAATGGCAACTTCCTGCACATGTAGCAAAACTTCAGACCTGAGCTACCCCTCAGAACAAGTTCCACTTCCACAGGGATTTCATGGAATCATAGAACAGTTTGGGTTGGAAGGCACCTTTGAAGGTCCAACCCCCACCCTCAACTGTGAGGGTTTAGAGGGTTAAATGTTTTTTTACAGGGTTAAATGTTTTACAAGGTTAAATATTATGTCTGTGCCAGCTCTGTGCAGTGTTGCTTCCTCTGAAGGCCGTGAGCAAGGCAAGTGTGGTGGCTCTCCAGGATGTCACACTGTCCCCAACACAGGACAAGCTGTGGGGCTCTGGATCTGCTTCTGCTACAGATTTGGGAGATGGAGCCAATTCCCCTCTGCTTGCTGTGATGGGATGAACACCAAAGTAGGTCAAGAAGGGGAAGCAGGAACCTCTCCCACCTGCCCACATCTGACTCTGAAGAAGAAGTGATTAGACAGAATGCCCCAGAGAAAGCCCAGGGTACCTGGTGCTCAGAGACAGCGGAGATATCCACGTGCCACAGGCAAAACCCCAAAGGGAGACTGTAGCAAAGCCAAGGATGAGCCAGCTTCCTGGAACTCCATCTCTGTTCACAATCCACATCTGTGCCAACCACAGAGCATTGCTGGTTGACCACTGGGCCAGCTGCTCCTCTCCTCACGTGCCATGACAATCTGCCTGGGCTTGGACACAGACATTCACTGTTCGTGGGAACACTCTGAAACACCAGAGTGCAGAGAAGGCTGTTCCCACGGTCACCAGGTTGTACAGCAGCGTGTTCCAGTGGGGATTCTGCTCTAGGGGACAGCTAAAGGGATTGGCACTGGGAATTAAACTGGTGAGATCTGTCAAACACTGCTGATACCTTCCTGGAGACACAGCATATGGATGGGAAGGCATCAGTTAAACATCAAGATCTGTGAACCTGTGACTGTGTATTATATGTGACACAAAACATGCAATTAACTTCAAATCCAACCAAATGTGGGCAGCTGCTTTCCCTAACAAACAAGAAAACAAAATCTTCTTTGAGTTCCTGGCTTTATTTTTAATTCCAGGGCAAAAACATCCCTCTTAGGCAGGGTAAGAATGTAATCAAACAATCCCCAGGGTTGAATATCACCCACCTCCCAGAGCACACTTTGCATAACCACCGTTCACACTCCGGCCCCTGGCAAATAAATGGCAAAGGAGCAGTTGGTAAATTTGCAGAAAGGTGTAATTAAAAGTGATAGGGACATTCTGCTGGCTGAAAGTTGTGTATACTTTACTGCTTGTATGTAGAGGAGGTAAAAGAAAAGGAAAGGAAATATTTTTCCCATTCCTGTGGACCACCCATGGAACTTTTTTGTCCCCTAATTCTGACACCAAGAAGAAAAGAGATACTTGTTGCTCACAGCCATGCCTTGAGTTCTCATGCACGTTCCTCCCCATGCAGTAAGTTAATTGCAGTAATGTGTTGACTGAGTGCAAACAGGTGTTGCAACACCTGCATGTTTTAAAGCTGAATTTCATCAGGAATCTGCATTTTCAGAAAGTTGGAACGTGGTTTATACAGAGGTGCTACTGAAGGGGCTGGGGCTGCACAGAACCACTAAATTGGGAAGGTTTGTATCTTGTGCCATGAAATCCTGCAAATTATTGATGACCAGAGCTAAGCCTGGGCAGTGCCAGGAATTTGGCACAGGAGTGATTTTCAGAGTGGCAGTGGAGCCAGTGTGCATGATTCCCCTTTTGGCCCATGCTGTAACCTCTGCCTGGACTTGACAATGATGCTCAGCACTTTAAGGATGCAGCTCCTTAAATAAGTCCCCTGAGTCCGTGGGACCAAAGCCAGCAGGCTGTGTGCCACCACCTTCACTGAAGAGCCAGGTCAGAGTGAATGAGGCAGCTTTTAGGGAATAAATATTATAGCTGCAAAGAACCTGACAGCAACAACACCAAGGCTGGAAAGCCTCCCGGCACCGAGGATTTTCTAGGAACAGGGAGCAGCTTACAGGCTACAAGGGCTGAAGTGGAAGATCTGCTTACTCACATGAGTAAGGGCTACTAGCTGTAGGAGGGATTGCAAGATTAAGCTCTTAAGGAATGAAGTGCTAATGGGTCTGACGGTGAAGTGGCTCTGCAGTTGCTTTACACAGTTGAGGAGATGGCCCGTGACATAACACACTCAGCCATGCAAGCTTCATGTGTACGTGTCCATGTCATAATACCAGCAACTTGCTAAGTGCACATAATCCCTCCCACCAGAGACACGAGAGTTACCCCCTTGTAAAAAGCATGTTAAAATCCCGAGAATATACAGTGCCTCGTGCCGACACTCATTCGTACACTGAGTCGTATCAGGGCGGATGATCTGGGGTGAGATGCCCTTCCTTCAGCAAGAGCCCTTCCCACCACTTGGCTGTGTCTGCCTGCACACTAAAGGGTCAGAGCTGCAGGAAGAAGGTTGAAAACCTCTCTGTTAAACGCAGGAAGGTGATTCCTGTGGTGGAGACAGCAGAAGGTGGCAGAGAATTCACCTTCCAGGGACAAGTGCTGGTGCTGAGGGTGTGCTGAATAGGGATTGTAAGGAGGCAAACCACTGAACAGAGATGGGTGATAAGTGAGACAACTTAGAGAACTCCCTCAAATACAAGTGGAAATGGGGTTTTCCTGATGCTACCAGTCCAGAATATACAGAAAGTAGGGTATTCAGGTATTCTCAGTATTCAGGCTGAGAATATTCAGAAAGTATCTGTGTTGTTACAAATACTCTGTAAGCATGAGTCCAGCTATGAGTCCCCTTGAAGACCATGGCCGTATTTCATGCAGTGCTTCAATCTTGAATAGTTCAATTTTGAATATTAGGTATTGTAGTTGTAGTTGTACTGGTAGTAATAATTTATTATTATTATCATCATCAACACTACTCACATCCAGCCTGATCATACTCTCATAGCCTGTAAATAAAGTGCTGTGTGATTTCATTCCAGCTCACTACAGTTTTCAGCCCAACCAAACCTTTTGCTGGTACTTGCCAGCTGCCAGCAACAACATAAAGAAATGCTTTTTATCCCCACCCTGGGTGCACTGAGTTGCCTATCTGGAATGCAGTACTTCCATGGGATGTCTGTTGTCCTGGACACACAGGCTAGGAACCCATCACAAGGGAAATAACTTAATTACTAGTATAAATCAAAACATTTCATTCAAATGCTTTATAGCATAGAAAGCCAATGGAAGGCTCTAAGCATCTGCCCCAGAAAGCAGATTTACCTTGTAGTGATTGTGGAATAAAATTTTCCATGGGGAAATGATAGATGAGCACCAGAAATGACTGACATCCGTTTCCTTCCTTCTGCTGTGGGCTATTTTAAGAGATGGTTGACAGTGTCTTTCCTACTTGCTTCCTCTGAAGTCCACTCTAGCAAATGGAGAATCATAGAACTGTAGAACCTTTTTGGTTGGAAAAGCCCTCTAAGATCATTGAGACCAACCATTTACCAGCACTGCCAAGCCCATCACTAACCCATGTCCCCAAGTGCCACATCTACACATCTTTTAAATCCCTCCAGGGGTGGTGACTCCACTACTACCCCAGCCAGCCTGGTTCAGTGATTGACAACCTTTTCTGTGAAGAAGTTTTCCCTACTATCCAAAGCAAAACCCCCCTGGCACAACTTGAGGCCATTTCCTCTTGATCTGTCACTTGTACTGGGAGAAGAGACCGATCCCCACCTGGCTCCACCCTCCTGTAGTTGTAGGGAGCAATGAGGTCCCCCAGAGCCTCCTTTTCTCCAGGCTGAGCCCCTTCAGCTCCATCAGCTCCTCCTCATCAGACCTGTGCTCCAGAACCTTCCCCAGCTCTGTTCCCTTCTCTGCATGTGCTCCAGCAACTCAATGTTTTTCTTGGAGTGAGGGGCCCAAAACTGATTCCAGGATTCAAGGTGTGGCCTCACCAGTGCTCAGCACAGGGGGACAGTCACTGCCCTGGTCTCACTGGCCACACTACTCCTCATCCAGGCCAGGTGCCATTGGCCTTCCCGGCCACCTGGGCACACACCTGCTCATATTCAGCTGCTGTCGACCAGCACCCCCAGGCTGACACAGGGACTCTGTGTCTTCCTGAGCGGAGTCCTGCCCATGGACAAGGGCTGAGGGCAGCACATGCCACGTTTCATGGCTGGTGTCTGGAGAGGAGATGAAGCCCGAGTCGGGCTGCAGATCACAAGAGCTGGAGCAGCCAGGGCGAACTTCTCTTGACCTCTCCCTGATCTGTCGGTGTCTGAGCACAAAACCTCAGGCTTTCACACACCACACGCTTTCATTCAGTCTTACAGATACTTTCACGCTGCGATTGTTCCAGGTGTCTCTGCTCCCATTCCCCGGGGAGCGATGAGCCAGGCACAGACAAGGCACCTTCTGCCAGCGGTTCCGTGCTGCTCTTTGTCACCGCGCTCCAGCACTGCTCCTCTCAGCCTCGCTGTGCTCTTTTCACCAGCCGGGATTTTTTTTCCTGACAAAAGGAGCTGGAGCCCTCTTGTGTCGAGTTCTGGAGCTTGCAACCATCCCTTTGGAAATTCCTTCCGATGAAGCCACGCCAAGCTTCGCTCGGGATGCTGTGGGCGAGCTGCTACTAACAGGAACCCGTCTGTACTGTTTGCCTTTGCTTTAGTAGCAGCATTACATATAACAGTGTGCCAAAACAGATTTCAGCTTCAAAAGCCACAGACTGAATTACAGAAAGATAAGTAACAAAATTTCGTGATATAAACCCAGCCTACTCTAATCTCAGTCACTCAGTTACTTCCAGGGATGGGGCATCCACAGCTGGTCTGGGCAACCTGTGCCAGGGCCTCACCACCCTCACAGTCAAGAGTTTCTTCCTAATATCCAATCTAACCCTCCCCTCTGTCAGTTTGAAGCCACTTCCCCTCGTCCTGTCACTCCAGGCCCTTTTCCAAAGTCCCTCTCCAGATCTCTTGGAGCTTCTTTAGGCACTGGAAGGGGCTCTGAGGGCTCCCTGGAGCCTTCTTTTCCCCAGGCTGAACAATCCCAACTCTCTCAGCCTGTCTCACAGCAGAGGGGCTCCAGTCCTCTCAGGATCTTCATGTCTCCAGCCTGGACTCACTCCAACAGGTTCACTTTTTTATTTCCTGCTGCCTGATTAATAGGATACAACATGTGCCAACTATGTAGGGAGCATATATCAGAAAGAGCAGTGATGACTATAGGATTGATAAATCAATCTCTGTTCACACCTGCTATGGAGCTGTGCAAAATGACTGATTCCCACTGATTTGCACTCAGAGTGAGTTTCCCTAAACCTGAGATCTTTCAGGATGCAGCTATGGTAGGACAGCACACACACTTTGGAAGTGGCTGATAATGCTCTGGATTATTTGAAACTGATGTAAATTTGATGTGTTTTTTCCATTATTTTTATTCACAAATTTTGTTTTTCTGCCTCATGTAGTGATATCAACTTGACAGTGAAATCTGATATTGAAACCACTTCAAATACAAGTATCAGTATTTTATTTTGAGAAACTATTACTTAAACAAACACAATCACATCACTTTATTCAACACTGGAGAAAACCCCAGATGATATTTGCTTTAGGTTCGCTTGTGGGGAGATATTTTCATTTGTTGTAATACCCTTCTGGTAGAAGTTGCTATAAAACAATCTATACATTCTATTCCATCTATCCAAACATTTAAAACTGTTTCTATTGAACATATAAAACTGTTTCTATTGCAGAGTCATTTAAGGTATCCTAAAAAAAAAATTGTAACTGGTGCCCTTAAATCCTATATACAGGCTTCCAAAGGTCTCTGGACAGGGATCTTAATTCTAAATTGTGCCTTTTAAGGCCATTTTAAAAGAAGTTATTATTAACGGTTTTTTGTTTCTGTTACTTGATGCAAATTCAAATAGTATTTTACAGACTTGTGAGATGACAAGGTCCTTGCTCTGTAATGCTCACACTCCAGCTCAGAGACCCATGATCTATGGAACAACAGGAAACATGTGGCCTTGTAGAGACACACTCCCCATGAAAGTGAGTCTTAAAATCTCCCATGAAGGAAGCAGTTTCTAAAGATGGTTTTGAAAGCAGGGAAAAAAAGAGAGGTCAGATTATCAGCATGAGTTGAGCCCCCTCTGCCACCAATGCAAGATATGGAAGACTGAGATCTGCTCACTAGCAAAGGCACAGAGGCAAATGTTGTGCCTTTCTCTGATTTCCTTGCACATCATCATCTCTCCTGTCCCCGTGTCCAATCCAAGAGCAGGTGAGAGCACGTGTTTCCTGGGTGAAACAGAGAACCAAGGCCAGCTTTCCGAGCCCCTAGCTTATAAGACAACACAGGGACGTGGCTTTTTCCTCAAAATTCAGGCATTTCAAGATGCTTTCAGTTGTTCTTTTGAAAAAAAAAAGTATTAATAAAACCACCCCAAAACCTTAATCACTGCAAAAAAATCTGTCTCCATTTGGTTGGCAACATAGATATATTCAGTACAGGTGAAGGTTTTTCTCCATTTTACCTCCTGGTTCTCACCGTGCGTCAAAGCGATATAATTTGCTTTAGATTATTATCTGCCACAGAGGCGTCTTCAGCAAGTGATGCACTTCCTCTGCTTGTGGTTAGACACAACACCTACAGACAAAATGCTCTTTCGTGGCTCCAGACTGCAGTAATGACAACTGGAAGAGGCAACTGAGGGGTGTTTCGGCTCGTAGGCTCCGGATTGCGGAGCTGTCAGGGACTGAACCACGGGGAGCACTTGCCGGCTCTCACCACGGCACAGCTGAGATGGAAGTAATTGGTGCCAATAGCACCTTTCACTGAGAGAGGGAGAGAGTTCCTAATACCTTATGCAAACAGCAGCTGCGTGTCTGGGACACAGGGCGGCCTAACGAAGCAGGGAAGGAAGGCTCTGACAGCAGACATTACAGTAATGTACTCTAATGGGACTTGCTGATTTGAATAAAGTAGCATGTTAAACACTCCAAAGTCACTCCACTGTGTGCCATGACCCTATTTACAACTCCATATTTAAAGATATTCGCACTCAATACAATTTGAGACAAGCCAACACGCCCACAATACAGTATTTTTCCATTTATTTTGTTCTTAAAAATTTAAAAAGGATACATAGAGACTTCGTCCCTTGGCGGAAACCTGACAGCTATGAACAAGCGCTGTGGCAGCATTCCCATCGTTTACCTCTTGGATGCATCTTTTGAAGGGAAATATTTGTCCCAAGCCCAAGGTCAGCACAAAGTCACCTGTCACTTGGAGAATCACAACTGACCTCAGGAAACAGCTACACTTGGGTTTGTAGTCTTTAGAGCGACAGATGTGCTTTGTTATCCGCTCATAATGAAAATAAGCAGATATTAATCAACTTACTACCAATAACTGCAGAGGACCATAACTCACGTTGCAAACTCAGTGTTGTGCCTCAGCCCAAGGCCCTGGTGAGTGTTCCAACTGAGTCATAATAAAAACAGATGATGGATAGGATGATAATGAATACACTAAATGATTACAATCTACTACTCCCTTGACCTCTGCAGCGGTTTGCTCTTCAAATCTTGTTTGTAATCCAGCCTCTCCTTCTACATTCAGATTAGACCATCAGTTCTTTCTTCTGCTGCTGCACAACCCCCATCCCTAGACATCTCCCTCTACCACCTTCATCTCCTTAAACATGGTTGGCTTCATCATCCATGTGCCAGGTGCTACCTGGATGGGTTGGGTGCTGTAGACACCTGTCCTGTGGGTAGCTGATGGAGCTGCTCCTACTCAGCCCCTGTGCTGCAGCTCTTGGCCCCCCCAAGGGCTTGATCCTCTTCCCATCCCCTCCAATCATTGAGATTGCAGCTTGCATTTGTTAAAGGAGTCATGGTTTCTTTAAGCTGCAAATGTCATTTGTAGTTTTAGTTAAATCTTAAGTTTAACCTGAAATGCAAACCTTTGTTTTATTTAAAGTTCCCTGGTGTAATTTTCCTTAAAACTAAGGAAACGTAAAATGAAAATTCTCATAGAAATTAAATCGTTTAGTATTGTTAATGGAAAAATGGCTTTTAGAAACAGCTTAATTGCATCTATATGATTCACAGCTTTCTGAAATAGTTGAACTAGTGATTATTCATTTATTTGTTTGATATTGATCTTGATCAAGACTTTTTGCAGCTAAATAGCTCTCCCTGTTTTACCTACGGGTCCTGCTGAGCTCTGGGGCTCAGAGCTGTGTGCCACAGAATGATAGAATGGTTTGGGTTGGAAGGGACTTAAATATCATCTAGTTCCAACACCCCTGCCATGGGCAGGGACACCTTCCAGGGTGCTCAGAACCTAATCCAACACTTCCAGAAATGGGGCATCCACAGCTTCTCTGGGCAATCTGTTCCAGTGCCTCAACCACTCTCTTCCCTGTATGTTGGTCTTGAAGCATGTCTTGTATTGTTTCCCTGTTCCTCAGACACTAGTTTGACTACGAAGGTGAATTTGCTCCTTAATTAATTGACTGCATTTTGCCTGATTCTTTCCATTTACCACACCAGGAGCTCAGGAGCGCTGATGGTGGTTGAGTGTTCCTGCATATACATCCAAAATCTTCTGTGTAGGTCTAGAGATTTCCTAAAATCCTCCAGTGGAGGTGTGGATTTGGTTGGTGCACACAAATCCTTCCAGTACTGACAGGAAGGGGGTGGACAAAGAATTTCCTAAAGGACATGTAGTGATAGGAAAAGGAAGAATGGCCTTAAACCAAAGGAGGGAAGGTTTAGATTAGAAATTAGGAAGAACTTTTTGACTGTGAGGGTGGTGAGGCTGTGGCACATGTTGTCCAGAAAAGCTGTGGATGCCCCATCCCTGGAAGGGTTCCAGGCCATGTTGGATGGGGCTTGGAGCAACCTGGGATAGCGGAAGGTGTCCCTGCCCATGGCAGGCAGGTTGGACCTGGACGGTCTTAAAGGTCCCTTCCAACCCAAACTCTATGATTCTGTGGTTCTAATTTGATGGCTGAGGGTTGTCTGTGGGGACAACAAATGGGTAACTCTTGACTTGAGATTATCAGTGTGGATCAACATGTTGCTGAAACCTACTGACCACGGCAAAATAAGAGGAGCTCTGTGTGCAACCTTTCTGCCCCTTTTGAGAGGTGAATATAATCACAAGCCTGCACCACCCGTCCCAGGATGCCATGCCATGTGATATGAAGCTGAAGAGGAGGGTTAACAGTTTGGCTTGGGCCATGCAGTCAAGAGCTGGGCAGGACCACACAAGAACCCATGGCGTGGCAGTTCCCAGCTGCTCACAGCTTTCTGCTGCTCCAGGAGCCTTCTGCAGTGAGCACTGTGGGATAGGATAGCAGGCAGGATGTGGGAAGGGGGTGGGGGGGACAGCCTTGGAACCGGGGAGAGCTGTGACACTGCGCTGCAATGTCACGAGCTGCTACTGCTCATAGGGCCGTGGAGAATACATGAGAATTGACAGTGAGGTCAGAGAGATAATCTGAAGGAGCTAAAGCAGCTGGAAACCTGGAGAGAAAAATGACAAGATCTTTTGCACTTTTTGAAGCTGAACCTTATTTACTTCTGGGGACAGATCATCTGAAGGACTGATCTGCACTAATGGCTAAGTTAGGAATTCCAGGAAAGTAAGAGAGCATCCCTTTAGGAACATGTGGGTAAAGAGTAGCAGAGGAAAAAGAGGCAAGGATAATTTTGGATCTGAAATCAATCCTACTGGAATTTTTCTTTTGATTTAAGGAAATATGCAGAAGATTGGTAAAAAAAACCCAAAACCAAAACATCAATACAACCAAATGCATTCATGCGTGACCAAATCAGAAGTGTAATTTTCTCAATGACACGATGGTCACCCTGGGTTTTTATATACATATATGGGGGAGGAGGGAGACAGCAGTCAGCCAGTAGCTCCCCTGACAAGGCAAATCTTTCATCCTGCATAAACCCAAGGTAATTCCTCTCTTGCCACTGAGCTCCTGGTTCACAGCACTCTGTGAGCGGGTTGGGTTCGACACAGAGACAATTTGCCAAGTGCCCCAAGTTTAAGTGCATCACGTTTTAGGTTCTGCAAACGCAGGAGTACAAACTGGCCGACAAGGTTTTGTGAATTGGACCATGAGTCATGGTTAATTTATCAAGCTGTTCTAAATACATCAGCTAAAATAATGGAAATATAAACAGAAGTTATGTAATTCCTCCTTGCCTGCGCTCGGGCCCTGCTTGTGATGGCGGAAATATAAACTGAACTAGAGCGTATAAAAAGATTTCCAAGAAAAAGCCTTTGTTTAATGTTTCCTATGCATCAGATATTCCACTTGCCTCCCAGATGCATATATTCCAAATCATGCTTTTGCTGTCCACAGAAAATTCCTCCATCTATTTATACTTTCAAATCTATGATCTTATACATTAATAAATAATAATGAAGTCCTGAAGTAAATACCAATGTCACGGTTTCACTGGAGATCTTGCTGACATTTATAAATATCTGCAGCTTTCATGGTTCAGGACACTGGCAGAGCTCAGAGATTCCGTTAAACTTTATCATGTAATTGTACATATGGTCTCTCTTTTGAAAGTATGATGCACGGGGTTGATGGAATATTTCTGTTAGGCCTGTGTTTGCCTGCTTTATGAAAAGCCATGTTTCTGTGCAGGTGTATTTTAGCCAAACCCACTGTTTCTCATCTCAGCTGACACCAAACAGCACACACACTGTCTAGACTTTCCCAAGCTATGGAAATACTGCTATCTTGTGCTTATTCACTACTCTGAATGAGTCATCCATTTATAAGTCTGTCCATTTATACTCCAGGAGATAATGCAACAAACACTAATAGCCCTTGCACTTCTTGTGTATGCCTTTGTCTGTCAAAGGGATTACTGGATTTGGGTCCCTGTAGTGGAAAGTTTAGCCCAGTGACCCAAGAAATACTTTCCAATTGAATGCTGTCGTTGCCCTGCTCCAAAAGGTAAGGGAGAGGAAGTTCACATGACAGCCTGGAACTGAACATTGCATAGGATAGTCGTGGGCCAGGGATTTTGCTTCTAGGATAAGGCCAAGTTGAAGAGCTGAAGAGCACCAGTAGCAGTGAGTTTGAGTTTGGCTTCTCTCAGAGATGTTTAAGTGATCAAGAGCAAAGACTTAGAATGGAAATTCATCTCAGCCTCAGATTCAGGGCTGGTACAGGGATCTCTGATTCAGTGTGTTGCTGAAAGTCCCCAGTCATGCAATACTGCCCAAAAAAGTGTAAAATGACAAATTCCTCAATAGACAGATTCCTACACACCCAGAATCTCACAGTTATCCAAACAATGGGGAAGTGGGAGGGAATTCACTCAAGAGAACTCTTCCAAAGTACGACTTCACTCCTCATACAACAGGAAAAATCCCACTTTCTTTGGTCTCCCAAAGGTCCTCCCATCTGAGCAGGAATCAAACAGTTGCCATCCCTGATCTCTGCTAGAACTGTCAGGAAAGTGATAAGTTCCAGGTAAAATAATGGTTAAACTTTCCTTTTTACACGGTAAACTTTCACACTCCAAGGAAGTCACATGCTCAGTCACCTCCCCATCTAACATTAGATTTGATGGGGACCTTGGGACAGCCAGAACAAGAGGAACTCTTCAGGCAAAACTTCCTTGTTTTGTGTGCAGATGCCATGCAGATAGAGATGCTCCCAGTAACTGTGCGCTGGGATGATGAAAGGAACTTCCATCACTTGCTAAATGGATCCTGCCAGCACTTGTGAAGCCCTAACACTGCTCACATTTAAAGCCAGTTTAAAGTTATTATGTGTTCCCTCTGTGGGAAACTTGTTACAGCTGAACCTCTGGGAACAGCTGCCTTAATCCCCTGTCCTGTCACTAGAGACAAGAGACCTGGGATTGCCACTGCTGCTGCTGAGGAGGAGACCTGGAAAAGAACGGCCAAGGCAAGTGGGATGGATGGCTATTGAGGCAGACACAAAATCCCAGAACAGGTGGGATTTTCCTTGCAGGCTACTGGACGGCAGCTCTGAGCACACCATGTAAAACCAGCTTTTTAAGACAATGCATGAAGGACCTTTAGACTCTCTTCCCTCCAGATTTCTGGGGATGTATTTCTACTGGCCTAAAATAAATGTAACAGAGAGGAAGGGAACGGCTTGCTGCATATGCCACAATACAGATCAAGTCAAGCGAAAAAGCCAGTGTTGGTGGCACATGAAAAATTAGCTCCCTGAAGCAAAGTAGGCAGCGATTTATTTATGCCGGCTGGAAAAACTGCCTGTTCCATCCGCTTGTTCCTCTTTTACCTATAGCTCTTCCCAGGCAAGGCCAACCAGCCTGGTGATTCTGCATATCAGATCTTTTTTGTTGGTAATGTTTGCAGGTGCTGGATGATGTGATATGTGTGAGTTAAATCGCTTGGCAGTGAGTCATTGGTTAAGACATGTCACCCACCCCCAGTTATCATTCTGATAAAGGGAGGACAAGCAGTGATGAAACAACTGTGCACCTAAAGAAGAGTTGTAAAGTCACGTTCTGATCCATACTTCATAGAATCACAGAATCATAGAATAGACTGAATTGGAAGGGAGCCACAAGGATCATCATCCTCCTTGCACAGGACAGGCCTAAGACCATCAGTTCAAATCACAAAAGAGCACAATGAAGTCTCCTTACACTTAGCGGAAAACTGGAGAAACTTTTTTGCCCTAATGGCCCATTTCAGGGACAGAAGGGTTCTTGTGTTCTTGTGTCTGTACCAGCACCAGGAGCTTGTCCAGCAGTGAGTTGAGGCTGAGATTAAAACAGCTGCACTGCTTTCAGCACACACTGTGAGTCTGGCAGGACCACTGCCACTGCCTCTGCTGAAGACTTTGTCCAACATGCATGACCCCACCAAATGCTTCAGGTCACCACGGTGTGCAAAGACCCCCTTTGAGACCCAGGGGCTGTGCAGGGACAGGCACAGTCCTTGCTAGGAAGACCAACTGGTTGGTTTGGAACTTGCAGAACAGAAGCCAAGGGTAATGGGGGCGGGAGTGAAGGGTGAGGGCAGTTGGATGTGCCACCTCTGTATCCTACTGAGGGAAAGGTAACAAGTGACAGGTTGAGAGGGAAAGACCTCAAGGTGCACCAGGGGAGGTTTAGATTGGGTATTAGGAACAATTTTTTTACTGGAAGGGTGGTCAGACGTTGGAACAAGCTAATCAGGGCAGTGATGGAATCACCACCCCTGGAAGCGTTCAAAAGACGTGTTGATGTGGCACTTGGGGACATGGTTTAGTGGTGAAAACAGTGGTGATGGGTTAACAGCTGAGCTCAGTGATTTTAAAGGGTTTTTTTTCCAACTTTAGACTCTACGATTCTATGAGTATTGCTAAAAATGACAGCTGGAAAAATGAATTTTAAACATCATTATGTGAACTGACCAAATTAGTGCACTGGTTGCCTTAATGGTTGCATCATCTCACTGCTAAACAAGTAATTTCTCGAGCTCTTCTCTTGCTAAAGTGTGTAATTATCCCCAATTCAGATAAGCCCAAAGGTAACAAAATAACATCCTTCCCAACCTTTTTTGTTGTTTTGCTTCTCCAAAGACGAGGTCTTTTAAAGGTCATATCTTGACAGAATTTCCCTTTTTACCCCCTAACCCCCCCCGTTGTGCTAAAACAGATCAGTATTATTGACCTTGACAACAATGCCTGAAAGGTTTAGCGACAATCTATTCTGTATCACCGAGCACACAAAACTGCTTGTTATGGGCTGGGGCGTTCTCCGGGCGGCTCCGAGCAGGCAGATCGGCTGCTCCTGACAAGGCACGGAGTAAAAAGATTTAATGTCTCCATCTGAACGCGAATTGGATCGTACCCTCCTGACATGAGATCCCCGGCCCCAGGGAGAGCCCTGCTCGGCGCTGTGTGGCTGCATTAGTCACTCGCAATGGCTACGCGAGGAAACAGAGCATGACAAGAGCTAAGTAACATCGGGGGCGTGGAAATGCCCAGGTTTCCCCAGCCCCTCGGCTTTCCCAGACTTTTTTAAAACATGATAAGCCACCAAATGCTTTTAAAGGGGGATTAGTTTTCTTTTTGAAACCACTCTTTTTTTTTTTTTCTTCTTTTTTTGAAGCCTGCTTTGTGGAGGAGGACGTGTCAGGATGGATAAGGCAGCCACGGGTGGCGAAGCAGCTGATCCGCTCACGTTTAGCAGCTCTCCTGCTGCTGACTCCGGTCTCAGAGGTGCCAGTCCTCAGCCTGTGTGTGCTCCTACACCTGCTCCGGGGCAACAGGTTTCCCTTCACTGAATCCTTTTCCTCCTTCTCTTCACTGGAGCCTACTCCAAAGCAATCAACAAAAATAGAGCTGCAACTCTGTATTTGGTGAAGCTCCGGCCCACATGAGTGTGCTGCTGGTGTCAGGGAGGGCAGGATTTCACTTGTTTAGTCAGAAACAGGTTTTGCCAGAATCCTGACTCTTTCCCCTTGAGTTATGGTGATTACTGGGAGAGAGGGGAAGGGAGAGCTAAGAACTATAATAGATAAAGGGATGAATAAAAAAAATGACGCGGTGGGAAAATGTGCACTGACTACTGTTATTCTGGTGGTTTATAATAAAGTGTGGTAAACAAGGCGCATGCAGAAAAGAAGGCAAGATAGAAATTAGGAGTTTTATTTCAGAGTTTACATTTCTCTGGTTTAAGGGGTTATAAATAATCCTTCCTAAAGGGCTGAGTTACCTCCCATCATTAGTCTTATCTCCACAATGCCTGTTCTAACATGTTCATTTCAGGGTCAAAAAATTCACCTGGAAAAGCAGCAACACACAGCAGATTTCCCCAAGCCCAAGCAAGGAGACTTGTTTACCAGCCCTTTCGCTACTGCACCACTGGGAAGCCAACCAAAACTTTGTGCATTTGGCCTCAGGGTGTCTTTCCCTGTATTACTGTGCTTAGAAGTAGCATATAAGTGTCCTAATAACTCTTCATGACCTCTTTGGGAGATGCAGGAGTGTTGTCCAAGAATCAATAGTTTTTGTTTCTGTATTATTGAATTAGCATGGCTGAAAATATTGGAAAGAAGAGGGGTAGCTCATTGCAGCACAAGTCCCACAAGGAGTGGGAGTCCAGGGGAGGCCACAAAGGTGTTCCAAGGGCTGGAGCACCTCTGCCATGGAGACAGGCTGAGAGAGTTTGGGTTGCTCTGTCTAGAGAAGAGAGGGTTCCTCAGAGACCTTAGAGCCCTTTCCAGTACCTAAAGGGGCTCCAGGAGATCTGGAGAGAGACTGTTTAAAAGGCCATGGATGGAGAGCACAAGGGGAGAATGGCTTCAAACTGACAGGGGCAGGGTTAGATTAGATATTGGGAAGAAATTCTTGACTGTGAGGGTGGGGGGGCCCTGGTACAGGCTGCCCAGAGAAGCTGTAGATGCCCCATCCATGGAAGTGTCCAAGGCCAGGCTGGACAGGGCTCTGAGCAACCTGGTCTCGTGGAAGGTGTCCCTGCCCATGGCTGGGGGGTTGGAACTGGTTGAAAGAATCACAGACTGGTTTGGATTGAAAGAGACCCGAGAGACCATCCAGTTCCAACCCTCTGCCACGGGCAGGGACACCTTCCACGAGACCAGATTGCTCCAAGCCCCGTCCAACCTGGCCTTGGACACTTCCAGGGATGGGGCATCCACAGCTTCTCTGGGCAACCTGTGCCAAGGCCTCTGTACCTTCTGACCCAAACTATTCCATGATTCTGTGTTTCTTCCCACCTGTGCAGGGACAAGAGATGGAACTGGGATGAACATTTGCTTGTTTGTGCACACATTATCAAGACCCAGTGTTTATGCAAAGACTCATGGAAATCCCACCCTCTTTTCTTCCTCAAAAGAGCACAGTGTTACTCTCACAATAAAAGATGTTTATTTCAAATTTCACCCATATGAGCTGGTTTGATTCCTGCAGTGGCAGAAAGCACAGAGAATTGCCAAAAGAGAGCTTTGATCATGGTAAACTCAGCTGCATTACACACCTCTGGTAAGTCAAGGATCACCACCATCACTTACACCATTAGTTTAGTGCCACAGAGTTGCTGCAGGTCCAAGAAATCCAGCTTGGATGGCTGGTAAAGCAAATTCCTGCTTCAGTCCTTTAAAAGGTAGCCTGTGGATCAATGGGGTCTTGGGAAAAACTAACACACAGGTTATTTGAAATACAATCTCAGTTGGAATAAGCCACCCTGGGGTTCCTTTCCTGAGGCAGCCCCTACTTCCAGGTGTTGCTCTGGGAATGAGAACAGAAGGGGAGGTAGCAGAGAATGAACAAAACCCCCCTGAAAGTCAAGGAAAGAATGAGCAGGAAAAGAGAAAAGATTATTCATTCCATCACCAGCAGACTCCTGAGCAGGGCATTTGTTCCTCCCGCTTGAAAAGTCCTTCCTTTGCCATCCACAACAATCACCTGGCCTTTCTCTTGCCTTCAGCCCTTGCCCCCCATTCCAAGAGTAATTATTGACCCCAGGTGCTTTGCTTCGGCCCATCTCTGGTGACGTCCCCATTCACAAGCAAAGGATTGTAATTTGCAGCCTCCACCGAAGTTCCTTTGTCCCAGCCTCCTGCCCCGGGTGTAACATTACACTGACGAGCGGCTCGGCACAATGGGAAGGGAAATAGAATTTACTGGGGGAAACAAAGGGTATTAGCGCTCCCTGCCTCTAACCCCAGGTGACCGTGCAGAGCTCACTGCGGGGTCTCTGCTGAGTGACAGCAGGCTCGGGGTATGTGAAAGCCCTGAGTGTGGCAGCAGTGCTGGCACAGCTACACCTGCAGCACCTCACAGCTGCCTGCAATGATGCTGCCTCGTGCTGCTACTTTGGGTAAACACTCCCAGTCCTATTTAAAGTTTACATTAATGAAACATTTTATCTGGTAGGGTACTCGGTGCTGGTGGAGGGTATTCAGCTCAGGCAGAGCTCACCCCTCCCTTCCCAGCCACTGACAGGAGGCTGCTCTGTCTCTGGTTGACTCACACTGTGTGGTCTGGCCCTTTGGGCTTGGAGCTGCCCCAGACTTTGCTGATGGCAGCATTTGGGATCAGGTGCAGTAACAGAAATGCCGTGAAAACACAGGTCTCGTGGCACCCGTGACGCTCCTCTTTGTTTCGCTGAAGCTCCTGGAATCTGCCTGTTGCACCCACACGGGGCAGGACCTGTCCCTTTGTGGCCAGGAACTCTCCCCAGCCAGGGCTGATCCATGACTGGTGCCCCTGGGCTCTGCTGTAAAACAAATTAACAGCGACAACAATAATGAGAGGAAAGTAAGAAATATGGTGATTTAGGTTTGCAGCTCCTGCCCTTTGATTTGGTTTGATGTAGCAAGTCCAGACATGGACGAATGAGGGGATGAAGGGAGTCTGAGTGCTCCCCTCTTAGCCCTGGCTACGTAGCACACATAGAATCATAGAATGGTTTGGGTTGGAAGGGACCATAAAGATCATCTCCAACCCCGCTGCCGTGGGCAGGGACACCTTCCACTAGAGGAGGTTGCTCAGGGCCCCATGCAACCTGCCCAAGCCACTGCAAGCAAGGATGCTGGAAAGCACAATTCCTTTGCATCTAAATCCAAGGTGTCTCCTTTCTTTCCCTCCCAGAAAAATCTCAACAAAAATCCCAATGGCCTTAAGCTTGAAAGAGAGTAGTTTTAGATTAGATTTTAGGAAGAAATTCTCTAATGTGAGAGTGGTGAGGCAACGGAACAAGTTGCCCAGAGGAGCTGTGGATGCCCCACCCCTGGAAGTGTTCAAGGCCGGGTTGGATGGGGCTTGGAGCAAACTGGTCTAGTGGAAGATGTCCCTGTCTGTGGAAGGGGGTTGGAACTGGATGAGCTTGAAGGTCCCTTCCAACCCAATGATTCCATGATTCTACAATTCGGGGGAGGGCAGCAGTGCTGAAGTTGATTTCTCTGAGCATCCCCAAAGCAGCAGCTCACAGCAGACTGGGAGAGCAGCACTGCAGCTGGTGACAGCTTTGTCGAGCTCAGCACAACCCTCTGCTAAAGCCCCTCCTGCTGCTGCCTGACTTACCAGTGCCAGAGCTCCCTCTGGCACCAGCGTGCCCACTGCTTGCTCTGGAATAGGCTGCTCAGGCACCTTCCTGCTCTTCCTGCAGATGCTTCTGACTCATGCTGATCTACCAAAGATTAGGGAATCCAGCTTTTGAAGTGTTCTGAAACATGTGCCATAAAAGAAAATAAATTAATTGAAGCAACATTGGTCTGAGCCCTATCAAGGCAGAAATCAGAGGCAAGAGGAATGTCCTTTTTTCCATGGCTTCCTCTGACCCATGGGCTGGGGGAGGAAGTGGGCAGATGTTTTTAACAGAGACATTACATCACCCTTCTTTTTTTTTTTTATATTCTCCATCTGTATGAACTGTAAGACATAAGTGGAGCCAAGAATAATTATTCCTAAAGAAATTAAGGCATGAGCACATGCACAGTGCCAAGGTGCAGATCACAGTATGAGAGTCTTCCCAATTTGGCTTCCCTCTGGGGCAAAGGAAGATCTGTCCCTCCTTCACCTTCTTCCTATAAACCTGCAGTTACCTGTAGAGCTCCCAGGACACCTGGCCATGCCCAGGACCATCTGTGCACCCACTGAAACTGGTGAGGGTGAGTTAAAACTGGGAACACTGGAAAATAATTTTCTTGAGGGACACTTCTCTTCTTGGACATTTGAAACAAGTTTGATTGCTGTTTGATGCTGTAGGTATTTCTCCCATGGACAAGTTATTCTAAATTGGAAAGGAAGAGCATAAAAAAGTACTAAAACCTGCCTATCTCCAAATTGGACTTAATCCCAAGCAACTGTAGGAAATGGACTCACCAGTGGCATGAGGATCCTATTCCATAGGAAGCCCTGACCAGGCTTTTGCCCATTCCTCCATGGTTTGCCCAGACCACCCCACAACTACCCTTAGAGGTTTTCCTCAGCTGCTGAAAAGAGGAGCATGAAAATAGGTAAGAGGCTGCACTGCAGCATTCTTGGAGTTTTTGGGCTCACTTGGATTGCAGACATGACAACAGCCTGTCTGCTTGTCCCACCCCACTGCCTTGCACTCCCTGGCTCTCCCAGAAGAGGATTTTTATTGCCCAAGAGCAGAATTAGAAACATCATTCCTGTGGAAACTCTTTGACATCTCTTGGTGAAGGAATTTGCTCAGTAAGAAGCATTGCAGATCACAGGTGTAGGTTTACCATATTGCAACATCCTGATTTTTGGAGCACAGTGCAAATGCAAGTTTTTGATCAGAGAATAAAGATTTTGCCTGTAGATAAATAGGAGACCACAAGCTTTGGATTATTAATTTTCTTTTTATTAAATTTGATTTTCTATTAACTTATTTATTCTATTTGTTTTTCTATAAACTTTCTGTTAGTTTTTCTATTTTGATTTTCTGTTTCTTTTCCTCTGCTATTTTTTTCATCATTCTGCATTATAATCAGTTGAGATGAACAGACAGTTCTGGCCTCTTCCCATTCATTACATGGGATTGTTTCGGTTTTCATTAACTTGTTTCTCTCTTTGCTGCTTTTTGTTCTGGAAACCATACCCTGTCTGCAAAGAGAAAGAGAAGGCAAGTGCAGCATTTTGACCCTGAAATTTTTGTCCAGTTTTCTACTGCTGAGATGTCTGGATCCCTTCTTCATGCTGGACAGATTTTCTACTGCTCAGCTCTGCTGCAGCCAGACTTGGTGGCAACATCCCAGATCCAGCATTCACCACTAACCAGGAGAACGAGGCCATCCTATTCTAGGACGTCTCCCTGAGAACAGGCAGACAATTATTTGAAGCACAGGAGGAAAGAGGGTGAGAAAACTTCAGTAGTGACAGCCTGTTTCACAAGCACTTACATGTCTCGTTTATAAACAGGAGATATTACTGCAGGAAAATCCAGTGTTCACAGCTGGCTGGAAAAATCCCTCAAACATAGTTTCCTTTGACTCTCTCTGCTGCAACAGTTGGGACTTGGTCTGAAATTCAAATTAACTTTCGTGCCCAGCCTACAATTCCATTTTGTGCCCCAAAGCAAAATTTCCTGCATAATTGTGTGTATTTAGGTCACTTCTCCATTGTTCGCTTCTGCAAAGAAAATCGCTGATTTGCTAGTGGAGAAAATTCCTAATACAGTTTTCAAAAGCACTTTTGCAATTAGAGATTGTGCTCCTAAATGAGACTGGAACGTAGGCATGGATTTGCCTGGGTAATGTCTTGAGACCTTTTATGTCTGTTTTTGACAGCAGTGACTCCGTTTAAACACAGAGCATATTTGACATTTATACAGGGCTAAGCTGGTTTGCCAAACTATATTAAAAAAGTAGTTATCCTATTTTCATACTTTGATCAAATATTAACCACAAGTATGCAGTATGTGCAAATATTAATTTAGCTAATTAACATTTAATCTAGAGAAATAACACTTTTATTTTGCTGTTCTAAGGTTCTTTTCACTGCAAATTTTCGCTGCACTTGAGTTGTGTGAACTTCTTTTGTTTCCAAACTTCTGCCATGAGGAGTACTGGGTCAGTATCTTCTATTTCTCTGTCTGTGCAGCACCAGGCACATGCATGGGCAGATCTGTACACACATTTTAACTCATGCAGGTATCAAATTAAAACATTCTGATCTGAGTGTAATGAAGAAGAAAGCTCTCCTGAAGGCTCAGTTAACTGGCTGAGGCCAAGGATCTACACAAAGCAATGCCTGTATCTCTGTATCTTGCAATGAACTAGGGAACATGACTCGAAATCTATATTTTATCTACATCTTAGAGACCCATGGTCTGGTCTTGTGGCTTTATAAATATTTTTTGTGAATGTTCTGCCAGAGCAGGTCCAAACATCATGCAAAGGCCCCATCAGGGCTGTACTTGGGGGCAATGACACCAAAGGTTGGGCTGTGGAAAGCTGAAAGCTGATGCTTCATGTAGATTTCTAGGCGTTAATTAAAAAATCAAATCAAATCACTACCACACCCCTCCCCCCCCCCTCCCCAACGCTTGCCAGGGACAACAAAGCATGGCAGATCCACCTCAGGATGCCGGGAGAGAGGGGAAAAAGAATCAGGTCAAAGCACACAATATACAAATCCTTGGGATGCCGTAGGGCACAGTATGCAACGACCTCAGACTGTTTTGAAAATCGATTACAGAAGGCCTTCAGCTGAATGGAGTCAATGACCCTGTATCTGCACGGCAAAGGAAAACAGCCACATCTTCTCTGAGCTCATAAACACGAGGATTCCCAGCCCAAGATCCTCGTGGTGGGAAGGAAAAGGGGACCGACGGAAACAGCCCCTCCCAGGTACTCCTCTTCAGGCCAGGGGAGGAAAAGATTGGTTTTCTTTACATAAAGATTTGACTTCCATGAGATCAAAACAGACGAACCCCAGTTTTCCTCCTCCCCTTCAGAAAAACATCACCAGCTGTGCCAGGGGTCAGGATGTAATAGACAAAGAACGTGTGTAATTCAGGAACTACAACTGCCTAATGAAATATATGTCAAAAGAGACAGCTGGCCTGAAGGCTTGGGCTGCCCTGTGCCTTTGTCTTAAGGTTTTCTCTAGCTGCAAGTACAGGAGAACTGGGACTGGTGAAAGGGGGTGAGTTTTAGCTGGTATATCCAATTGCCAGTGTCTCCTTTTTGCACTTAAGGATTTTTAGCTCCTGTGCAGTTAGAGCTGTTCTGCTCAGACAGGGAAGGCTGTAACTAACACACAAGAATTGATGGGGGTTTGGTCCCAGGGAGCAGAGCATTCAGGCACAGGAGAGAACCATTGAGTGTGATTTGGGTAGCAAAGAAATGGCAACACTAATAATCACGATGTTCCCAACAGACACAGGAAATTGAGTCTTGCTGTGTTACTCCTGGGGAGAGACTCTGCTTCCGATAGCTGTTCTCTCAGGAGAACTAAGTACAGCTTTTGGTGCAGTGACATGCATTGAGTCTCCTCACTCCATCAGTGATTAAAGCACAGAAGGTAATGCTAACCATATAAAAACATTTTTAAGCTGATAGAGATGAAGGAATTGTATCACTAATAGTGTGGCCAGCATGGACCATCCCCCTGTGCTGGGCACTGGTGAGGCCACACCTCAGATCCTGGAGTCAGTTTTGGGGCCCCCACTCCAAGAAAAACACTGAGTTGCTGGAGCATGTGCAGAGAAGGGCAGTGGAGCTGGGGAAGGGTCTGAGCACAGGTCTGATGAGGAGCAGCTAAGGGAGCTGGGGTTGCTCAGCCTGGAGAATAGGAGGCTCTGGAGGGACCTTCTTGCTCTCTACAACTCCCTGACAGGAGGGTGGAGCCATGGGGAGTTGGGCTCTTCCCCCAGGTAACAAGTGACAGATCAAGAGGAAATGGCCTCAGGTTGCACCAGGAGATGTTTAGATTGGATATCAGGGAAAATTTTTTCATGGAAGGGGTTGTCAAGCACTGGCACAGCCTGCCCAGGGAAGTGGTGGAGTCACCAACTCGGGGGGTATTTAAAGAAGCATAGATGTGGCTCTCAGGGACATGGGTTAGTGGTGGGATTGGCAGTGCTGGGGGGATGGGTTGACTTCATGGTCTTAAAAGTCTTTTCCAACATAAATGAGTCTATGATACAGTGAATTGGGAATCCAGTTGGAGACAACTGCTTCCACAAAACTTGTAAATGGAAGCACAGGGATTACATCACTTAAAAACATACACTCTTCAAACACTGAAAACATGATACACCAGCACTAGACTAAGCTCACTAGACTAAGCACATTTTCCAGGAAATGGTGCAAAAAACTTTTGAAGTCAAGCAACACTGAAATTAAAAATAAAAAAAAAAAGGGTCAGAAGTAGCTCCATTAATTTTCTTTGCCTCAGCTAATGCAGACTGTACAACTGTGTCTTCTGTTGTTTTTCTTCTTTCAGAAAAAAACCCCCCATAGCAACAGCAGAGGAAATGAATTGCGAGTTCCCTGCCACAGAAACATATGAACGGGCTTACTCTGAAGCACGCAAGAAGCTCCCTGGCTTCAGCTGGGACTGGATGTTCAGCATATGCTGCAGGGCTCTGCCAGCGTGGGATCCACCAAGTGGAAATGGGACAGAACGTCTGTCTGTGCACGGCCAGAAAGGCTGAGCCAAGGTGTTCACACCACAGCGTGAATCAGCTGCCTGTAGGAAGTGTTCAGCTTTTCAGCAGGGCACACAAGAGACTCAAACCCCGCTAGAGGGTTTAACCTGGAGAAAAAGAGGCTCAGGGAGGACCTTATCACTCTCTACAATGCCCTGGAAGGAGGTTGTAGCCAGGCAGGGCAGCGCAGAATACAAGTGTGTAATATTCCTAATAAACATAGAAAACTTACAGAGAAGATGCAAGAGGGAATAAAACAATTCCCCATACTCAGAGAATTTTCAGACTTCTACAGAATGCTCTGGCAGCTTCAGGCCGAAAAGAAATGAATAAGGAAGAAAAATCAAAGGGATTGAGTGTGTGGGAGAGGTGGCACAAGGAATGTGCTCCACTGCATGTAAAGCAAGAGCAAGGCACAGGACAAGACCCAACTAATCTCTGTGTACAGGGAATATAGATTTGGGCTAAAGGTTGTAGTTTACCTAGAAACCAGGTGATAAGGTGAGTACAGCCCCTTATCAAATTTTAATATGAAAGCTTTGTATTAGCTATTAGATAAGGAAAGCTGGGCTGTGGCCTGGAGCAGGTTTATTCTAGCACTGAACTCATGCCCAAGCTGAGGTTTTTGGGTGCAGGTACTGAGACCCTCAGCTTAATATCTGAAACAGGGCCAAGGTTCAGCCTATTAGACAGGCACCTATCAAAGGTTCCTAACAGAACAATAAGGTATTCAATACTGAAACCCCTGTAAGCTTTAAAAGTGTAAAAGCATAAAGTTAATATACTTCCGTAATTAAATATTTACATTATTTCAATTCATGCTGTACATTTAATTGACATTTTCACTAAAATCCTTCTAAATCAACTTTCTGCTTTGTTTTTTTTTTCTCCCTGAAACTGGATCATGACATCCCACCAGTCTCCAGTTCATTACTGGGAGTCAACAACAACCAGCTGGGGGATGACTTCACTTGCTTTCCCATTCCAGTTGTATACAGTCTTGTAAGACAGCTGAAGGTGAGCATTAAAATCCCTCAAAGACACAAAACATTGCAACAGCAGCAAAGAAAAAGATCCAAAAGCACTCTGGGGTGTGCACTTCAGGATACATATAGCAGGAAATAAATGTAATGAGGATTAAGAATGATTTAAGTTAATGGTGTCACTTCACATTCTTCAGGTAACAGACTACTACTGTATCTGTGACAGGAGTGAGCACCACAAAAATAAACTACTTTTCTAATGAAATACTTCAAAAGATTTCTTGCATTTTGGAAAATGTAATTTGGATAAGCAGGAAATGAAGGGGGGGAAAAAAAAAAGAGGACAGATTTGTCCAAATATCCTAATCCTCCTGTCCGGATCTTAGTCTAGGGACTCCAGAGGTTATTTTAAAAACAGACCAGAAAACCTTTTGATTCCTTAAAAGCCTTTTTAAATTATTTTGTATTGCATTCCTGTAATGGACCCCGAGTTATTTTGTTACCTTCTGATGGTTTATGGGACAGGACTGAAATTTCAGAGGAAGGTGACTGTTCCCACCAAGTTATATTCAGTGTTCATGAGCCGGCAGCAAACTCTGACCTCCTGAGTGAAGGGGAAGAGCCACGATGCAGCTTCAGTAAGGTGATACTTCCTAAAGACACTCAGCAGGACACTGGACAGTGTCACAAACACTTCTACTAAAGCAAAGGCAAGAAAACTCATAGAACTAATTGTATTTACTTCATATGTGCTTTACTGTACAAATAAACTCCCCGTTTCAAATGTCTGCTCAGCAAATCCTTAATTCCAGACAAGTCTAAGTGGCAGGTCACAAAGTTTTCAGTCCTGTTTAAAAACCTCTAGCAAATATCTTCTTAAAGTGGAGTGTGCACCCCAGAAAAAGTTGCTAATTGGGAAAATAAATCTCTCCCACAGCTGTGGCTGCTCAGTAGGACCTTTGAGAGGCTGCAGGTAATTTTAAGCTCTCCCACTTCCAGTAAAAACTTTGGAAAGCTTGCACTAAAATTGGTGAGTGCAAATTAACTTCATCAATGTATGAACTCTTGTTATATTGATGAACTTCCAGTCCTGGAAGCTCACAAATGAGAGCCAAGCACCAAGTTCACTCAACTCCCAGAGCCTCTCCTGTGTATGTGTATTTGCAGGGATAATTGTCATAGTAATTTCTATCATAGAATCATTTAAGTTGGAAAAGACCTCTAAGACCATCGAGTCAAACCTTCAGGAACTGTAAACAATTCTTGCCACTCTGCCAAATTCATCTTTGTTCCTTCAGAACATATTAGAATAATCTCTTATATTCTTAAAAATTGCTGAAAACTAAAACTGAAATGAGTTAAATGATTTAACTGGGCTTCAGGGTTCTGCTTCTTTTAAAATAACTCACATAAATGCAGGCTGATTAAATTCAGCCACAATGAACATCTGCAGTTAGCATAATGTTTCTGTCTAAACTGCTCTGATGACATTCAAATTTATTATCATGTCAAGATTAAAAAATTATTAAATGAATCAGCGATGCAATTCAGAGGTGTATTATTCTTTGGCTTTGGGGGAAAATACATTAAAATGTAAATTTGCAGTGGGATGGGATAAAACATTCTTTTTATAAATGCTGAGCTAGAAAGGGACGTACTTCGTCTCCTATGTTTGCTCCATTAATGGGAACCAAGGCTAATAGTCAGTCTTATCATAGTAATTCCAGTTTTTTAATCCACAGAAAAGATTCCTTTATTTTGCTGGACAATTCAGTAGTTCTGATTTTTAATCCTGATAGGGATAGGGCTGAATCTTTAAGATCTTTTAAAAGACAAGTTTGCTCCAGGTTGCAGGTGACAGAATCCCCTCCTGGCCCCTCCCCGGGTTTGATTTATTTAGTCCATGCCAGAATCCTTCCAGCTCTCTGCTGTCTATAAAGATTGCTGTGGAAGACAATTGTGAGCCTCACTGGCTCATATAGGCTCATTTTCTCTCCAAATCATAAAGGCTAAAACCAGTGTAAATATTTATTTTAGCCTTTAGAATCCTTAAATTCTTAGAAATTACATTACAAAGGTCTAGCTTATATTTTATAGTACTGAATCTGAACGAGGGCAGAAGTTACAAATACATTTTGCTCCTGTGTGACGTGGTTTTCCAGAAGTTGGGCATCCTAATCAATCCCTTGTCCTCCTGAAAAGCCCAGACCAGGTGGGGAACGCCGGGGCTGAAGCCAAGCACACGCTGCTTTATGTTGGAATTTCAACATATAAGGGAAAAAAAGGTGAAAATGGGGAGTTTTATTATTGTGACTAAGAGTGATCAAAATAGGCCCTCGATATTCCGAGGAGGAGGCCTGGTAAGTTTGTAAATCAGGGACAATAAATGTGGGAATGGTTTGTAGCATTGCACTCAAATACACACACACGATGTCATTGCCTGTTTTATTTAGTGGAATCACTTTTGTAGATTAGAAATATTTCCAATTCCCGTTTGCTCCAATGCAAGCCTCCACCATCGACAGGCGAAACGCAGTTTGTTCAACTGATTCCAAACCAAAAAAAAAAAATAATAAAGAAAAAGAAGAAGAAGAAGAAAAAAAAAAGTACAATCTCAAAAGTTAAGTTAGAAACTAAGTTCACACATTTTCTTTGGGACCAGGAATCTGTACATAGTACAAAATATACATTTATTGAACTTTCTGTAAACACACAGTTTGAATTGTGTAAAACTGTAAATAGTGGGTGAACTACGTGGAGAATAATTTATTATATATTGTTATACATTCTACTTAAGGAAAATAGTTATGCTCTTGTATATTACTCTGTTAAATTTATAAATTCCATAATGAAGCTGTGTAATCTGCAAACATGCTTTTCAAGCTTAAATCTCTCCATTCGTAACACACATTTATACAGGTCATCAATGAAAAAAGTTACACTTTCCACAAAATAGATATAAAGAGGTCATGAATTTTCTAAAAAGACAGGCACAGCATGTCACTACAAACGAGACTCTTTATGATACGATGTGGAGTCAACTCTGTGTGAAGACAGGTGAAAACTCTCTAATTCAGCATGTTTTTACATGGTCTTAGTAACAAGACAGATGCTAGAAACCAAAACGTCTGCTTATAAAGATTTATAAAGTAAGAAGGTCCTGGAACTCAAATCTCACACTTTTCAGACATCCAGCACTCCCTGGCTTAGGAGAACCTTGGCTTTTGTCTCATACTAACTCTTCATCACTAGTAATTCAGTTTTCTGAGCACTGAACTACCCGGCACCATTGGCCAAGAACATTTGCATAATTCAGCACTTCCTCCAAAAACTAGATTCCTGGCACCAAAGAGTTAGATCTGGTTCTTAAATACAACTTAACTCTTGGTACCCAAGGTCACTGCAAATCACACCATCAGCAATAACAAGCTGGGAAGTCCCAACTCCCAGCACCCAAAGGCTGCAGGGCATTAACCCACAGAATGTGGGGTAACAGGTACTGCAGCATCTCCTGCACTGGGGATCCGGTGTGTAACACCCACTTCCCAATCTCAGAGGCTGCAAATTTCACATTGCAGCAGATCTGTCAGTCTGGCATCACTCAGCAACAACAAAGGGTTCCCCTGTCAACATTGTTAAAGATCCTTTCATAGGATGGTTCATAGAACGGTCTGGGTTGGAAGGGACCTTAAAGATCACCCAGTTCCAACCTTTCAGTAGGTCCATCACTGGACATGGAAATAATGCTATGCAAATTCAGCATATTTATTCCTACATTTTTAGGGTCTCATTGTTCTTCCATCCCAGGCAACCCATTTTGGGTTTCATCCTTTTATTTATTTACAGTTAAAAGCATTTCATCAAACCTCCTAAACTGTGCTCTTCTGAGGTTTTAAAAAGAAAAAAAACGTCTTAGATGCTTAAAGACTTAAAGAAATTATCTCCAAATAATCTAACATTTTGCTTTAACATCACCATCTTCTTCCCTTTGGCTCCGAAAAGCTTTTTCAAAACCTAAACTGGATAAAGATTACATTTGTTTTTCATTCCAAGAGAAGTGGGACACTTAAGGCTCCAACAACACGTGTGCAAACTTTATATGTTGTGAGCAAAGCTCCATCAATGTCAGCAAAATGTGAAGTTCAGTTTGTGCCTGATTTTCCCAAGCCTACTTTAGTCTAATTTTCCCCTGCAGTGTGAACAGAGACATTGTGCCTCCAGTCTGAAATCCCCCCAAAAATGAAATCGGCTACCCAGTATTTGCACTGCTCAGAGTGGGTGGAATTCACTTATACAGGTGAAAATAAACTCTGGGCCTTAGTCTACAGGAATTGATAGAAGTACATAATGTTTTATGACCCAATATGTTTCCTCCTTTTTCTTAAAAGGTATTTCTAAAACCATACAACAGTGGCATCTCCTTCAACTCTGGAGGCCTCCTCACAATACACACGGAGAGCCCCGACCACTGTGGCTGTAAAACCCCCACGCTCCCACCAGCTCTTCCCAGCCAACAGGCAGTGGAAGCAGAAAGGGATTTCAGTGTTCTGGAGCACAGTGAGAAGTGTTCCTGAAGGGAAATGGCACTACTGACACAGCACCCACCCCTGCAAATAAGTGGCTGCTTACACAGCAGTAAAGACCATTGGGTTTGTTCTTCCTATTTTCGGGGCGGGGGGGAAGGAAAAAGAACAAAGCAGATGCCTAGGGATATTTTAAAAAGCATTTGGGCAGGAGTCAGTACAAGTTATGTGTAAAAATCTGGCTAGGCATAAACCATCACAAATTCTAGAAATCTGACCTGTCACCCCACCTCCACTGAAGTTCTGACACTTTCAGGAGAGAATGATTTCCTTAATTCTGTAAAAGGCATTTTTAAAGTTAAGCCCACTTTCTCAACTTTTGTGGTGGCAAAAGTTAGGGGTTTTGTGGTCATTGCACTTAAAGCAAGCCTCTCCCAAAACCCTTTCCTAGGACATCATTTTCACTCCTGTTCCCTTAGCTTGGTAGCAAAGAAGTGTCTACAGAAGGGGACAAAAAAAAAAGAAGATCTGGTTTACTGCTACTCAAAAGGAACATCAAATAAAAACACAGATGAAGCAAGGAACATACATAAAGCCTAAGTCATTATAGGTCAACAACTGACACAATCAGGAGATTAAAGCTCAGGACATTTTTTTCACATATTAAGCAAATAGTAGAAATATTTGTCATTTTTCCGGGGGGAGAGAATGTAAACTCAACTTCCAGCACGTCTATTTTTTTTTTCTAATTGGATGCATTTAGTGGTCCATCACAATAAAGACAAGCTTCAAGTTTTCCTACAGCTTCCTGAACTCCTGTGAACATGTGCCACGGCCCAGGTGACTGCTACCTCATTTATAAAGCAATGTTATTAAGCAAAATAAGGCTTCAGTGTTTCAAGAGGGGCACACCTGGGTCTGCAGAGACCTGCAGACAGTGCAAGCACTCCACAGAAAGAGCTCACCAAAAGATTAGATTCTCTGATCAGTATTTCAGACATGTCAGTCAAAATTATTTAGCCTCAGAGTGGTACTTCTAAATTTTGCTCCTTTTTTACAGTTTATGGCAGGAATCACATTCATTTTATGCGCTACAGAATCCTAGAAATTCATGTCTGGAGCCTTTTTTTTACCATTTCAGGAGTTAAAAAAACCCTCTCCAGCCAAATAAAGAGTTTACACCCTGAGCTGGTCTATAAAGGCTCAGGTATGATCACCTCAGACACAGGTAGTGGAAGGAACAAGGAGCCACACTCGTTATCTAGGAGACATTATTTTCACGTCTTGTGAAGCTTGGCACAGAGTCACAGTTCATTTTCTACAGAAGAATGTCAGGTAAAGCTCTGTAGCTCTACAGTTTTGCTGTTTCTGAACCCATGCAAGGTACATCAGGTTTGTATTAAATACTGTCTTTGCCGAAGGATGAGGAAAAGGGCACACTTTTCCTACAGGTTTGCCCCTTTCAGACACAGCCAAGTTTAAATATCAAGAAATTCAAATACACCAAGTCATTTGTGCATAAAAGCAATTCTAGAAGGTGCAGGTAGAGATGAAGGTGAACATCTCAGCATGATGAAATCCTGATGTACACTGAAATAAGGTAACCTGTAACAACCATATCATTAACCTAATTGTGGCAGCCGTGCTGTCTCTCCCACAGGACAGAGCCACACACCCCTAGAGAACACAAACACAAGGTTTGTCAGCACGGAACTCACACACAAGACATTAAGACCAAAGTTTGATGATTCCAGTTTTAAGAAAAAGAATGTTTACCAAAGCTAAATGTCTGCCTCAAGTACAGACCGGGGAAAGATCTGCAAAGGCTTCGATACTCCCTACACAGGCCATCATTTATCTGGGTGTGGTTTCCCAAACTGCGGCAGGATGGGTGGTGCAAACATTCCTTGCTCCCAGTCCTGTCTCCCCACTCTCCATCATGCCCTGGCACCAGCACCCCACAGCTGGATTATCAGCTTACCCAGCTGAAGAGGACAGGGCTTTTCTTTGTCCTAACTCCATGCCCACATAAAGGCAAGTACTGGCATAAAAAAAAAGGCAGTTGGGACAAACTCGAAGCAACATTTAGTCTTGACATAAGTTTATCATGAAACCATATCCTTAGTTCATAAATTACTAGAAATGGAATGCAATAGGAAGTCCGTCCTATCCCAATGTATCAAAATAAGATGGGATTCTTATCAGGGAATCAATTGAAGTGAAAACTGTTCCCTAATTTTGTTAAGTTTCCAATTCCTAAACTGAGCAAAACGGCTCAGACCTAAATTGAGTTGAGACAGCACCAGCTTCGCAATAAATGAAGTAATGGACATTGAAGTCAGTTTATTACAAGGAAAATCAGCTTTGGCACCTGCACGACCTCTCAAGGTAAGTGCTGCCATTGCTCATCTGCTGCTCAATATCCAGCAGGCACCTCACTAGCACGACACAGCCAAGGATTAGTGCAGCTCCATGACAGGCAGACGGAAATTCTCTCTCTGATTCTGATTTTTGCTCAAGGTTTGACTGCACGATGGCTGTGCCTCATGGTCTTGGTGGTGCTGCTCCCAGGCCAGGTGAGAGCAAGCCCACCTGAAAGGCTCTGGCTTTATAACTTGATGGGACCTGCTGATTTCTGCCCCTCCAGGGACTCTATAGATAAAAGGGATTTACAAAGCCTTGCAAATCTAGGACCCTGATCAATGTCATGGCATTCAGTTCATCCAACATTCGTTTACAACACATTTTAGAAGCCTCTGTCTTGAACATATTTCAATGCTGAATTAGTGAGAATTATTTGAAACAGTTGTCTGTAAAGCAGTACAGGTATTCTCCCAGAACGATCAGCGAAACATTTAATCTGACTACAACAAAACTCACAGAAACTGAAGCCAGTGAAGCTGTCAAATGTAGAAGGAAAACAAAGTTGCATGGCATACGAAGCAAAGTAGCTTTACAAATGTCATTTCCTTTTAAAAACAAGCAAATTGGGACCATCCTATTTGAACATGTATTTAAAAATACATCTTTTAACATCACACAATTTTCATTTCCATCACACAGGAATCTTTTTCCAAGAGGGAAATAAATAGCACACAATACTTCAAAATAAAAATTGCTGCCTTGCCCCTGAGGTGCTAATGTTTTTAGCATTTAAAAAAAAGTTTCTGGTGCAAGAAGGAGATGCACAAAGGTGCAAAAGTGCCTTTTTTTTGTTTGTTTGTTTTCAGAGCAGTGAAAAGTACAGCTTGCCTCTTCTCTAGGATGCTTTATATACCCAACTCGTATATTCTGTAGTCAAAATCTGTATCTAAAATGGCAGTGTTTATGCACACGTAAGAATTCAGTGCTCTGACCTCACCAAAACGCTGAGCGAGGGCGGGAGAGAGAACGGCCTGAAACGGACTTTCTTCCACTACCCTCAAACCTACTCACATCGCCTGTAGCAACAGCAGAATTATCTCCTTTCTAACCTTCAGGAGACCTCGCCAGAAGAGGCTTCAAATATCTCCTTTGTCACTGAGACAGTTTAAGTGATTATGGTTTGAAGTAAGTATGGCTTTTCACACCACAGTTTTGCTTCCGATTCATATAAGTTTAAAACTCAAAGGTTCCACAGTCCAGTTCAAGGTTTTGCAGTTTCCAAAACTAAACTTTAGTCTCTATGAAAAAGGACAGAACTTTCTCTGCCTAGTCCTAAATTAAGTTTAGCTTTTCGCACTAATACGCCATGTATTATTAAATATGCTTGTTAATTAGGTGCCTGTGAAGCTATAACTTAACATTATTATAGTTGTGCACTCTACAACAAAATTAGACATTTTAAGCATTTATTCATAGGTAGGTAAGGAACTGGTTCTTTAAGCAAAAATTGCTATAAATTTATAAATACAAATAGTGCTTATGTTTTCTTCATTCATGCTTGAACAGATTACAAACTGAATACAATGAAGTTACGTTTAAGCACCCCACATAGACAAGAGGGATAAAAGAAAAGTCTGCTGGTATATACTATACTTAGTTCCAAGACACTATAAGTTACTTTTTTCACTGTTCAGTGTTCCCTAACTCTGCATTAGTTTTAAGGCTATATATACAAATATGTATATGTCAAAGTTAGGGAAAGACAAATATAGCAAAATGCATTGTACTACGTTTTCCTATCAAAAAGTAATTATACACCAAGTTTTGATTCTGTCTAACTGCAGTAAAATGTTACAATCTACTTGTTTTACTGATTTTCCTTTTGGGGAATCTGCCTACTAAATGAGTAAACTACATATTAAATACAATATTCTCAACCAAAAAGACAATACAAGGTGCACAAAACAGCAGTTTTGCAAACACGACTGACTTGAAAACTTAATTTTCGTATGCTCAATGGGAGAAAGCTAAGCTTAAATCAAATTAGTTTATTATCTTATAAAATTTTAAATTAGAATTTTAAACAACGAACAGTTAAATATTGTCAACATGCTATACCTCAAATCACAAGTACTGTTTAACCACTAGTCTCTCATTCTAAGTGGGTCAATTAAAAACACACACCATAAAATGTTAAAGATTGTCAGGCTTTGACAAATGTATTTTTATCAAACAGTAGGCAAATTCAAACCAATGCACATCTTCAGTAGGGAGGAGGGGGGAAAAAAAAAAAAAACAAAACACCACCAAAAAGCCTGGAAAAACCCACACTTGTAAAAAACAGGGTAGCGGATTAATCCCACATCATCCTCTAGCATATGGCTATGTCTTGGGCAATAATCAAAATCCTTCCCATTTTAAAAATGGGCTACCAATTAATAAAAATATTCTTCCACAAGTAAAATATCATTTACAATGGCACTGACATTTTAAAAGGCAGGAAAAAAGGAATTACACATTTATGGGTAAAAGTCTTGTTTGTTAAATCAAGCTTTATTGATAAAATGGAATTCAGAGTATTTTACTTGGAACAGCAGCAGACCCAGCCAATCAGGACTGTAAAAATGCTGCAGACTCCTACTGGACGTAGAAAGCTGCCTGTTCGTGCTCAGTGATTGGCAGTTTCAGGGGAGGGTTAATGGAAAAAGAGGTGCGAAGAATCAGGGCATTCTGATCCCAAGATTCCCAGGAACAGGACACTATGAACAGGGCATGATTTAACTCCCACTGAACTCAAAATCACAAATCCCTTCGACTCCACGTGAGAGCAGGAGTGCATCCAAGAAAATGATATACATTTGTTGAAGAATGTGCACCACTTTTAAGTTATTTTTTCCATTGCCAAGCAAAATTCACACACTGTAATTTCTGGTAAGTTGCCCACGAGTTCAGCTTTCGTATAAACCAAAAAGTTATCTTTACAGTTTTGTGCACCTCCTGAGCACCTAGCTGGCTAGGCTGCTGCTCCTTGCAATCCAAAACCACAACATGAATTTAAAAGGGATATATATTGTTGCATCACACAAGTCAAAACATTTCTTCTAACCTTTATAGTGATTTAAAGCGGTTCATAATTAAATATGAGCATTTTGTACAAAGACAATTGCACTTTACAAAAACAAAATCATACAACATAAATTGCTGGAGTCTGATTTACAACATGAATTATGGTTTGAAATCACGTTTACAGAAGTCTGTTTTACAAAAAAGATCAGTTCCTGGGCTAGGTGTTGTACTGCTGTAGTCACTCTCACCAACACATCATATTCCCTTCTTTAATTAAGGTTGAGGATGGATGTTAAGAAGGGTCACTGAGGTTGGGCTGCACTTTCATTTGCAGGATGAAACGTGAACTCCACAGCTAGATGAGCAGTTTTACCACATATCATCAGTTGAGGCAGAATCCTTAAAGAAAAAAGAAGGAACCCTTTAAAGTCTGGAGTGCCCATTGTTGCAGCAGTTTCTGGATAATCCAGACTGAAAAGGGTGAAGACTTAAATCATTTCATGAGTCTTGTTTTCTGTCCCCTTTCAGAAAGAGCATTTAAGAAGTATGTAAAATCCATATATTCCTAATAAATGAAGCATTAGAATCAAGACATTTAAAAATCTGACCAAGTGTTTTATCAAGCCTCAAAATATCATCCCAGGAACATTACTAAGAAGCATTTCCAGAATAGTTAGAAGTAACACAAAATGGATACACTCAGTAAACACGGTGTGACAAAAGAGCAGGATGTGCCTCATGACATGTGTTACCACCATTGTCATCTTTTGTGTTCTCAGCCCTCTCTCACTGCAGAGGAACACAGAGACTTAACTGACACCCTGCTAGAACTCAGAGCTATTTCAGCACTTAGAATTTAAGGTTAGAGATGTGCAGGAAACCCTAATTTTGGATAGTAATAAAACCACAAGGGGGAAAAAATAAATGTATATAACCAAAAAAAAAAAAAGAAAAAGAAAAAAAAAGGAAGTAGAGACATGTCATGCTCCAACTCATAACCATATGGCCACCCATCCAACATCTGAGTGTCACTGGAGAATAACAGAATGTTAAGGGGTTGGAATGGACCTTAAAGATCACCTGGTCCCAACCCACCCTGCCACAGACAGGGACATCTCCCACTAGACCAGATTGCTCAAGGCCTCATCCAACCTGGCTTTGAACACTGCCAGGGCTGGGGCATCCACCACCTCCCCGGGCAACCTGTTCCAGCGCCTCTAAAATTTGGTCCATTTAGGCTCACGGGCAAGAGTGGATTTTGTGTAACTACCACAACCCTGGCAAACGTTTAACCAATCCCTGGTTTAACCAATGTTTAACTTAACCAGGTGTTTTTTAATCCAGTTGCCTTTGTGTCACGTCTGTTTCCTTTTCCCTTGCTCAGACTGCTCTATATTCAGCTTTCTCTCCCTGCCCCCCCAGGGGGGTACACAGGTTAACCACGACTAACTGGGACCACAGCTCTGTAGCTGAAGCAACAGCTAAATCAGCAGCACAGGCATCAAACTGCTTCTGTGCAGCCACCTTTGGTTTGGTTGTTTCAGCATTACCTGCTCCCCTTTCCTTAAGTAATTAAGGGCCACCATGGGCTTTAACGACAGCGTGTCCTGGTGCTTCCACAGCTACGCTTGCCTGTCATTACTAAGACTGCAGGAGGCAGAAATATTACTCGTCTTTAAAGCACTGCCTTACTGCTCCTTGGAGAGAAAAGAGGCTAATTAAGTCTTTAGCAATGCCACACAGGATAATTCCTTAGCACTGAAGTTCTGCACCCTTCACTCAAACTCACACACAGAATCCATTACAAACCATAGGGAGGAACAGTTGGCACGGAGGTGTAGTAAAAACAACACAGACTGAAATTACCCTTTGCAAAAGTACCACCTCCAGTTTTTCCTTCAAGACCAGAAGTAGCAAAGGAGAACAATTATATGAAAGACCAAAATGGTTGTTTCATGTGCAAGATGAAGAATAAAAGCAGTATGAGTAAAAACGCACGAGCTGCTTGCCAACTATTCCATATGCAAATTTCGGTATCCAAGTCACGAACATCATCACAACGTTTGTGTACTGTACATTTGTAGGGCAGCAACATAGTACAGAATGTATTTTGAAGGCAAAGCAACCTCTTTCAGCCACTATTTAGGAACTTTTATGCTAAAAATAGGACAAGGACAGACAAATAAATGAATGCCCAACTCTTTATTGTCTGGATGCATTTCTCTTA